>VZRF01012024.1:150396-543299 GCA_013396875.1 Vireo altiloquus | reverse complement strand
AGCCAGCCAGAGGGAGCCGGGGACGGGAGTCGGCTCCCCGGGTCGCAGAGCCGCTCGGCTCCTGGTGGGGATTTTGGCGTGGCCGCTGGTCAGTCCGGGCTGGGGGCGAGTCACGACCGTGTCACTGCCGCGGCGTCGGGCGCTCCTGGGCTTCTGGACACGCTGCCTGGTCGGGAAGCTGATTCACTGCTGAAGACGTGGTTGCTCATAGCTGTAGTTACCCTTTCTTTGGTTTTTGACACGTCTGTTGTCTAGCAGTTTTGCCTTTTCCCTCATAATTTTAGTGTCCCTTGCTACCCACTAGCAGAGCTTTTTAGCCAGGCAATTGTACGAAGGTGATGCTCTGAAGCACTGTTTTTGTTAAAGAATTGAAACGAACGTCTGGAAGCAAGAGTGGAGACGGGAGAGTGATTCTTTATCTTTTTTACTTTTTGTAAGTTTATTAATGAGCAAAATTGATGACGCTTATGTGGATACGCATTAATAGATGCTTTTGTCTGGTGCTCTCTTTCTGCATCCCAAAGGAGATATTGGTCCTCTCCATTTTTAGTATTGCAGTGTCTGCAATGTCCTAACAATTGGATCTTGACTTTGATCATGCATTAAAATTCACTGTGATGGGGAAGTACTGGGTTTTTTCCCCTTTTTCCCCCTTTTGTGACATTGCGATTTAGTGTATAGTAAATAATAAACAGCATTACTACATTATAGGATTATTGATGGTTATTAATTACTGTGCTAATGAGGGTTCTCACTTATCTGAATGCGAGCATTTGTAATCCTAATGCCATTGTCTGTACAAAGCAGAAAGTTAAGAGGGAAAAGGGGGAAGGTGAACTGCCGGAATAGAACTGAATCTTGCTCAGCAGGGCCTACTCCTTGGTGAGGTGCTGATCATGCTTTGCTCTGTCAGGAGAAAAGCAACGAGAGCAGAGATGCAGAGAGCACTGAAACAGGCTGCCCAGGGAGATTGTGGAGTCTCCCTCTCTGGAGACATCCAAAACCCCCTGCCCAGGCTGGGAGACCACCAGCAGGTTGCACAGGAAAGTGTCCAAATGGGGTTCCATTAGAACCATCCAAATGGATGATCTTCAGAGGTCCCTTCCAATCATAACAATCCCATGATTCTCTGAAAATCTCCCACCAAAACTAAGAGCAATTACAATGTGGTTTTTAGCGGGGTGGATTTTAGGATTTTGCACAATTCTTTACGTCATAGATTGCTGCTTGAAGAATGCTGTAAAATCATCTCAGCTGACTTTTTCCTGGAGTAGTACACTAATAGATGATATTTTGTTTGAAGTTTAATTGATCGGTAACATCAATGTTCCTAGAAATACGGTTTTAAGAGAAGGAAATAGATGTTTTTTAAAATTTCTTAAAAGAATATTTAGTGTGAGGAGAACTGGTGTGATGTCTTGTCTAATTGTAGGCTATAATTCTAAATTGACCGTGGATTTGACCGTGTATTCGAGTTTCTCAATGAGGCTTATGTAAACAGGGGAAATTCACATAGTTTTGTTATTTTCTGTCAACAGAATAAAGGAGTCAGGTGAAGTTCAGCTCAGTTTCAGTTGGCTGTTGCTTAATAGTGGTAGTAGAAAGGGAAACCAGAGGTATTTCTGTCAGAAATTTAGTACAATGCTACCTAACTGTCAAGAATCTTTAGGAATAGATTATAAAGAGGAGCAGCTTTATTCTCCAGTGGTTATGATTGGGTGGGGAAATACAGAACACCTTCAATATCCAGCTTTGATAAAGTAGGCAGAGCCTACCCTGGCAATGATGTTGCAGGATTTCCAGTGTGTCTCTACTTAAGCTGTCTCAAGTTGTTATTTGTATTTTTGCTCCTGATCTATAGATATGTCCTCTTGCCTTCTCTTGCATCTTTTTGAGGCTGACTAGAAAACCTCCATTAATAGAAGGGTGTTTTTAATTTAAAACTGTGAGTCAGATTGCTGTAATGACTGATCTATCAGAATTACTGTAAAACCAGTGAAGTGTGTTTGTCATCTTGACTTTGCCTTTTACACAGTATACTCTAATTTGAACTTTTTGGGTTTTGTTGTTGGGTTTTATTTCATAGGTGGAATTTGATCAAGTTACAAGGTTTCATGCAAGTCTTTAAACATTTGCTGGGGTTTAACGTTTGATGCTTATATGTTAATTCCGTATCTTTTAAGACAAAGAGGGAGTATTAATGTTTTCTTATTCAAGTTATACTTTGCCTTTTTAAGTTTTATAACAGTGAGTAACTTTGTAGGAATACCTTCTTCCTCTTCACAAAAAAACTACTAACACTGTTGTATTTTCAATTTAGCCTAAAACTCTGTGTAGGTTACCTCTGATTGAAAGCATACTACAGGGATTCTGGTTCTTGTTACTTTCCTGCTGCTTCCGGTGCTGCCTCAGGAGCATTGCCTGCTAACTATAAACAATGTTGATGTCTACCATATGTTTTGGTAGAAAGTGCAGGATTCCTGCTGTCCCACTAAGCTCAAATGCCTAGCTTACTAGTATTTGTTAATATGCAACGGAAATGTTGACTCCCCTATCATGTAGCTCTGTATGAAACTCTTGTTTTCAACCTCCAAGGAAATAAAGTTTTAGATTGAGTAGCAGAATCAAAAAATATGGTCAAATACTTTTTCATTTAAATTTACAGAACCCGGGATCTGGAGCTCAAACTTGTAACCCTAGCAGACAGTTTTGCATTCCAGTACCAATGGTAAGTAAGATAGGTCTCTTCCAAAAATAAATCTTTATAATTTTAATGCATTATATTTGGTTCTTGTGAAGCTTTGATACTGATGAGTATAATTCCTAGAAGAACATCCTTGCAGTTAGTTTTGTAAAAACTTACTTAGGCTTTAACTCATGCCCTTTTCAACTTCCCTGCTTTACTTTTTCATTTTATGACTTTTAAAAAAATCTTTAAAAGGCGCTATGACATAAACAAAGCTGATATTAAAGTTACATTACATAGTTTGGCCACGCACCCCACAGTGCAGCTCGTGTCACTGGGTCTCACGTAGTGGTAGTGTCTGACAAGGAGAGGAGTGCCTGCAGATGTGTTAGAGGGTGTCGAAGCATAAGACTGGAGATAAGTGAATTCTACTCTTAAGAAGCTTCTGGGGTAGTGGGTGAGAGTAAGGAAAGAAGTTTTAATAGCATTGAGGTAATTGTTGCTGCTCTGATGGTGTTGATAAGCTTGTGCTGGAAGATAAATGAGAGAACTTGAGAACCTTGACTGAGCAAGTAGAAAAATGTGTTGGCAAAGCTTTTTGCTCTGAGGACTAAATAAGAGTGAGAGATTTTTGAAGTGAGGACAACCTTACAACAGATACTAAACTCAACAAGGGAGCAAGTGAAAATCAATCTGGAGTGTTGTTTTCCTGTTTCCAGGTGAGAAGATGAACTGCTGCATTTTGGACAAGCTGAAGTTTGGAATGCTGGGACATAAAGAACCCAATAAGAAGGAAATTACAATAGTTAAGAGGAGATGAAGGTATGACTTAGGGCTTTGCAGAAACAATAATTCAAGCGAGATAGATGTAGTAGGTACATGAAAATTCAGAGCTGAGATAAATTCCTATGATGTTGGCAGAGTCGTATTTGAGATGTGTTCTTAGTGAGGTGTTGTGAAGGGTCAGAGTTGACCAGACCAAGTAAGGCCAAAAAAAAAGTGTTCTAAGAATAAAATAAATGGATTTTATGTTAGCTTGATGCTTTGGTCACTAAATGATATCTGTGGCTGAACTTGAGAAATAAATGCCCGTTCTTGAGGGACAGGATCAGGATGGACACATAATACATAGATGGAAGTTGCTAAAGGTTATTTACATTTTGGTGTTGGCAAAAGGGATGCTTTCTCTCTAGTAAGTATACCCTCAGTGCAGGTTGTCTGTTTTCTCTCTGCTGGTGTTCTGTTTGCTAATTCTTTCATTCTGCAGACTCATTTGACCCTAGAAAATAGTATAATTGGAAAAATGTATGAGTGTTGCATCTATGCAGGATGCTCCAGGGAGCAGCTTAGAGAGCTTGATTTTATGTTCTCTGAAGCACGTGACCATTTATTTATTGATTTATTTATTGGTAGTGGAAGATTGTGTGTTTTATTTTGAGGGATAGGAGAGAGGGAGAGATGCTGTGATTACTGCAGATGGTTACTGTGACCGATTTAATTTGTGATTGGCAGTTGAAACGTACAGAAATTTTAATTTAACTACAAAAACTGAAGACATCCATGAAAGTTAAGATTTATTTCTCTTGCACCCACTAATTTAAGGACAACTTAGATAATTATTTTCACTTTGTTGAGCAATGAATTCATGGATTTCTGAAATATGTGAACAGGGTATTTATTTACCGGATCTGATATATCTCAGTCTCTTGTACTTTCATGTTTGGTTAACATTAGCAAAATTTTCAAGTGATTTATTTCTTATTGGAGGGATTTTTATTATTACCCTCATCAGGGGTACCTTGTGTTTTGTGCAGTAAGGACAGGGGAACCACACAACTATAATTTTTAATTTTTCTTTTTTTTTAATGCAAAGGAAATTGTTCAGACTGTTTCAAGGACCACACAAAATCTCACTCTTGGGCTGGTAACTTTTTGGTGAGGTATCAAATCCAGAGTTTTAGGGATTTGTAAATAGAATTTTTATTAGCCCCTTCTTCATTATTGCCTTGTTTTGGTCAGTTTTCTCCACTCAAAAAGGATGACTGCTTTTGTGTCTGCTGTGCTTCAGTCTGCACACCCTACCTGACTTACCCTTTCAAACAGTACCTTTCCCTTTCATAACCCTCTAGTTGGTATGGTTTTTGGTGTAGGGGAACATTTCTGTTTGCTTCCACTCAGTCGAGTGTCACTATACTGAGCTGGAATTGAATCCTGAGGCCCTGAGCCACATGCAGTTGTAACCAGTGCCAAATATGTGTATTGTTATGAAGTGGTAGATTGTTTCTTCTTATATAAGTGTTGCAGAAAGAACTAGAAGTTCTAATCTTGCACCCCAGAGAAAAGTGTTTTTCATTTGTTTCAGACTGCCAACAGTTGCACTCATCAGTACAGCTGTTTGTCCTTTGACTTTGTCTTTTGGCTGCCCATGGCCTGGGTTGTCCAATCTCATTCCACCCACTGTTTTACTTCATTTTATGAAGTACCAAAGACATAGGAGCTTTCTGATCTTTCTTCACAAACTGGTTTTGGGCAGTTCCTTAAAGAACTGGTGATAAGGTATTCATTTTTCCAAGCACTTATGCCCCGTGTGTTGGTTTTGGTTTTGTTTTGTTTGCTGGGGTTTTTATATGTTTGGTGGTTGTTTTTTGGTTTTTTTATAAGAAGAGGGAGCTAGAAGAAGAGTTCGTGATTTTATTTTACTATTTGTAGGTTATTTTTCTTCCCCCTAACCTCAGCATTTCTGTGGTTGAATTTGCAATCCATGTGATTCTGTACTATTTCCATGTGACTTCTGACTAAGAAAAATTTTAAGACCTAAAAATGAGAATTTTCTTTTGATGAGTTTTAGTGAAGTGTGATGAGGTAGAGAAAATGTCTCAGCTATGCTTTGAACATAGCATTTCGATTTACATATTGCTACATAGAAAGTGGGGGAAGAAGCAGCCTCTGAACTCACATCATTTTATGTGTTCTGTGATCACTTGAGAGTGTTAAGTGAGATGGGACTGTACCAGATGCCTGCAGCTTCTGCTGGTGTGGCTGCCTGTTGTAAAGGAAGAAGGATATGAGGTAGGTTGATCTCCTGTTGCTGAGCGCAAGCTGTGGGGTTCTGCAGGAAGGCAGATGGTGTCTCTCCGTGTAAAAATGTGGCAGAATAGGGAATGTGAAGATGCATCCAAAACCTGTGGCTTATTTTCTCTACTATTCTATATTAAAGAGGCCTGAAAACTGCTATGACTTAACATAGACCGTGTGTTTGGCTTGGGCTGAGGCTGGAAAGGTAGGAAACTCTAGTAAGCTGTCATCCGTGACATCTTTTGATGTCACGTGTTGCAGCATCCTTATGAAGGTCTGCATGTGTACCTTTGGGTCGGGCAAGTTTGCTCTCTGAACATGGCCAGTGAGTCCAAGGAGTGCTGTCCTTGAGAGTGCACTCAGTGCTGCATGGTGTCCTGTGGCTGACCTCGTATGGAGAGACTGAGGTGTTGGTGTTGTGCTGCACAGCTGTATGTGCAGGCGGTACTGTGCATCCCTAGTTACATTGATTCTGGGCTTGCTACTCTTCCTGTTCTTCCCTCTCTCACTTGCTTGAAGTCTGAGGAAAAGCTCTGCCCTTGTGTGAAATGAATAGTTGACTGTGATCAAAGTTAGAACTCAGACACACAATGTCTTTTTCTTCTCAGATGGCATAACCTCTTACTCGCTTGTTCTCCATTTGCTGGTTTGCTATTCATTATATTGCTCATCACTGCCTTTTGTTGCTCATCTTTATTTCACTTTTCACTGAATTGTTGAGGGGTTGAAAAAGGATGGGAAATGATTATGGAAGATGAGTTAAATAAAGGAAGTAGTTAAAAGACAGTTCTTCCAAAGTCTGTTATTAGCTTTAGTTAGAAGACAAGATTTGAAACTTCGGGTGAAAATGGAATGGAATTGGAATTTTTCCAAGCTTAAATCTGTTGTGGCTGTGACAATGTGCTTTTGGATCATGGCCTAGCATGCTGTTAACCTCAGCTTTAACCCAAGTCAGAGCACATTTTCAGTCTGTCCATGGCAAGTTGCTGAGTTAGGGTACTAACAGTGCATGTGTGATGGAAATGGCATTGTATGGTTGCATCTTGCTTTAAAATTAAAGTAGCTTACATACTCATGAAATTACTCAGTCTGTGTTTTTTATTTTCTGACTTCTTTAGTGTGAATTAGCAGGTTAGAGAAGATCAGGAATATTTTTTGTTGTGAACTACTTCAGACATAGTATGAAACTTTTCTGGTTTTTTTCTGGATAGTTTTTACAGATAATAAAAAAATTAAAAACACGTAAGTGGTTGAAAAAGCAAAAAATTTGATCTTACTTAAATTTCTGGAGCCCTTTTCTCATTAGAGCCCTTTTCTCCTGAGGGCTCTTAATGTAAAATATTTATTAGTATTAATACTTTAAAAAGTAAAAACTAAACACTGCATTCATATATGTAAGCTGATGTTCATCTGTCTGGTTTTGTTATTTTGAAACTGTCCAGCTGAGTAGCTGAGTTCCAGGTGCTTTTTAACTGAAGACAGCATTAACTAATAAATATTTACAGCCTTTTTCTATTTTTGGGGCAAATTTGTGCTTCTCAAATTACCCTGGGACATCAGCCCTGGAGACACCTTTGTTTGTGTTCTCTCTTTGTTCAACTTTGCTGTGGGAGAGATGACATCCTTTAATGTAGCTTTAAAGGAAGGTGAAATAATAATCTACATAGATAATTGTGATACTCATCTTTCTCCTGTCTTTTACACATGGATTTCTGTGTGGAACAGATGAACTTGTTTTAAGCTGATTCAGGGAAAAAGAGGGTAATGCTTTGTGGGATGAATTTAGCATCTGAAAAAGCCTGCATGTTGGCTTCAGAGAATGAAGATGTTGATTTTGAAGGCCTGCAATTCAAAAGTTGATATAAAAGAAAAAGTGTTTTCATTCTATATGATTTGAGGCTTTTTTCCTTTGGTACTTCAGAATGTCTATTGTTATTTGTACTATTGTTTCTGCCTGGACTTGCAAGCTGCTACAGTTTTGAATGTAGCTGCCCATCTGCTCCTTGGTTATTTATAGGCAGATTTGTGGAGCTCCTTCTAATCTCTCAAGTCTTCAAAAACATTAATGAATTAAACATCACAATACTCTTGTAAAAAGAGAATTAGACAGACGAACTGAATGGAGACTAAAAAGGATAAATGACTTGCTGAAAGCCATATGTATATTTCATAGCAGAACAGGGAATAGAAATCAGATTTTTTTTCTTGCTTGTAGTCCTGTGCTTAACAGACCAGCTACATGCTCTTGTGAGATATGTGCTAAAGGAATGAAGGAAGTACTCATTCTTTGAAACTTGCAATAGGTGCTCATATGCAGACTAACCATTTCAAGACCTTGCACCATGTACCGAGAGTATTAAAGGTTTCAGGTCTAACAAATGTGAATAAATGTGTTAATATTAATTCTCATTAAGCCTGAATTTGTTTTGATTGTTAATGTTTTTGACCAGTGGTTCCACTGGGTGGCTTAGAAAGAAAACACCTGTTACTTGCTGGACAGCTTCTCTCTGACATCTTACTTCCAGTTGTCTAGTCAACTTGTCCCTCTTCCCCCATCTTTAGTAGACTTCTACCATGGTTTTAAACAGTGTCTGGACATTGGTTCTTATTTAATATTTTTAATTTGATGACCAGGTGATATTTTCCATTCATCAGAAATTTTGCACTTTGATGAATTACACATAGTACTTATTGTGTGTGTTTTTTTGATTTTTGGCTGGTTGTTTTATTTTTTTTTGGTTGTGTTTTTATTTTTTTGGTGTATTTGTTTGTTTGGAGGGGGTTGTTTGTTTTTATTTGGTTTTTTGTTTTTGGAAGAACTTCTGAAATGTCAGATGTGTGGAGTAAAACAATCTAATTTAGATTAGTAGTTCCAGAGTCTAGAAATGATAGAGGATGCATTCTTCCATTTGATTTCACATTGGAGTGCAGCCTGAAATACTGTTTGCATTTTTACCTGCTCTGTAATTTTTTGAACTATTTATTTACTATTTCCCCAGCTTCCTATCCTCTCCTTAATGTATACATACTTCATCCAAGCTTGTATGTAAGAGAATTTTCTCTACAAATAGTATTACTTTCTTCTTGTCAAGGGCATTGAAAGAGTTTTCTATATCACTGGAATGCCTTTCAAATATTTAGTTTTTAAATACAAGTATTATGCTAATTTAGTGTTACCACTTTCCCGTGGAAATCTTCAAAAGAATGAACACATTGTTTGAGGCTGACTTTGTTATATTGATTTAATAACCTGGAAACCTATGTCGTTCTAAACAGGTTCAGTGAGGTTTTCAGTGTGTATTGAATGTGTCCAGGAAGCATGTGAAGTGAAAGAACTACAAGTTTCACAGTTTGGTATATGGAATTTTATGGTTTCTTGGCAAAGTAGATTGCAGGTGGTCATACAGCACATAGAAATTCAACAAACATCTTTAACTTCTTAATTTGTTTCATATCTGTAACATTTCAGCATATAAAAGTTGTGTTTTTTGATTTGGAAGTGATAATATGCAGCTTCCTGAAGTATTTAACTTTCCCCATGTGAGATCTGTTCTCTTCAGTGCTCTCATTTTTCTTCTGTAGCTCTTCTGTGTTTAATGAAACCAAATGGGTTTTTTATTGGTGCATAGACACTGAATCTGTTTCTTTCAGCTAAATAGTGGTACAGTACTGAGAAACAAATCATTCTTTCCTCGTGCTAGATTGAAAGCTTGATGGACAGTTTTAAGAGCCTGTCATTTTGTCTTCCTTCAGCAAATTGGAGACTTTACATACATTTTTTAGGTCTAAATATATTTACATCTGCTTTTAAGCAGTGTACCTTTCCAAAACACATTTAGTTGCTCTCATTGGAAAGTAGATGCCAGCTGTCTTGAAATTGTTTCACTTTCCAATATTAAAAAAAGACATTTAGTTTAATTCATCCTGAGATTCTCTGGATGGAGAAAATTCTCTGGATGGTAAAAAACGGAAAAGGACGTTAGGCCTGTTTTTTAAATGTGAAGATTGTTTTTTTTCTGATATGTTTCAATAACCTACTCTGGTGAGAGTTTTCTTCTAGCTCTCACAGAAGAGAGGTAATTGTAAACTTCAGGAGTTTCTGGAACAAAGGCTAGGTGTTTGGAACTATCAGCAGTTGTTCTAATTGGTCTGACTCACCTCCCTCCACTCTGAACAGAATGCTTCCTTTGGTTCCAGGAAATACTGAATAAAAGAACTATTTTGATCCATGGACAGTGGCACTACTGTGGCAGGAAGCCAAGCGATGCTTTCATATTAAATAAATAGGTCTTTTCAGAACAGCAGAGGAACATGTTCCCTGGAGTCAGTAAGCTGATGCAGACTTTTGTTCCTATGTGGAAGTAAGGAGATAATGAAGTGTGTGTAGGTTTGAACTTCATTCATTGATTATAATAAAGAGACATTTGTGATAGTTTGGAAATATAACTTGGGGAAGAGGGGGGAAAAAATCATTCAGGTATGTGTTCCACATCTTGAAAAAAAGAAAATAAAGAGAACTGCCAAAGTTAAAAAGCTTACGCAAAGTGGTTTGAGAGGAAAAAATTACTGCCTGAGTAATTCTTGAATTTTGTGTTGTATGCAACAAATAACTACAAGTTTTTGTCTAAAGAATACAGGAAGCTTCTTTGAGTAATTGTTCAAAGTGCAGGCTGTCATGGGACTCAGTTTCCTGAGAGAACTGAAAGTTGTTTGTTTCCTTCTGTATTACATGAAGTGTGAATTTTATATAATTGGCAAAAATTACACTTCAGTATGGAGATTTTGGGATAAGAGATGGGAATGAGCATTGTGACACATTACACATTGGAACAGGAAGAGACACTAAAAAGCTGTTGAAATGCTTTTTTCTGTTTTATAATAATATGACAATTCTTTTTTGTTTGTTATGAAGCTCATTCTTTTAACATGAAAAGGAATAACTATTTTACCGCAGGTTATTTTGATTTCCCTGGATTTGTTGGTTGTTTCTTTTTTTTCCTATATCATTTATGGTTTTTATTCAGTTAACTTCCCCCATGTCAGGGAAAAAAATTCTGTGTGCATTCTGAAGTATCCAGAGGGAGAATTCCAGGTTGCAGTCTGAAGCCCTGGTCCTGGAATGAAAAAAAAAAAAAATTTTTTTTTTTTTTTTGGATCTGTTTTTATTTTGACTGGATACTGGCACATATCTTGAATTGCGTTTTTCTGTGCAGAATTAGGTTTTTTAATTACATGGATTGATTTGTGGAAGTACAACCTCAGAAAGCTACAAGCAGATGCCAGTTGCTGCTTTGTGTAGGCTGGAAGAGGAGGTTGCAGTTCAGGCATCCTGGGGATTTGTCAGTGAAACAAAAAAGCTTCATCACGGTGAATTGCAGTTCACAATGCAATAAAAACTGCATGAGGGTAAGGAGGAGGCAAAAGAAGCAGAAGCATTTCCTGGTATAGGTTATGTTTAGGGCATAGTTATTCAGGCTGTTGGATGTTTTTCTTCAGTCAAAGCCCTGCTAATGGGAGGGTAATGGCAGTGTCCTGACATAAGTGTTGCATAACATATTTAGATAATTATTATAGTCTTGGTTATTATCTGAGACAAACTGAGCAAAAGTGCAGCCTTATTTGCATTTATTTTACATCTGAATGAGCAAACAGATGACCTGCCTGTAAAGTAACTGTAGTTTAATAGGGTTGGGAAATAGGATTTTACATAAATTACCTTGCTGTCCTTGGTTGAGTTTCTGCTTTGGTTTTTGTGGTTGGACTGTTTGTTTCCCCCCAGTGAGGAGAAAGAAATCTTTAATTACATATTTGTATGGATAAATGCCTACAGTGATGGTTTTTCTTAAGTTTTTACAGTATTTTAGATTCTGGTTACAGTGTTCTGTGCTTCCTTCAGAAGAACACAGAAGTGTAACACTGTGAAACACTGTAATTGATTTCCCATGCTTGACAACTTTATCTTCTTGTGTTTCAGAGCTGCGAAAATTATCTGAAGTAGAATGGAAGCGTCGGTAATATTACCCATTCTGAAGAAAAAATTGGCTTTTCTTTCAGGTACACTTTCAGTCTTCCTCAACTGGTTCTTCCCTGCATAATTTGGATGGGATATTTAAATTGTTTTTTTGTATTTGCTGGATGTATTTAACAGCAATATATTGTTGGTTAGTGTTTTGTCACATTTTGAAAGAATCTCTGGAACTTTTTATCTGGTAGCCAAGCTGTTGGTGTTGGTGTTTAGGACTTGGTTTTGCTGTAGCCTGTAGCTCAACCCCCAAAGTTGTTAGGAAGTTTCAGTCTATATAAGAGAATGATGATGTAATAGATATCCAAAAATAATCCTTGCTAGTTTGGTTTTTTTTGTGGTTTTAGCAATACAGAGTGAATATTTCCAGGATTTTCCATAGAAAATTTTTTCTTCCTTTTCACCTATCTATTCTCCACCATAGAAACAAGTGGAAGCAGAATTAGCCATGCATTGCAACAGTTTGATTTTTGCCAAGTAGATAATTCAAGGAAGGCTGTAATTATCATTGTATTTAATAAAACTTGAGTCTTATGTTGAGGGTAACTTTTTCTCCTCTCCATGCCTGAAAAAAAAAAAAAAAAAAGAAGAAAAAGAATACTTTAAAGGGTGAATGACATTCTCCTGCTGGTTTCCTGCTGTCACAGATAGCTATGTTAGTTCTTGGTGTTTGATTGTCTGGTTCAGTGTAGGTAGGTAACTTACAGAACACTTGTCAACTTCAAAAACTGACAAGTGTTGCAATAAATATTCTTCTTGTTTAGTTTATTTTGGTTTATTTTTTTAGCTAGTCTAGCCTGCTCTAGTCACGTGAGAAGTGAAACCTGGGTTTTCTTGTTAATAGAATTTATTTGCTTTGAATTTGCCCGCTGTCCCCAGCAGTTGCAAATCTAACAATTCCTGTTTAGAAACAATCAAACCTGTAAGGGTCAACTCACATTAAAGCCTGGGACGAGTCTTCCATAGTAACAGCAGATGTGTAGTAAATTGTTGTTCAGCATTATATTGCAGGAGGAAATTCTCGTTAACTAGAGTGCATTTTCAAATTGCTATTAAAGCTGCCTGATCCATTTCGAAATACAGACATTCTTAGTGGAAAGTAATTTACTGAGTGGCATTTTAAATGCTAGGAACCTTTTTGGACCTATGTACTTCTAAGTAGGTTTGATCTTTTTGGAATTGATTAGTATTAATGGGTGCTTTAATTTAATGAATGGTGAAGCTTGATGCAACAGGGCTTTTTAGCATTTTTCAGTGTGAGTAAAGGAACTTGACAGATGCAAATCAGTTCATCATGTCTCTTTCCATCAATTTTACTCCATATAGTTTCATAAATAAAAATATATTACCGATTAAAAACCTATACTCAGAAAAATGATATTTTAGGAAAATATTCTGCAGTGTCTGTTGTAATTTTTGAGTTAAATTGGTACAAATACTGTTGATCCTGCCTTTTTTTGGAAGCAAAACAGTGATTTCCAATGGAGGTCCATGGCTGTGTTGCTGTCACGTTGATAGGTCATTACACATAGCACAGAAGAAAATGCAAGCTCCTAAGTCAACCAAAAGCCTTGAACAACCACTTTGGTGCAAAATGAATTAAAAACTTCCTTTTTTTTTTTCTTTTGCAGTGCTCTCAATTGCTTTCCTTAGCAGTGTTTACAAGCTAGAGAAAAAAACCTGTCAGTTGTTACACAGGATGACTTGTCATGAAATAATAATTTAGATAATTATTGTGGTCTTTTTGTGAAATGTCAGGAGATTATATTTCTGGGATTTGGGTTGTGTTTTGTTTAGTCAGTTCAGCAAATGCTGTTTAAATCCAAGTATTTTTCCTTTTTCTCTCCTTCCTCACTCCAATTTTCAGGCTTTCTGCCATTTAGAAACAGAAGGGTGGGCAGTCTGTAAATAACTGTTGCTTTAGATTGTTTCTGCAAGAAGCATCTGCCCATTTCTCCTTTCTCATACAGCACCGCTCTTCATTTCTTCAGTTTAGCATTACAGTTATTTAAAAGTGTGTCACTGTTTTCCAGCAGCAGTTCTCTCCCAAAAAGGAGGAAGGGAGGGGAACACAACTACTGCAGTGGACCACTGAAAGCAGTAGGTCCTTTATGAAAAAGTGGAAAATATCTGTGTATTAGTGGATCTTTAAAACTCCAAATTTAGAGAGTTTGCACAGATTTGGAAACAAGGAAAAAAAACCTGGTGCAGTTAAGATTCCAACATATGTAGTGTAAACAGTGTTTGTTCATTATCTTGCCTGCCCTCATGGATGGGGAGGATTCTTATCAAATTATGTCAACATATGTGTATGAGTCTGGAAGCATTACTGTGCTTGTGCACTTCTCTTATATCTGCATGGCTGTTACTATTCTGTAAAAAGTTGTTCTTACTGATTAGATAGAACTTCATTCTCCTGAAGAACTTTATGAAGCAAAAAACATAATTTAATTGCTTCAGCCATGTGAATAACACAGTTTGAGAATAACGATGTTCTTTCTCAGGTTACGGAAATTTGCTTCATTTTCACCCAGATCTGTGATTATAGCTGTCTTTGTACAGTTTTTTCTAATATATGGAGAACATTGTTTAGTGATTGACTCCCACATGTGCTTAAGTGTGTTGTGGTTATGTTTTTTCCTTAATAAAATAGATAATGCATTAAATTTTACTGTTTATAATATTGTTTCTGTAACTTTTACCATAAAGGTTACCATATGAAGATTAAGGCAAGTGGTTAGAAATATTTATCTTAATCATGAGGTGACTGTTACTGTTTTTATGTAGGTCTTGAAATTGTTCTGTGTTTGAATGAGCTGCCAATTTAGAGTATGTGCCATGGGCAGCCTTTGTGGTACAAGATCCTCCTTTAGTAGTCAGTTGGACTAGAAAAGTCCTCCTTTTCTAGGAGCTCCAGTTGAAGCTCCAGTTGGTACATGCTCAACTTAGGAGCTGACTAGGTTTCTGGTAGGCTGTTAAGTGTAGAAGGTCTAAGAGATGTTTTCAATAATATAATCTAGAAATGCAAAAATAATGCATCTGGAACACTTGATTTTTGTTGTTGATATTGAAAGTATTAGATGAAGAATTGTGACTGCTGTGGATGCAGGCTATGCTCTGATGTTTTGGTGATGTTTTAAATATCCATGTGTAGCATGAATCTTCACTGCTGAGAAGTGAAATTTCAGTTGAGGTTTTCACAGCAACTTTAAAGATTGCTTTTATGATGAACCACTTAACTGCAAAGTATTTCTTCTGCTTAATCATCATCACATTAACTTTGTAATTACTTTTTCTTTCAGGAGGGAAGGACAGGAGAAGTGGCCTCATTCTCACAATTCCATTATGCCTTGAACAGACGAGTATGGATGAGCTGAGTGTCACACTAGACTATCTTCTAAGTATACCAAGGTGATTTGGAAGGCATTCTGTTCAGAGCTGTTTTGGTTTTTTTTTTCCAATTGTAGAAGGGATCTTTCTATTGTTTTTAATTTTTTTTGCTCTTCTGTACCAAATTAATTTTACATAAACTTTTGTTTAGAATGTGATACTGTCTGACTGAGTTAGAAACACACAAAAAAGCTAAGGGATATGTACTAAGGCTTGTCTATCTCCTTTTATGTCCTTATGTCCTCTTTTATTGGGATAGCTTTTTTCATAATTTCTTTTTAATGACAATGCACTTAAATTGCTAAGTCAATTAATGATCCATTCCAATCAAACTGCTAAGCTTGCAAAGGCAGCATTGCCCATTGCCCTTTCTGTGCTACATGCCTAAGCTTTGTAGCTTGTAGGGCTTCAGCGTGCACTGAATTTAAAAATACGTAGTCTTACTGAAGTTAGCATGCAACCCACGTTTAGAGTTAAGGTACTGCTTAAATGTGCTGAATGACAACTTGAGTATCCTGTCTTCCATAGCTTGCTGTAAAATTGTTGTTGAAGTTCTGTGCATTCGCCACTGCAAGGTTGTAGTGACAGCTTTTGGTCCTGGCTTAGTTACCTGCATTTCTATTTTCTTAAGATCCAGGGATTCATCTTTGTCATAATTGTTTTTCCTCTTGTGCCACTGCCTTATAAAGAAAAGAAGCCTCTCAGATAAATGCTTGCTTTTATATCTTTTCAAATTTCTCTTCTGGAAACAGAACAACGATGGCATAACTAAAGTTATCCAGTGTACTTTGCATATTGTGATCTATACATGTTTATAAAACAGTTAAAGGATGCAGTGTTGGGGTAGTTTTGGTAGATAAGACTTTAAAAAATTCTGATTGGTGAGAGAGAAGTAAAGAATTGATTCAAATTACTTAAAAGTACAACATCTGTAGGTACGTGAGTATACTGCACAACATCTTAGTTGTGTAAGTTCTGGGATTTTTCAGACAGCTTGTGGTCTTTTGTAAATTGATGAAATACCAAATGGTCATCCACATAAGTCCTATCATCGACTTAAGGACTTGGCTGTATTTATGGAACAGATGCAGGCATTCTTGTGCTAGTAAGCATTAATTATTCCACAGTCTCATCCTGATGTATGTCTTTACATACATTAGTGTAACAATAACTGTCTAAAAGCTGAACCAAAGTGCTCTTTGTACTCAGTAGAAACTGGGAAATCTGTTTGAAAGTGAAGTCAGTGTTCCCACATTTAATGTTCTATTTGTCAGTTGTGGAAAAAATGACCTCTCTTCTCTGGTGGCAGTCTGGAAAAATCATCGTTATTTTGGTTTGCATGTTGTTTTTCAGTGGGAAGTACAAACTTTTTGACCTAAGTGCTTCTCTTTTTTGTTCTGGAAAGACTTGCTGAACAATGTTTGGGAAAAAGAGGGCTGAGGGGAGGGATATTGTCCCAAACCCAGATACCTGTCCAAGCAACATTAATACTACTTTTTTCACCAAGTTCTATATGTAAGGTAACCTAATACATTTAACTTTTAATTCAGTTGTGCACAATATATGACATAACTACAACTGGTTTGAGATCTGCAGTTTAGTGTGGATGTCTATCTGTGTCCAAAATTTGAGGGGCATAACTGCTTAAGGTGTCTTGGATAGAATTTCTTTGGAGTATGTGTGTGAAGCCATCCTAAAACTTCAGGCAACTTATTCCTAATGTTTAAGTCTACTGTTACACCCTTCTTTGATGGAATTTAAAATTCTCAGATTCTGAAGAGATCTCTTCCGAACTGAAGAAGAATGAAAGTGGCGATGTTAAGCTGTTGTCTGTTCATACTAAAGTTTGCTTCCTTTGTTGTATTCTCTCTGTTGTGGCTCAAATCGCCAAGCTTTTTATTTTTTATTTTAACTTGCATACAAACATTTGCATTGGCTGAACTTTTTAGAAGTGGTAGGTCACTTCTGAATTTGATGGGTTGTGCATTTTGTTGGTTTTTGGTGTTTTAGTAGGTTTAATAGTAGAGGAACAGATGCTTATACTGCTAGAATCCAGTAAGCCTCAGGAAGTCATGTCTCTAAATGCTGTAGTAACACTCTTCACCTTACACTTAAAAGCAGTAGTAGTGTGCCTTTTGAGTTGATTTTGATTAAACATTGCACTCATCAAGCCTAAATGTTCAGACTGCTTCCAGAAAAATCATGTGTGTGATCTTAAAACCAAAAACATTGATGGACTGGCAGCTAACTTTGTAATTGTTTTTTCCTAAATAGACTAGTAAAGTGCCTTCCCCTCCCTGCTTTTATTTTTAAACTCCAAGACGAATTTGTCTTCCACCTATACCTGATGAAGCTCAGCTTAAACATGAAATAAATAACAGTTAATTTCTTTTTGTGAAACACAGTGCTTACTGTTACATCCTTTATTTTTTGTAAGCTAAGGAGATCACAGAAGTAGCTTTGTTTTGTAATTGCACATTTGGGAAAGATTATGTAATGCTTTCCTTATATAAATGTTGTGGATTTTATTTACTTATAACTTTACCAACACAAGAATTTCAACCTGGGACATGATATCTGTTGTGGTAACTAATGTTAAAACGTGGGCTCACTTGCAAGTCCTCTTCTGAATGCTCCCGAGCTGGTCGTGAGAAGGTTACACTTCCAGCTCTGGTGATACCCAGAGGTTGCTGCCACCTTTCAACAATATCCAGCTGCTGTTGTGAGCACCTTGATGCCAGCTTCAGTTTGAAATGAGCTGATGAGGTCTGCGGAAATGCACAGAGACTGAGGGAAGTTCTCACTGTGTTCTGCCATTTTTTGTTTGAGCAGAACTACCTTTGAACATTCAGCTTTATCAGCAGGTTTTTCTGGGGGGCTTTTTAGGGTTTTTTTTGGGGGGGTGTACATTATCAAAGCTTATTAGGAGAAAAAGAGGTGATATCAGTCTGAAATAGTCTTTCTTGTAGATCTGTACACTAAGCCCATGTCCTATAGAGGCTTTTTTTCACTGCAGTTCCTAGTTTACTTGTTCAGGATAGAAATTTAAACATGTTTAGATGGTTTCCTGTTTGGACATGCATAGAGTGATATGTAGCTGTATCCTCAAATCTCTGCCGATTCAGAAGAGCCCTTGTGAAAACTGATATCCATTTTTCTTCCTAATTACACTGTAAATTGATCTCTTTTCTGAGCATTTTGTGAAATTAACAGTTATGAGACCTTTTCAGAGTTGCTACAGTTTAAGAAAATACTTGTATTACGAGATATACTTCAGTGCTACTGAAAAATTTTAATTTGGAATATCAAATAATATGCTGGAGCATTAAAGTTGGAAGTTATTTATAAGTGAGTAAACTTAAGGTTTACAAGGCAGTGTTCCTATAAGGAAAAAATTATGTAGTTGTATTTTACAGGAGGCTTGAAATCCAATGTTGCTGTGATATGCCACTTGTTAGAGTGAATTTTATATTTTTCAAAGTGTTTTTCTTCTTTTAGTGAGAAGTGTAAAGCCCGAGGATTCACTGTGATAGTGGATGGCAGGAAATCTCAGTGGAACGTGGTAAAGACAGTTGTGTTAATGCTACAGGTAAATAAATGTTTATACATTCATATGTATAAAACTGATCAGTTTTATGGATGTGAACCAAATGGCTGTTTTATCATAAAGGCAGTAATTTCCTGGTGTGGTTCTGTGACAAGTTCTGTGCAGGAAGAAATTGTGAAAAGCAGATGCTACAGCTCACTCAAGTGAGAGGCAAATTCTTTATATGCTGAGAACACACAGTTGTAGACCTTTTTCCGAAACAGAGTTTTAGTTAAAAAAATGCAGAAATATGCTCCTGGCATCACTAACTTTGAGCAGTAGGAATGTGTGCAGGGCTGCAGGTGACACAGATTTTGCAGCTGAGCAGGTTTTGATGCAATATGTGCTGTACTACCTGGTTTCCTTTGCAATAGGATATAGCTGACTTTGTTGTGGATCATAATTTCAATCACAAATTATGTTCTGAATACTATAAAATGTAGGAGAAGAAGAAAAGTTACAATTTCCAATAAAAAAGAATTTGAAAAAAAAATTTTAACTCTTCAGAACCGTGAGCTTTCAATAAAGTCTTATTTCTGCTGAATAGTATAGACTATTTTCTGGTCTCAGTGATCAAAGAAAATGTGAGATACAGCATTTCTAACGCATTGGAACACTTGGACTACTGCCTTTCTTACTGCACAGAGGATTTCTCTTTATCGGAGCAGTTTCTGAGGTGAAGCCTCAGAAAGTGTGTCAAATACAAAGTAATGGTTTTTTTGGTGTGGGTTTTTTTTTTGTCCTGCTGGGTCCTTGTTGCTTCTGGGTTTTGAGGTCTGTGTCAAGGTGTCTTTCACTTATTCTTGGCTAGGATGGTTTCCTATTAATAGAGTTACCATATTTGAATGATCTTGACTGAGTTTTGCTTTAGCCATGTTGTGGTTGTGAGGTTCAGTGGGAACTGCAGCTAGTGGGGAAAGTCAGCTCTTTGCCCACACTCTTATTTCCCTGCCTTCCTGGCAGCACTCATCTGCCTGTGCGAAGCTTGCAGAAACATGACTTGCACATCTCTATCGTGAGTTTGAGAAGGAAGCAATAAAGATTTTCCTATGTGAATTGATCACCTGCGCAGATCACACGAGATTTTCTGTCTTCTTCATTGTCTGTAGTTCTCAAAAACACTTCTGTGTTCAAAATACTGTCTGCTTCTGAATAGTTTTTGCATATTCATTAAAATTGTGCAAGAATGAATTGGGGTTTTCTGTTGCTGATTTCTTTAACTTCTTTGGAATTAAATTTTTATAAATAAAGTATTTAAAGATAAATCCCATGGATTGTGTCACCTTTAAATCAGTACTCTGGTTATTTAACTTTTACTTATTGCTGAAGCTGATGAGTTTAGAGTAATCAGGAGTCTTTGTTCCTTGATCTGCATTCAGTATGACAGTGTAAAATCAACTTGGTAGATGAAATTACTGATTTAGGTTGAGAAATGTTTTTCTGGTAATATTTTAATGAATTTTGATATGTTGAAATGTCAATATTCAGCCTTTTCATTCTAGTCTAAGCAGTAGTAATAGTGTAGTAATAGGATATAATCTTGACATGTGATCTGATAACAAATTTTTAACTTTATGGTTTCGTTCTACATAGAAGATAACATTCGTGGAAAGCTTTGTTTTTAGTATTTCTTCCTCTTTTTAATCAAATACCATAAATTAAGTCTACACAATAATTTGTTTTTCTATACTAACACAGCATAGAGTAATGGTTTGTCCTTAGGACTGGGAGTATTTTCTTTTATTTTTTATTTTCACTTCTGACAGTTTTGCTATCAATCTAGTGCAATCTGTTACAATGCAGGATGGAGCAAGAATGTGATGTAGATGAAGTACACTTCAATTTCTGTCTGCAATTTTTAAGTTCTTGTGTAGATGATGAAATCTAAGTGAAATTCAGTTGTGTGATAAAGGAAGGTTTAATCTTGAATGTTTTACTTATTTTTTAATTTGTTTTACAGAATGTTGTTCCAGCTGAGGTGTCACTTGTTTGTGTAGTAAAGCCAGATGAATTCTGGGATAAGAAGGTTACACATTTCTGCTTTTGGAAAGAGAAAGATAGACTTGGCTTTGAGGTATGTTGAGCTTTTGTCTATTTCAGTCAGAAATACTGTTTCTGAAATACTGGTTTAATTGGATGACAACTGAAGTGTTTTTAAAATAGTTATATTCCAGATGCTTTGTGGAAAAACCACTGTGGCTTTTTAACTTTTTCCATTTTTAATGAGACTTTCTTCATTTAATATTCTTAACTTAGAAGTATATGGCATTTAATTCTTTGCTTAGTAAGAAAAGAAAGCTGTTTGATAGGTACTGTGGATGTTTTGAGTAAGAAACTGTTGTACAGGATTTAGTGTGAAATTTTTCATGACTTCTCTAATAGACTGTAGATACATGGTGTATGGTGTCACTCTATCAGTTGTAACCATTCTGACAAACATCTTGTTGCTATTGCATGCATCTTCTCTCATTTTGTGAGTTCTTTGACATCAGTAACAGGTTATAGATCCATTGCCAAATACAGGCTGACACTGTTCGGAGTTGTGAGGCAGAGTGTGTACAAGAGGCTACATGTTAATCTGTTCTGTTGTTACATCTGTATGGGAGGTTAATGGAAACCTCAGTTTTCCCTGTTGTTTTAGAAATTATCTGTGGCATCAAAGTTTCCACTCATTTTTTAATCTAATCTTGTTTGAACTACAGCAGGCATGTAGCATGCAGCCCAGTCATGGTGCCTTTAATCAAAAACATGAGTGTGGTGGTGCCCGCATTGATAAACTAGCCTATTGTTTGGACACACATCCAAGATGAGATTTTAAAAACCCTCTGAACTAACCATCTGTACTCAAAAATACAATTTAAGAACTGCTGGTTAGAACATGACTTAAATGGGAAATATTCAGTTTCACACAGATCTTTCACAGAGTCCAGAGAGCAGCAGTAATAAAGGCAAAGCCCCTCTTTAGAAGTCCCTACTGCATGATTTGGGTTCTCCTTTCCCATCTACACATCTCTAGATAAAGTGCTTGGATAAGTTCAGGAAGTCTTTGAAGTTGCAGTATAAAAGTATGTTATGTAGCAGTTGTTAGTGTCTATGTGATGGTGTTGCTAGTTTGGAAGTTAGTCTTCTGGAAGATTCTTCTTGGGTTTTTCTTTAACATGACTCAGCTAGAATGTATTTTTAGACAAATAAGCAGAAAGCCTACAGAAAATATATCAACAAAGCAGGGATATTTTACATGACTATGACAATACAAGGATTTTTTGTTTCACTTCAAGGTTTGGCTAACTGTCATTAAATGATAATCCTTTAATTCAGTAATCTTAGTGATTTTATGAAGCATGTTTTGTGCCAGTAATCATGTTGGCATTGTTGGCATAGACCACTGGAATTACCTAATGAAACCTTTTGGTTTCAGTTATTTGGTTGCAGTCAGGAAAACTGTTTCAGTAAAAATGACCCACCTTCTCTGGGCTGCAAATAATATTTGTGTCAGAGACAGTAGTGTGTCTTTCCTCTATTCCAAATACGAGTGCAGAGCACTGATAAAGCTATGGAAGGCTCCAATTCATGCACAAATCTACAGCTGCACAGTTTTGCATTACTGGCAGTAAAAACAAACAACACCCAACTCATGTTTTGGATCATGGGTTAGGTTTGTGTAACTATTAGGAAGATTCAGGATTGGTTTTGTACCAGTGAAATAATTACAAACTGAAAATGTTAATGAAAATATGAAATCTTTTTATTCACTTGGGTGTAATCTCATTTTATTTGAAGTAAATGCTGTGTAACTGAGATTTCTAATGGGGCATCACATCTACCTTGTATTTCCTGCTACCTGATCTGTTCTTAATATCTTGCTTAATATTACCATATGAAGCCATTAATCACAGTGTCTTCCTTTCTGTTCAAAGGCAGAGATCCTCTGCTTCAGAGTGAGATGTGGTGATGATGAGTTGCAAAGCACTGAAAGTAAATGTGGGAACTGAGATCAAACAGTACTGGGTGGATAAGTACAAAGAGGTGGGCTGATTCAGCTGAGTAAAAGTTCATATCTTTATTTCTGCTTAGTATTAGTGTTGGTTTTGGACCTGCCTCAGGACAATTCCCATTTGTCCTCCAGCAGTGCTTTCTTCTGTAACTTCATTCCTCCCTTATTAGCAACCAGTTCATGTGTTACTTGAAGCGGTTTTGTCTGGTCCTGTGCCATGCTTCATGAGAGGAGAGTTGTCTTAATTGTTACAAAGCTGTCTTTCAACTGAAATGTCGCACATATGACACTGTAATACTTAATAGTGTTAATATTTTAAAAGGTTGAAGGGCAGGATTTGAGTATAAAAAGTGCTGTGTTTTAGAGAGTTGGGAGGTGTTGCTTTTTCCTTTTTACTAATATACTCTACGTAGTGATGTGAAACAAACCACTCTTTCAGTAGATGTAGTGTGTTTTATTTGAGCGTGACCTTTTCATATGAGGACAACAAGCATAACTGGAAGGAAAAAAATACCATGAAAACAGAAGAAATGTACAAATTTGTACACAATGCAAAATTGCCTTTAGATTAGTGGGGTTATTTTGCACATGCCATTCCTTTAAGGAACTTAGAGGAAAAATAATCTCTGAGCGTGATTTAGATAATAGATTAATATTTTGAAAATCAGTTTGTCAGGAGCAGGAAAGAAGAGGATATCCTTGCTGTTCTTAACCCTGTGGAAATCAGGGAGCAAAATTTTACAAGTTCATTTAGGATTTGGAGATAAGAAATCAAGTGCATTAAAAAAAAAAAAAGGCAAAATAGAAAGGAAAAAGCAGGCTGTAAACTACTATGAATAAGTTGAAAAATTTGGAGTATACACCAAAAGGATCTTTATAATCCTGAAGTCCAAAGTCTGAGTAGTTCTATATACTTCACACTTCTACTATATCAGCTGACAGCTCTAACTCTCTAGTAACAGTGTCAGAAATTTCTTATGATAATTTATCTGTGGCATCTGCTCTGGAAATCTCAAGTCTCTGACTTGCCTTTTAAGAATGATGTTAATAAGCAGAATATTGCTCCACAGAATAAAGAATGAATAACACTTTGTAGGAAGTACCTAATTTTTGTCCATTTTCAGTTAGATGTTTTAAGACTGAGGCACCAGGATTTGTAGCTTTCATGGACTTTCCTTAAAAAGGCATATAGGAGTTCCAGTTAAAATTGTTTCTTTGACTGCATCTCTCTTTTCAGCTACATGTGTGTCTGTTGCTATTTTAACATGTAAGGCAATGGGTTCCTGGGCAAATCAGGGAATTGTCTATATGGACCTGGGACATACAAGCTTGCATTTATGTCATGTCCTGAATTCTGTCCAAAAAAAGTGTGTGTTGAAAAATACCAGAATCTTTGCCTATTTTCTCTTCTCTGGGATGTAAAAATGAGAGTGTGCTAATTACTGTGAGCCCTGGAGGGTAAGGTGAGCGAGTGGGTAAAACCACAAGTGAAGGAGGCAGTTCCTGGCAGTGGAGTTGGACAGTTCATTTTGTGTTTATCTGGGTTCTGCCAGCTGCTCTTGGGTTTCTAGTGTGATAGATTTCTATGGCACTGACCAGATAAATATTTAACTTGTGTTTCTTGATGTAATGTTAAAGAAAAGGATTTTTGTTTAGATTAGTGTTCCATAGTAAACAAATAATACCCTGTGCTACTCAGTGTATAATCAAAGAGCATTTCAAAAAATGGATCAAAATAGTATTTAGCATCAAAAAAAGGATTATTCTCTTCAGAAAGAGGTAACCTTTGCTTAACAATTCTGTGGCAATGAAGATCATATTTAGATTACACTTGTTTAAATTACATACTCTCAAGGGTCATGAATATTGTTCTCTTTTGGAAAGTAACTACTCCTTTTCAGATTTAATAGTGTGGCTGCTCTGATATTACACACTTCAGAAAAAAGCTTTGTTGCTGCAGTTTTACACCATCCGATTTTTCAGTAGCTCCTGGGTTTGACTCTGTAACATTTGTATTAAAGATCTTTTTCGTTCCTTCCTTTAAGAAAGAAAGTTCAGATGGATGTATTTAACATTTTGGGGGCACTTTTACATGTCCTGTTGAATATCTAGAGTTCCTCTCTCTACTTGACATCTGCCTCTCTCTCCTCGTAGATGATCAATGAAAACTGCAGAAAACAGCAAATGACATAGGTCAGCTTACTGCAAACAGTATTTAAAGCTTTTTTATTACAGAAGATACATCTTGCATGCAAAATTGTGTATTTTCACTCCTGAGAAACAGAATGTTGCACTTAAAGCACAAGACTTTGCAGTCCATGTTCTTAGCTTTGTCTTTCTTCTTTTGCTTGACAGTTCTTACTAAGGTTGTTTTGGTTTTATTATAAAATACAGCACTTATACTTTTCCCAAAACACTGTTCTGAGTTATTTCTTTAAAGGTTTTCACAATGTTTAAGCAGGCCAATATTGTACAGAGCAAGTTTATTGGCTAGAGTAGAGCAAGGATGAGAGCTGCTACCACTCTTCCAGGTTTTCAAAAGAACTGAGTTGAGATGATGAGTCCATGACTGGTCAGTAGCAAACAGGACATATTTGAAACCTTCTACCACTGTCAGCTTATTAGCTGTCCCTGTTGTCAGGAGTGGGTGGATCATATGGGAAGGGAAGCAAAGATTAAAGGATTCAATAGTTTATACCTTTTTTTTTTTCTGTTTTACCATCTGTCCAGATCTATCTGTTTCTCCCTTGGGAAATTTAAGCTCTTCATTTTAACATCCAGCTATAATCTGCTGTCCATAGGCTTTTACTTTGGATTAAGAAATATGGGGGTTTTTTCTGTTTTTCTGGAATCAACATAGTTTGACTTGGAAAAAGAAAGGAAAACAAAAAATCATTTCAGTTGCAAGCAACCCGGGGTTATTTCTGTTTTTACAGCTGTAAGTTACCTTATCTTTACCTGTGGTAATACATTGGAGGGTGAAATTCATAGGCAAAGGTGAAACCATAATTCATAAGGGACAACTTTTTTTAGGATGTGGTAGTTTGACATTTATTTTTGCAAAAGGTCAAAGACAATTACTGTGGTTGGATTTTGAAACATTTTGGAACTCTTGACAGCAGAAGTTTGCTGAGCTTGAAGTAGAATTCATATCTGTATAAGAGAAGTGTCTTCTCACTGTGCACTTTGCATTTTTCAACATTTTTTTCTTCTTTGGCTCTTGGTCTGTGTACTTTTGGACTATCAATCTGTAGTAGCTGATTAAAACATTATTTCTGAAGCTTCAGAAAGGCAAATTTTCCTTTTGACACCTGGGAAATATCAAAACTAATTTATTAATTTAAAGCATATAGAGGATGTTAGGTTAGCACTGCCACTACTTCGGGTTTAGAGCAAGAGCTAAATTCTGTTGGGGAACCTTTATTTCTGTTGCAACCTAGTCAAAAATTAAAATGTTTGTTTATAGTTGGAAAAGTTCAGACAGGATTTAAACTGTGAACAGTCAATAAACAGTTTAATAAATAAGTGGATTTTAAATCAGAAACCTAGAGAATGGATGGGTTTGAGAGTAATGCCTTAAGTTCCAACAAGCCTCCTTAATGAGGTGGAAGTTTTTGTTTTCAAAATTTTTCTCATAAGATGTAAAGTAAATGGTTTTGATCAAATCTCTTTTGTGGATGTTTCTTTGTTGTCAGATGATTTTTTTTCTCATATGGCTAAAATATTTTTTTGTTCAGGTTTTGCTTTTCCAGGAGATTTTTTTTTCCTATAAACATCTCCCTAGTACAAGTTTACAACAGCTGTTCCATGCCTACTCTCTTTCCTGAAGGATCTCAGTTAAAAAAAATTCTTAAATAAGTGGTCTCAATACAATCCATCCATTTTGTCAGGCTGTTTGGGTCTTTTTAGAACTTGCGTTTCAATAATGAGAACCAGCTGCCCTGTTTCTTTTACTTCCCATACCAAAATGTCCATACCAAAATTAATTTTCTCCTTTTTTTTAATGAACTCAGAAATGTTCAATGTTAAAAATTACCTAAACTATGAAGTGTGCCAAAAGAAGGAAGAACAAAGGCTTTTTTTTTCTTTTTTCTTGAACCTAGAATCCTCTGGGGTTTGGGATGATTACTGGCATTACTTAAAGAAACTACTAGCCAATTCCATTTACAGCAGCTATGTACCATTAAGAGTACAGGACAATAGTGTATATTTGGATGTTGCTGAAAGGTTTTTCTCTGCAATAATAGACCATTTGTTTGGAGCTGCTCTGAATTCTCTAGTTCCAGTATCTGCAGGAAAATGGAGCTGGAATAGAAGACTCTTTCCAATTAGCTCTTTCTATATATTCTTGTGCTTTGCAAGAGTATGTGAATGATTTGATGGGTTATGGAAATTTTCTTTCCTTTTTTTTTTGTTTCTGGCTATATATTGCCAGTATGTATGCTTCTATATGTATTGGTTGTTTTTGGGTTTTTTTTTCCACAGGGGTTATTCCAGGCTTAGCATATCAGGCATCAAAGCAAGTTGTGCTGCCAGCTTTTGATTTAGGCTTATATGAATAAGGCTCATTCAGGGGCCTCTAGAATGCAGAAATGAAAGCAAGAATTTAGCTTTCCACCTAGAGTGAACCTGTGTTTTCCTGTATTCCCTGATGTAGCTGATGAGCTGGATTTGTCTCCTGGGTGAATGACTTGGGCTTTTAAGCATACTAAGATTTGACTTTTTGACTACTTATGGAAAGAGTATGGTTGATCCAACTTTTGCTGAGCATATTTGCACAGTAAAAGCAGGCACTTTAATTTTATGGCACAAACTCACCTCTGGGGACTGAAAGTATTGCCAGAGAGTTGTAAAAATAAAAAACCCAAGTGCTTTGCTGTGTGATAGCCTGCTACTAGATTCACTAGAAATAGATTGTGTGGTATGACTTAATCACAAAGCATCGATTCCCAGCAGGAGAACAGATATCCAGAAAACACATTTCTTTTTCCCATTATAAATACACAAGGTGGTAGAGGTGGTGCTCGTACAGGATTATGCATGAGATACACACTGCATCTCAGAATTACCTGTCTGGTTTAGGCCCACATCAATCACAAACAGCCCTATTTCATTTAAACATTTAGCAGTAAAATCTGAATCACAGAAAGATCTGCTCAGTGTCTTTAGACACGCTTCTCAGATACCTAAGAGAAATAAAAGCATCACCTACAAGTTACCTATTTTATTGTTGCAGGTTATTTTAGTATCTGCTAACAAGCTGACACGATATATAGAACCATGTCAACTAACAGAAGATTTTGGAGGAACTCTCACCTACGATCACATGGATTGGTTGAATAAGAGGCTGGTTAGTTATCTGTGTTTTGGGGTTTGGGGGTTTTTTAATGTCTCCTTCTTGAGCCGTGAAATTTTTATTTGTGTAGGAACTGCAAAGCAGGTAGGAAATGGTCACATGTGTACGAGTGCAGTTTGTTTACATGAATAGCCTTGTGATAAGTAATACTGCATTTACTCAAGGGATGATAAAGCTAATGTAATCAATTTGTTGAACCAACCAGTTCCTAAATGAAGCTCTTTTAGTAACACTAACTCTAGGAAGAGCCTGAGTGTATGGTATAGTCACTATAAAAGCAAATTGACTGCTGTAGGAAAAGACCAAAACAAGTCAAAAATACTTGAACTCAACAGATCCTCCTGGGTTATCTCTTAGGTCTTGGTTCGTGTGGACTAAGAGCTAAGCTTTAAGCTTAACTACAGCTTTAAGCTTTAAGCTACATAAAAACCTCTGTCACTCCAGTTTCCCCAGTAGACCAAGAACCAGTAAATGTCCAGGAGTGACTACACCCTTTAATTACTAATCAGCACAAATTGTTTAAGCAACTGTTGGTGCACATAGCTCTCCAGAATGTTCCTAATCTTTTTTTCCCTGACACTTGCTTTTCAGTTATTTAAATAGAATTTTCAAAACAATATTCAATCTTCATTGACACAGTGTGTTCCCTTCCTGTGTAATCTGTTCTTAAAATGTGTGTCTCCATCTAGGATCTTCAGGTGGGATCTCCAGGTGTGTTGCAACTGCACCTGCCTTGCCCTGAAATTTCAAGTAGTCCTCGATAAGTTAAGGAAAGTTCATTGGCAAGCTATTGATTAATAATTTAGTAGCAGAAAAAAGACCTGTAAGTTACTGTGCATGTCACATAAGGCACCCAATTGTGCTTACTTCTGTTAAAAAGCAAAACCAATCCTCAGAAGTCAGGTACAGAGGACTTGTCTGAACAGTGCTCAGTGTCTTGACTGTACAGGCATTTTTATCTGAGATCAGAAGCCCCTGAGTTCAAAGAAGCTGATGAAGATATTCCTTTCTATCTAATCTTTCTGAATAATATAATACATTTTTATTTTAGTTCAGTTATTCATTACAATATAGTCCATTTTAATAGTGATTAGAAGCTGGAATCTTCACAAAATTTATTATTTCAATCATTTCAAGTAAGCTGTTTGGTAGTTGTGTAACATGCCTTGATTCTCTAACATTATTAAAGGCTTAAATGAAGATGTAGAGTAAATATGTCCATTAAAACTTACAGGCTTTGCAGGTTTCTAAATTTTTTTTCAGTATTCGTTTTATTCAGTGTAATATTTACTGTCTCCCTAAGGAGCTTAGTGCTCTTAAGTGTTCTCCAAACAAAACTTGGTATTTTGTGTTGTTCCTCCTTTCCATGTGAATGTTGGGAAATAATTACACTGTTTAGAGACTAAAGTACACTAATGGAACTACTGGATAAATTTGCACTAATGCCTTCAATACAGCTACTTAAAATTTTCATTTCTTAAATTAAAACCTTCCTCTTATTTAGGTATTTGAAAAGTTCACGAAAGAATCAACATCTTTACTGGATGAGCTTGCTCTAATTAACAATGGAAGTGATAAAGGAACTCAACAGGAGCGAGAGAGGTGTGTGATTCACTTTTTGAAATTAGTGCTTTTGGATTAGAAAATTTCATCTGAATTCCAAAAAAATACTGAAAAAATGATACACCTTAAATATTTTGAAATGTGTAGAGAAATTCTAAAAATTCATAATGTAGACTACAAAATACATGAGCGTATGTGTAGATGGATGCTCATTTAACTGATTACATGCACCTCCACTTGTGTTTTGATTCAGTGAGTTGAAAAAGTAAGGACTTCGCTAAATGAGAAAAAAACTTAGTCTTTTAACACTGTTACATGGTTCTAGCCTTAGCTGAAGTTTTCAGTGCTACTGTAATACGAATTTTAATAATGTGTTTGTTATTTTTTTTCAAGATCAATAGATTTGAACTTCCTTCCGTCAGTTGATCCTGAGATGGTATTGCAGACAGGTATAGTAAGTCAAAAATTTAGAATGTTGGTCAGTAAAGTGACATAATTCATTTTAGGCCCCAGGTGAAAGCACAGAGGGCACAGTTGTTATCTTAGCCATCTCCACAATGTAACAAGCGTATCAAATTCTATAATCATTGGGTTAAAAAAAGTGAAGCTAAGAAATGGAAGAACTCCAAACATGTCTCTTTAAATATGTTTTTTTATAATCCTACCGTATATATTTCCATATTAGCATAACTATTATGTTTAATTTTGGGAATGCTTTGTTTCGAACTGGTGTCAATATATTTGCATTATAGAATAAATTTATCTCAGTAGCCACCAAATGGTTCCAATAGAGAAAGCAATTTCCTGTGAAATTCTGACAATTTGCATCAGTCTGGTTCTGAGCTGGTCATCTGTCAGAAAAGTGAAGCATACTTCTCTTCTTGGACTCTCATACAGCATTTAATGATTTGGGATTGTTTATAATGTTTGGTTTAGGGTGAATTTCCCATTGACAATAAATTATAATAGTATATTGATTTGGGCTGGAATTATTTTTTAATTAGTGCCTTTGTGGAATAAGAAGTAATGCATAGTGTTAGGTGGTGATTGCAGTCCAAGTGGTTAGAATTTTTGCCTTATAGCCTGCTTTAAACTAACTTGTGGATCACATGTAATACTTGTCACAGAGAATAACTGACTTTACATGTCCTCTGTGTAAAATTTTAATTTATCTAGATCTGGGGTTATACTGGTTTGAGTTAAAATGTGAAACAATAGTTTCTTACTCTGGTCTTCTGCAGTTTTTAAAATCTGAAGTGTCTGTAGACAATGTCACTAGATTTTAGCTTAGTTTTGTGTCCTTTTCTAATAATATGATTTTTGGACAAAACAACACTTGAATTTTGTGTAAGCAGATGGCTCCTTAGCCCATTAGTTTCTGTGCATTCTCTGTTTTCTTAATTATGGTGTAATTAATTTTTTTTGGTGCTATAAAATTTCATTATTTCCTGGGAGTGTATGATCCTTGTGGCTCCTTTCCAACTCAGCATATTCTGTGATTAAATCATGGGAGTTTTAAGAGGCAGCCTTTCTCTGTTAGAGTCACTGTATTGAAAGGCTGAGAAAAAGAAAAATTAAACTCTCCCCAATTAAATTTTCATCTCCTAAGGATAGATCTGAACAAACTGAGGATTTAGATAAAAGGCTTCTGTCTTCCATAACTACCAGTACTGTTCTTTTGACAAGCTCCAAATCCATGTATGTGGTTTTCAGCATCTGACAAGAACTTAGTTAAAAAAAAAGTTTTTACATGGAAAAATGGTAATCCGTTGCTGCTGAAGCAATATAGTAAAATTTCAAAATTACCCCAGTAGAACAAACTTGTAAAAATCTTTAGGTCTGTTTGCTCTGCAACTATCTGTGCATATCTGTGTAGGGTTACAAAAGATTAAATCCAAGATGTTTGTCCTGTAGTATGGCAAAATGTGTTTGAATTATTCAGACATTTTCATTTCACAGTAATATATGCTGAGTAATTTAAACTTGTTTGCTGCAATCTCCAAAGCCCTCGACATTTTGAATTTCTTAATAATAAAAAAATACTAAGTTAAACTTAGTCTTTTGTTTCTGCATTTTTCTTGAGGTATTACAATTACTCAAATAGTTTGTTCTTTATTCTTTTGGTGAACTGTCATGGTCCTGTTTTAAGACCTGCAGAACTGATGATCTCCAAATGACACATTTTCACTTTCACACCAACATGTCTTCAGTGACCAAATGCTGCTTTATTTTAACTTTTTCAATGAGCTTTTGAGGAACAAATTGATGATCTGGGTTTTCTCGTAGTATGGTGTTTACATCCTGAGAACTTTAATACAACAGTAACATTTTTCTAACAGTTGGAGCAGAAGCTTAAATAATCAAAACATGCTGGTTTTGTGTATATGAAAGTCACTGCACTGTCAAGTGTCTGTGCCCTGATACGATGCGTAAGAGCACGAAGAAAAAGGCAAGACAAGTGAGAACAAAATACGGAAAAAAATAGTTAGTATTCAGCTTCACACTCTCTTTGAAAGTGTTATACTTGCTATAAAAATTGTGAAAGACAACAGAGGAATTATATAGTCAGGTTTTTAGTGCCTCCAGAGCATTCATTCAATATAAGATCACAAATTGTTTGAGAGAAGTACTTAGGATCCTACTTACCATTTTGAAGTAAATCAGAATACTTCAGAGTTGTTTAAGTCTCAGGATTGTACTTTTCAATTTTCGTTACACTAATCAATGCTATTGTCAATTTGAATGTTAGCCGCAGTATCTCTTTTATATATCTGAAATATACCACGTCTTTTCTTCTATTTTATGGCTGATCCAGCCCCACAGCTCTGTGACCAGAGCTCTGCATGAAATTGTATAATTAAATGTGTCCAATGCATGAAAGATGATTAGCTGCAAAAATGCACCATTGACAGTTTAAAAGCAGACAATCTTAGTACTAATTCTTGTGGTTTTATTCTTTGAATCTAGATTAACCACATCATTGTATGTGTTCCTAAAGGTCACGAGTTACTCTCGGAGTTACAGCAGCGCCGGTTCAATGGATCTGACGGAGGAGTCTCCTGGTCCCCCATGGATGATGAGCTGCTGGCTCAGCCACAGGTCATGAAGCTGTTGGACTCCCTCAGGGAGCAGTACACTCGCTACCAGGAAGTCTGCAGGCAGCGAAGCAAACGCACACAGCTGGAGGAGATTCAGCAGAAGGTAATGCAGGTAAGCTTGGAGCTGTTCTTCAGTGCTCTGAGGCAGAGCTTTGAGCCCAAGCCCCAGACTGTGCTTTCTGCAAACTGAAAATCGGAGGGGAGACTTTCATGCTTCCCATCACTCCACAAATGTCAGCCTGCTAGTTTTACTCAGTACTTCGCATTGTGGCTGCCACAGTGACTTTCCAAAGGCTATTCTGGTATGTGGAGGTTGTTCTAAATGTGCTCTCTTGCCTTGGGGCTGTCCCTTTGCTGTGCACTGTGGCAGTGCATGGCTGCATTGTTGGAGGTGAAAATGCCTGCCCTGCTGGCACAGAGAGGAACATTCACAAGTGAGACACCTTTGACTGAGAGTCAGCTTTGCTTGAGAGTTGAAAACCTTCCCCTGCCAATGTCATTTAAAGTTCCTATTACTGAAGATAAGCCGTTATTTATTCTTATATTTATCTAATGCTTGAGGGTTTAACCTAAGCTAAAAGTGCTTAAACTCTCTTTATTTCAAGGATACCCTGACAAGAATGAATATAAACTTCCTAATCAATTGCGTGTTAAAGGTCATGATGAACTGGTTTGGTCCTTTGGAAACAGGCATGTAATTACCACTTTCAACATTTTCTCAGCAGAGCCTCAGTAGAGAAAGTCAAGGAAATGGAATTAATTTATTCTGCTTGTGTTTATCACTTGAAATTAGATTTGCATATTTTTAAGATTCTGTATAGTTTGAATATGCAGAAAATAGAATAGATAATTACTTTTAACCTTGCAACATTGGCATTTCTAATGCATGAGGAGTGCAAGTCAAGTACTTGCACTTTACAGCATTGTAGAAATGGGTAAAAATAAAAACTAATCAATTTCGTGATGTCTAGCAGTAAAAATAGAAATCTACTGAGGAGCTAATTTCAATTTCTATAATAATTCAATTACTATAAAAAAATCTAAAAAGCAGATGTCATCTATTGGTATATTGAGCTGGAAATAGTAAAAATATATGAGAGACTAATATAATCCTATATAGAACATATCAGCATAGCTGTGGGTATAATCAGGTGGGAATTTTTTTTTCCTGTGTTAAAATTTTAGTGGTTGAACAAGATGTGATTTATATTGCACTTTGGCAAACTGACATTGTTAATGCATTTAAATAGAATTGTTTACCATTACTTGGCCTCATTTTGCAATATTTGTAGTGGAAATGGTTACATGTTTGCTCTGTGTACACTGCAGATGTTACATGGCGAGTGAACTGAGTTTCAGTACACAGGAAGAATGTGTTTTGCTCTTTATAAAACTGATTAGTTTGGTAAATGTTGCCTCAGAGAGGGCAGCTGCTAAGCAGTAGCCTTGCAGTCTGTTTCATGAGAACTGTCATTTCCATGTGTAAGTTTTCCAGGCCACTGTGACCTTAGAGGGGACATCCGAGTCCCTTCACTTCTAGGGCAGTTCCATATTTAATCTGTAACAGCTGTGCAGAGGTGCTGAGCACAACAGGAAGCTTCTCTTTCAACAAAAAGAACCTGCAACTGGCGAGTCATAATTTGTCCTAGAAATGATAAAAGCAGGGAAGATTCAGGATGCTTTTGGAGCAATAAATACATGCTCTGAACCAGTGCTTCACATGGGGCAGAAAAGGGCAGTGAGAAGGCAGATACATAATGACTCAGAGATGGAGGGAATTGAGTAGCCTTCTCTAACAATGATTATTCTTGATTACTGTTGCAGTGCAGTCTAGCAGCACTGGGAAAATGGACAAATTAGTCCCTGTTTCATTTGTCTTCATGGTTATGGGGTTACATTGTGTATTGTATTATGTTTCCTGAAAATCTGTGTGAAGCTGTTTTGTGATTGATGGTTAAACAAAAGTCACATTAAAGAGAGGAAGCTGGCTTCCTATGCTTTTTTATTAAGGTTCAGAATCTGGAGGTATTCTTGCCTTTCCTTACTTCAGGACTTCAGTAGTAAGTGGCTTCTGCACTTGGTTTCATTGTAACTATCTCTGTTTTCCAGATATTTAAAAATTTATCAGGAAATTTTTCCGTAGATACCATCTGATAATTCAAATTTGTGTAAGGAAACCAAAATTTGAGATATTTTGCTTTGCTTTGACTAATATTTACATCAAAAGAAATAGTTTCAAAAGAATAATAAATAATAATAAAAGAAATAAAATACTGTAGTCCAAAGTTGTATTGCTGTGACCCTGCAAAGACAAATTCTCTGAGATGTGGCCACAAAAACTCTGTAACAGGTCTGTGTTATTTGAGTAGACCAAGTTGGAGTGTGAGTTTAATTTTGAAATAAGTATGTATCCTGTAATTGAGTGTTAGTATATTCAGTAAAAAAGAGGAGAAAGCTCTCAGGTGTGAGGCTTAATACAGCCGTACATCATAATCACTTGGGAAAAAAAAAATTCTAGTTTGAACATGAGAGGTCCATTCATTGTGTTTTGAGCTCTTTTATTGACAAAAGATATGAAATGACAAGTGTCTGTATGAAAAATCTTGTCGTAGCTGCCACCTGTTTTCATGGAGCTGACAGGCTAAGGTTACTGAAAAGTTGTTTCTAATTAAAACTTTGAAGGATTGAATGGATTCGACAAGAAGACTTCTACAGAGTTGGAAAAGATCTCTTTTTTTAATAAACTTACATTTATTTTTATTTCTACTTGTGTTACAAAATTCTGTGTATAGCAGTTTTTGTATAATTGATCTGCTACTTTGTTTTTCTCATCTTTATCTTACTGACAGGTGGTCAACTGGCTTGAAGGACCTGGATCAGAACAGCTAAGAACCCAGTGGGGAATAGGAGATTCCATTAGAGCTTCTCAAGCTTTGCAACAGAAACATGAAGAGATTGAGAGTCAGCACAGTGTGAGATTTCCCGTACCCTTTTCAAATATCAAAATGGTTCTAAATACGTGCAGTTATGAGCAATGTATTTTGGTTAGGAGTATCTAGGAATTTTGCATACTGAATGATGTATTTTGGTTAAAGAGGAAATTACCTGAGCATTTACAGGACTAATATGGTCATTATATTTGCATGTTATTTTTTTTTTTCCATTGTAGAAGAATACTGATTTCTATCTGTGAATTTTCTTGGGTTTAATATGTTATAGCAGCTCTTAAATTCTTGTGTTGAGTAGGAGGAATAAATTTACTTTTTCCTCTCTCCAAAGTGTCTGAGAAGTCCTCCACTTCTCAGGTGACTAATTTAATTTTTTTTTATTAGACTACACTTAACAGCTGAAACTGGCTTAAGACTTTAATTGATCAAGACTTTAGATATACTTTGTTTTTAATGAAATTATGAGGATGCTCTTTTGTAACTGCGCTAACTTGATGCCTTTGCTTCTAATTTTGAATACCTCAAAGCTTCGGTAGAATTTTTTCTTTCCATCAGATGATTAAGTGTAATTAGGTTATGAACATTTGACACTCCCAAAGGGAGTTTTGCTCACAGTGCTCTTCACCTCTTCTAACTTTCCTGCAGGTAGACACTGGCAATTTTTTCCCCTCTTCCTAAATTCCCTTTACAGTCATGGCAACAAAAATAGTCATTGGGTTATAGTTTTTCAGATGTAATTTAGGGGAAAAAAAAACAAACCAGATCTTCAGTGTGAGAAACACAACACCCTAGACAACAATGGTTTCCTTGCAGGATGCAGCAGTGTAGGTGTCTGTGTTTGGTCAAGGAAATCCCATCCCCTATCTCTTGTTGTTGCTTCAAGCTCTTCAAGCAGTGTGGAGATCAGTACCTTCTGAAGTGTAAAACATCTTGCAGTTGAAATCCCAATTGGAAAGAGGAAAAAAACGCCACAAACACACTATACTACCTACTTCATTGACAAAAATTAATTTTTAGTGTCTTTTAGTTATATTGGTATTTCAAACTGAAAAGAGAAAACAAGACTGAACATTCTTCGTTTTCACTTGGGTATCTGTAACAGAGCACTGTGATTTAGCTGGGGCTGAATGCAGTCCTTGAAATCTTTAAAATCCCACTGAAGTTTACAGGCTGCCCTACAGTGTGCTGAAGCACTGGAAGCATGGAACACAGCTTGGTTCTCAGGTGCTGACAGGAGTTTGCAGAAAAAATATATTTTATTTTATACCAAAAGAAGTAATTGGAAGACCACTGCCCTCCTTAAAATTTAGATACCTGTTAGGAGATTAAAACCATTTTGGTCAGCAGCGCTAGAAAAATGTCCTTTACCTTTTTCTTTGATTTTTTTTTTTTTTTTTACTCTGCATTGTTTTCCTGTTTTTTCTCTCCTAATAATTGAATTGACAGTTTGTATGCTTGCTTTCTTTCGTCACTTTCTGTTTAATGATCATTATAGGGTTTTGAAGAGACTTGAAAAAATGTTTCATTTGTTTTGAAGATACTTTTTTACTTCCATTTACTCTGAAGTGAAAAAAATTATTTCCATAGGTGCTTTCTTGTTTGGCTTTTTGTGGGGAGAGGGTGGTAAGGTTTTTTGGGGGTTTTCATTTCCTGATAGTTTTATTTGTGAGCACTAGAGCTGTTGGTTTTTAGCAGGTCTTTTCTTAATGGGTTTGAGCTGTGCCTAAGATCTCCCGTGGAAAAGATCAGAAACACACTTTTTATTCCTGGTTTGCTGGTGTCTTAATTTTACTGATAGCTTGACCAAAATCAGTTACTGCAACTCTTACTTACTTTAAAGGCTAAAAATAAAAACTAAAAAAAAAAAAAAAAAAAAAAAAAAAAAAAAAAAACAACAAAATCGCTAAACATTATTAATCTAAATTTTTTTGACTTCTCATTATAGTGGATTTGTCACACTCAGCTGGATTTGTATGTTCAGTGTCAGAGCTATGTTCTGTAAACTGATTGTGCTGAATTTGTATATCTGTAGTACACGTGTCACAATGGAAGTTGTTTTGACATTATGTCCTCATAGTTCCTTTTTTGGGACAGATGAGAGATTTATTCCGCTCTTAAATTTCTGACTGATTGCTAATTTAACTTTTTCATTACTTTCTCTTTTTTTCCCCTCCTTGCTCTTTTCATAATCTTTTTTTCTGTGAGCAGATGGTAGAGGCAGCTTTGGGTAAAAAGAAAAAAAATTCAGAGTATGGATATTTATACTCTGTTTTGCATGATTTGTAAATAAATGATGCAAAAGCTGAAGACATAATTTACAAAATTCTAAACATCCCCATAGGATCAAGACAAGAATACAAATTAAATCAAATATTGTAAGCCAATAGATGGTGCTGTTCCATAGAAATGCATAGGACACTTCAAGGTCAAAATTAGAGCTGTTGAGCAAACACATTTTGCTTTACAGGCATCTCAGTCATGCAAGATGTAAATGTGATCTGGATGTACCAAGCTGTTTTTAAATCTCCCCAAATTCTTAAATATTTGAACTATTTTCCTCTGCAAATACATCACCAGGAGAACATAACTAACTCTTATGTATGTATTCAATAATCAAGCCATGTGAAAACCAAATCTGCACATTTTGAATTGAATAGTATAAAGCTTTCCTTAAATAAGAAATAAGGATCATTTTGAAGTTTCTGAGTATGGACACTCTCATTCAGGAGGTAGACATTACTGCCACTTTGTCAACAACACTGTTTTTCCTAAATATTTTAAGGAAATTATTGCTAGTTTAATCATGTCAGTGAAAGTAACATCTGGATAGTCCTGTGAACAGCTTTTTATAACAGCTGATCACTTGGCAAAGGCTTTGTGTTTCAGTAGACCACTACAGACATTTAAGCACTAGAGATCTGTTTAAAAATAGTGGAAGTCTTTTGGTGGAACTTTGTGCTGGGACTAGGAGAAATTTGTGCCTTGTACTCTTCCCATCTTTTTGCACTGATTTTTTTTATACTACAATGCATATATTAACATTTACTAAGCACTTTATTGAGAGTTGATTTGAAATTGGGAATATTTTTTCTTTCTCTGAGATGTCATAATTCTAGTGCAATCTGTAATAACCTCATTTTTCGATCTGATTATTTATTAGCCTGCAGTTGCATGTATGCCATTTGAGAGAAATAAAATTTTATTTGGCATTATTAATTCTTCATCTTCTTGTGTTTCTAGGAGTGGTTTGCTGTTTATGTTGAGCTTAATCAGCAGATAGCAGCTCTTCTAAATGCAGGGGATGAGGAAGACCTTGTGGAATTGAAAGCATTGCAGCAACAGCTGAGTGATGTGTGTTACAGGCAGGCCAGTCAGCTGGAATTCAGGCAGAACCTATTACAAGCAGCACTTGAATTCCACAGTGTGGCCCAGGATGTAAGTGTTTCTTTTTAATTTTTCACAGACTCACCTGTCAATAAATTAATGCCTTAGTATTGTAAATGTTGAGTAAATTGGAAAAATATTCAGGGAGGTGAGGGGAAATAGAATGTCACTTCGAAAATGCTTTAAGTCATCATTTACTGTAATTGGTTAAATAAACTGAGAAAATTGGTTCCTCCTTTTTTAGGAGGGAGGTACTTTGTGATATGTCTTACATTTCAGTAGTGTTTGAAATAAAAAGGTTACTAGTTGAATAGTTACTTTTTCACCCCTCTTTTTTTCTTTTTATTTAGAGACATATGCATTAATTGAACTGGAATTTGCTGTACTTTTCATAGTTTCTTTTTTAAAATTGTATATTCCTTTCCTCTACTCTTCTTAAAAACCAAGTAGTCTTGGCTTCCTACTATCCCACCCTCTAGGGATGTATGCTTTTGGAATTCTACGAGGCAGATGGGTTGTTTATCTTTCATCTTGACTTTCGTTTCCTATAGCTGCAAGGAGAAATTTGAAAATTATGTATTTCCAAACATTTAGAATATTGTAGATCCAACCATCTGAAGCTCAAACGTCTTTTTAAATATCAGCATTTATGTTGTTCTTACATTTTAGTTGTCTCAGCAATTGGATGGTTTACTGGGAATGTTGTGTGTGGATGTAGCACCAGCAGATGGAGCATCAATTCAACAAACATTAAAACTACTGGAAGAGAAGTTGAAAAGTGTTGGTAAGCAAGATATTTTTGCTTTTTGGACACACACATTCTAATGAATGCATTACAGGGGGAAGAAACAGTAATCCCTTTTAAAAAAATCACCAAAAAAACAGGGGAAAAAAGTACTGTCACTTCTGATTCCTCACTATGTAGTGCTCCACTGAACTACTTGGGACTGGCTTATGCCATCTACTGTATAGTAGTTCTGTCTGGGGAAATGATCTGGAACTGTTTTCTTTTAAATGTTTTACATCTAATATATATATTTGTTATATGACATTATCATGCATTTCATCTGTTAACAAACTTCTTTCCCCCATTATTCTTCTTCATTGTCTTGGGATGATAGTCCTTAGATGTCTCCAGAACTGACCTCTTGATGATTAAGGTTTTATCCACATGGTTTTAGAATGCTTGTACTGAATGTTTTGCAGTAGCTTTGAATGTATGTGTTAATAAATGGCACATTCAAGGTTATTACACTGTCAAGCATATGGAACTAATTATTTCAGTTGGAAGGGATCTACAGTGATCAGCTTGTTCATTATGTTGTGGGAGAGAGAGCTGTGGAGCAAAATCATTAATGGTAGAAATAGTTATGATTGGAATATAACAGTTTGGTGCATAAATGACATATTCCTTCAGGAAAACAGAGCAGAGCTGCCAAATAAGAGATGTAACAGCAGTTCTCAAGGGTTGGCAAATTTCAGTGTAGAAAATTGTACCAGACATGTCAGGTGTATTATAAATTAGTAACTTCTGCCAGCAGTGGAAGAACACTTAGGCTACAACTGCTTAGCAGTGATAAACATTTTAGGAATTGTGTAACTGTGTCGATGAAAGACATTAATTAGTTATGTATATGCTGAGAAGCAGCTTTTATTACTTTTCTTGTTATCCCCTAGGCCATAAAATAGCAAAGCCTTAGTTCTTTGTTAATACAGACGAATGCTCACTCAAACTTGAGTTGGAAAGGGCAGTGAAAGACATAATATGTCCTCTCATTTTCCAGGTTCCAGTCTTCATCCATGTATGATTCTGTTGCATTTTATCTCTCTCCATTGAGGAAAACCGCCAAATTTATGAGTAATCATTGACCTTTTTTATTTCCTTTCTCTTATTAGACTTAGGCTTGCAAGGCTTGCGTGAGAAAGGTCAAAGTCTTCTTGATCAGATATCTAACCAGGCATCATGGGCCTATGGGAAAGATGTGACCATTGAAAACAAAGAAAATGTGGACCATATCCAAGGAGTAATGGAAGATATGCAGCTTAGAAAACAAAGGTTAGAGCAACAATTCTAGTCATGAAGATTTTTGTGTGTTAACAAGTCACTTTATATACAATTTAATTTGTTTTAAAGAGCCCATTTTGTTTTATGTTCAGTTAAAGGATGTAATAAAACTGTAATTTATATTTGTAGTAAATTTGAATGGGACAGAAGCTTCCCTGACTAATCTGTTCTGGCATGTGCCTAAAAACAAGCACCTTTTTATATTTCGGTACTGGATGGAGTATTTGAATGCTTTCCTGTGCTTTTTAATGCTCACAAATGATACATTTCTTTTTATATGGAGTTATGAAAATATGCAAGAGGCATCTTTTATATGTTAGCAGTTTGAGATGGAAGTATAATGCAACTACAGTAGTGGTGGTGGGTGCAAAATCACGTATTAAACAGACTTGTTTATCCTCTTAATCACAGCCTCTGTCCTTTGAGTATGATATTTTCATTCCTGAAGATAGGAAGACAAATGAGATGGTGTTGGAGGGGACAGGGTACAAAATGGAGGCACAGATTTCATTTTTTAAAGTCTAGGGGTTTGTGAGTTTTGGAAAATTATAAGACTAGGGGTTGAAGTTGCAGTTAAGAAAAATGTTGTAGAGTTGAATTTATAGGAAGGATGGATTTTGCCATCATCCTCTTCCTCCAAAATTCAATTATTTTTAATTAAAAGCTGTAGTAGTACTGGATATTCTGTAGTACTGCCTTTTTTTTCTGTTCAGCACTGTGAAAGAATTAGATGCTATTGCCAGTATTACTGCTGGAACCCCTGAGACAATGTAATACTGTCCATAGAAAGGGCCTGAAGTTCAAGGGCTGAGCAAAAGGGTCCCTCTAGGCAACAGCAAGGTCTAGTGAGCGTCAAATTGCCCATTTTACAAATTAATTCTACTATTCATAAATTGTTTTCCTAGGGAGCTTAGTGAGAGAAACTGTGTGTTTTGGTCGTGCTTAGAGAAAATACTGTTTTACGTATGCCCTCTAAATCCTATTAATTTAAGCAATACTTGTAATAAGAGGGCCAACTGCAAAAAGCCACAGAGGATGTGTCACTGTGCAATAAAATGGCAGTTGGAATTCTGTACTGAGAAAAGAGGTGTACATGGGGGAAGGAAAGACTTTATACACACAGTAATGGACTCTGAATCAGCTGTGGACTCAAACATAAACATTGGAAAACTTTCAAAAATTGCTTTAGTGTTCAGTCATACAGGGAAAGCAAGTAGAATGCTAAGAATTGTTAGGAAAGGAATAAGAAACTGAAAGAAGAATGTCATTGTGTCACTGTACAGATTGGTAGTCATTTCTGTTTTGTGTTACACAATTCTAGTGCCTATTCTCAGATGGGTTATAGAATTGTGACAAGTCAATTAGAGGACTAAAACATCAATAAAATTTCCAGACAAAGGTATGAAGCAGCTTTCAGATGATGAATGATTAAACAAAGTTCTTTAGCATGGATGAGAGACAAAAAAGTAAAAGGACTAAGTATCTCTCAGTAGCATGTAGTAGTATTTTTTGCAAAGCCTAATTTTATTTTTTTTTCCAAGTTCTGTTGAATGCTTCTTCTTAGTTACATACATGTATATTTTAATGTTTCTTTTTAGGGGCATTTTGCTGCTTTATTTATGCTTTTGGAACCCATAAACTGTTTTCCTGCATTATTAGAGCAGCTAATTTCCTTTCTGTAAGCATTGCAGGACATGTAACAAAACGCAGCATGCTAACAAACTGTTCTTTGGAAGTGCTTATGTTTGTAACCAGTTTGGAAAAAATCATGCACACAGTCTTTTGCATTTGCTAATAAAGCTGACTGTTGTTGACATTAGTAATTCCATTTGCATTGAACAGAGCATGAGTCTTGCTGTCTACTTAGTAGGCTCTGAAATGGAAGTGGAAAGCATTCTACTGGATGTATTAGCTTAGCTCTTTCTGTGGAAAGAGAAGAACTTTCAATACTTGTTTTGGAATTCTGGAGAAAGAACTGCAAACTATGCTTGATTCAGAACAAGAGAATTAGAGTTAGTTTTTATATCAGTTAGATTTTGAAGTGCTTCCTGACAAGTATAGCAAAATACATCATCATATAAGGGTTCAGACATTACCACCTTTAGCTAGCTAAAAAGAAAAATGGAAAAATGTCCATTTACAGTCCTCATTGTATTCATCAAGAAAACATTGCCCCCAACAAACAATACAATTCAGAATTATGCCAGGTTGAAGCCAGCTTTCATCTGAAGTCCAGTAGGATAGTCTGTCCTAGCCACCTAAACCTCTGTGTGGCAGAGCTTGCCAGGGCACCAAGGTAAGGAACCTGTGATGCTTCTGCAAGACCTTGTAGCCATCTCTGGTGTTACTTCCTTCAGCTTAGCCATATCAGGAATCTTGACGATCAAGATTTTGGTGACTTGTAGTGCTCAGCTCTATTTATTACAAGTTTCTTATTGTTCTCCGAGGCATTAGGTATTTTGGCCAAGCTAAGCAGCTTTGATCACCTTTTCATGAGTGCTTCTGTCTTAATGTTTCTCACCTGAAAACACTGTTGTCAAGTTCAGAGTGTTTTGTACCTGTTGTACGTGTGTTGATGAGTCTTTCTGTGCTGCTGTTTAAGGTGCGAGGATATGGTGGATGTGAGGCGGCTGAAGATGCTTCAGATGGTGCAGCTATTTAAGTGTGAAGAGGATGCTGCTCAGGTATGGAAATACCTCTAGAATTTCATCATTCTGATGTTTGTAGTCCACTAGGTTAATTTATGGGGGCTGGTAGTTTTACATATATAAGTATATGTAAAATATATATAGTGAAATAATATATATAGTGAATATATATTGTGAAAATAAAGGATATAGCAGTGTCTGAAAATAGTGTATTTGGTGATTGCAGGCGTGATCTACCAGCTTCTGACAGCTCATTTAAATTTTTTCTGTATCAAAAGTATATGCTAGTACTGAAGTAATGTCACCCTTTTCAATTAGTTTCTTTTTAATGTTTTAGTTTTTATTCTTTTGGTTTGTTTTTAAGGCAGTAGAATGGTTAAGTGAACTGTTGGATGCTCTGCTGAAGACACACATCCGACTGGGAGATGATGCTCAAGAAACAAAAGTCTTACTGGAAAAACATCGAAAATTTGTTGATGTTGCACAGGTGAAATGCGTTATTTCTTTTAGCAATATAGGGTTAGTGCAGTTGCATATCGTCTCCTAAAGAGAATCAATATCTGTATGGACAGTCATTGAACAGCTGTCGTTCGTCTTCCTGGTTTGCCTCAATGTTTGAGTGAAAAAATTGATTGCTGAAGTTGGCCATGGGCCTAATGAGATGTTGTAGTTCCATCAAGAGCAGCAATGCTGCTGTTTACTACCTTAGTTAGCCTTCACACAGGCAATGCAAACAACCATGCAAACAACTTTTTTTTGTGAAAGACATATTTCAAACAGTCTTTAAAATTACTTTTGACAAGCTAGGCCTTTGTCAGGTGCTTTGACAGTCATTTACTGCTTTTTTAGGAGTGTCTAATTTGAACTTGTTAATTAAAAGATATGATTTTTTTTTAATTTCTACCTGTTACATTGGAGCTAATTTTCTCTTCTGATGAATAAGAGTTGAGGATGACAGGAGGGTCCTTTGCTGTTACAGTGATGTGCTTCAGCACACTTGGATGCTGGGTGACCATAGGCATGGTGAAGTCAGTGAGACAGTATTCTTGGCAGTGGGTATCACGTGTCCCTTGTAAGATCCAAACAGCTATTTAGAATTTTTGGGAAGCTCTCTTCTTTTCCAAGTGTGAATGGTAGGCAGCAGGGAATATTGGATGTTTTTTAAGAGTGAAAGCACTGTTTGGTCATTACAATTTTATTCATACTTGGTCAGCATTTTCTAATAGACCAGATTAGTTTAATGTACTTTGTGAGCCTCAATTGTGGATCTTCCATAAACTTGCCTGCTGTTGCTTTAAATGCTATTTTGCTCCCAAGTTAATTGCAGAGTTTTTACATGCACTTACTCTCCCATCCCCTCCAATTTTTAGAGTACTTATGATTATGGGAGGCAGTTACTGCAGGCAACCGTGGTCCTGTGCCAGTCCTTGCGATGCACTTCAAGGTCCTCGGGGGACACACTTCCCAGGCTGAACAGAGTGTGGAAACAGTTCACAGTGACTTCTGAAGAAAGAGTTCACCGCCTGGAAACTGCTGTTGCGTTTCATTCTACTGCTGAAAAGGTGAGTGTTGTCTTTAAGAAGAAAAATTTCTTACCCAAGTTTAAGCAAATAAAATGTAAGAAAAAAGAATTTTGCCAGTGTGTATATTTGCCCTTTCTAAATATTGGAAAAAAAAAAGGCAGAAAGAATTCAATGTTTTTCCAGCTGTTAACTTCAGTACGTGATGTACTGATAGTTCATATACCTATATTGGTATAGGGCCCGCGCAACAAAAAGGAGAACAGCCCTCTTCAAGTGGGAACTCTTGATATTGATGATAAAGCATTTCTTTGTGTCTTTTAGACTGTAGTTCTTAAAAGCCAGGAGCAGTTCTTTGTGCAAGGTATGGTACAAAACTATCAGGTCACTTCAGTTCTTGGGAGAGTGGAAAGTGTATTTCCCTTTAAGCTGTGTGGATTTCAGATGGGATAACCTTCTCATAAACTGTAAATGAGGGCAGCTCTTGCTGTACACCTCTACCTTGGTGTGGTTTTCAGACTCCCATAACCAAATGTCTCACTGCTGCAGCCGGTCAGGTAATGCAAGAAGCCACAGAGGAGGATGAGCGGCCGACAACAATACGATGAGGAATAGTTACTATTTGAATGCTTGAATTTGAGACAATGTCCTTTAATGTAGATCTTGAGGGGTAAGGCCTTTTTGTCCACAGCTGGTTTTTTTGTGAAGCAATATGTTTTTAAAAAGCAATTTAGGCTAAGTGTCTCAAATATTGACAATAAAATTGCATGTAACTGCAAAAAAACCCAAATCTTGCATATATTAAAATAAATTCTTTCTGCCATTGAAAGAGAGCACGGATTCAAAGTTGATTCATATGCTCCTTGGTTTGATTATTTTCTTATTTATATTAGTGGAACATAACTTTGAATTTGCGGGCATTAGGAGTTGATGGAGGTTCACAAAAGCAGAAATACATCATCTGTGCTTGCAGAGATTTACCTGATAGCAAATTTCAGTGATTCATAAACTCCTAAAAGAGTGGAATCTCTCAATCCATATTATGAGCATTCTTTCGAGTAGTTAATTGCTGGGTTTAGGCAGTCTTAAATTTAGAGAGAAGTAAATTAACTGCTGAGTAAATTACTCCTGTTGAAAAACATAACTCTCCTTTCACTGTCGGACATATATTAATGAGTCTGTGTGGAAAATAGACTGTTAATATCTGTGGTGCTTTGGAAAAAAGTAAGAAGTGGCAGAGCGAGAAGTGGAAGAAAATCCATTACTGAGTACTAGCATTGGGTCACAATCCCTTCCCAGAGTTTTTTAGTCCGACTTGTTCTGTGCCAGATGTGGATTTTAGTTTTGAAACAGCTTGTAAGGGGCTCTTCAATAACCATGATGTTTACACTTTATGTGACTGTCTTGTATGTTTAATGATGTAGGTTACTATTTTTATATTTGTTGCAGGAATATTGTCTAGGAAGACTACAATGGTAGCCCTGAACTGTCTTCTTAATGGACCCTTAATCAATATTTTCTTTTCTTGAATTATATGAATATGTCAGTTGATCTCATGTAAATGTGGCAGTGAAAATACCAAAAAGAAATTCACTCTGCCAGTTAATGGCACTTAAAAAACTACATGCTGTCCCTTGTGTACTTTATTCTGTATTTTCTTGCTTTTTTTTTAACCAGATTTTGCAGGAATGTCCAGAGCAGCCTGAAGCTTTTAATGAAATGGATCAATTTGATGAAATTGAAGCAGTTGGGAAATCACTGTTGGACAGACTAACAGTGCCTGTAGTTTATCCTGATGGGTATGTAGAACATTAATGCTTTTGGTAAAGTTTTATAATAGTCTCGTATGCTGAAGAATCCTGAAGGCATATTGCTGAAATAGAAAAGTGAGCACATTGTTTTTGTAAAGTTTGAAATTGGACATGCCTGCTTTCTGTGAAGAGATGGCAAAGAATTTATAATGAGTATTAGTGCTCTGCTTTTTTAAAGTAGTGACTTTTTCACACTGAATGATTATTAGATTTGTGCATGCACAGTATGCAGAAGTAACAGAAGAACAACCAGTCCCAATCTCTTCTCCCTGAAAAAAGATAGCAGATGAGAATTACAGGATTTTGATTTCTTTATTTGCAGTTCTAGCTATCTGAAGTCTTAAGCCAGTATATTGAAGATAAATTTACATTTGATTTATTCAGTAAACAAAACAGTATTTCCCTCGAGAAGTATTCATACTGATTTTAAGTTGGTAGTTCTCTTAAGCTACAAAAGCAAATTGAATTTGGAATCTCAGCCATAATAAAACTCAGTTCTCTGTGTTTAATAATGTCTGTTGTTATGCTTTAACTTCTACATGAGTTACAGCCAAGCTATGGAACAAGTCTCTGGTGTGTAGGATGCTGCACCATAATGAAAAAGGTCTGAAATCAGTGTTTTGAATTAGAGGCTGAAACCTTATGAGATAGCATCAGGCAACTGCATTAATGGTTACTGGAAGTCTCTCTGTAAAACACAGTTGCAGGAAGCTGGTTATGAAAATTTATTGTCATCTTATTTCCAAAATACCATATTCCTTCTGCAGAGTAGATCCTTCAGTAAGGAGTACTAATCATGAAGAAGGAGCCAGGCCTGAATTAGTAATGATTTTTACTGTTATTCCAATAGTGTGTTTGAAAATAGTGGAGGATTTTATAGCTGTGGGAAAAAAACCCAGAACAAACAAAAAAAGACCCAAAACCAGATCAAGAAGTGTTTGTTGAAGTATTTTTGTATAACTTTTGTATAGCAGATTTTAGTGATCAGGCAAAAGTAGCAACTCTTCAATCCTGAACATTGTTTCTGACCCCTCTGGCATTTCAGTAGAGTTTTGCATCCCCCTTCACAAAAGTGGTATTGTTGTGCTGTATCTGAGGACCCCCTGCTCGTCATCCTAGGCATTCTGGTTTTGAAGTGTTGACCAAACAATTTGCAAAATGTTTGCTCATTATTAGAAGTAGTTTTAGAAATTTAAGAACATGCAAAATGTCATAAATGCTTGGGGGCGTTTTCATCAGCCTGTTCACCTCTTCAGACTTTGGCAGTATCTTTTTGGAAGTTCAGATCGCTGTTCCCTGTCCTGCTCATGTCTTCTGCTGTGTATCAGGAAATGCTGTGATCCTAGTGCAGTTACAGTCTGACCAGTTACCTTCTCAAATGAGTCTGTTCTGTGTCTGTCTGCTTTTGCCTGTCTGAAAGTCCTTTGTCCTACTGCCATTTCCAAAGTGTACAGCTTTGCAGCTAGATTTAATACCTGTTCTTCTGAAACACATGCTGTGTTCATGAACACATTCTTTGCTGAGAGCTTAGTGAGTGGTTTCCCTGACATTTCAGCCGTTCTTTGTTGTATTTGAATTACACAGCCAGGTGTTCTTTTCAGTTTGAGAGGTAGATGGCATAATTTGATTGATTGACTTAACATGTGAAGAGTCCTTTAATAATAAACAATTTTATAAACTCAGAATTCATGTATAGACAGGTGTCATAGATTGTCACAGTATGCAGAATTGTCAGACTGACTTGGGGGAGAGACGGGGAAGGGAGGTAGGAATTAGTGTTGGAAAGTATCCAGTTGCACTTCTAGAATAGTGCCCTGCTGCTCAAATCACAGAATGTGTTGGGTTGGAAGGGATGTTAAAGGTCATCCAGTTCCAATTCCCTGCCCTGGGCAGGGGCACCTTCCTCTAGACCAGGTTGCACAAAGCCCTGTCTAACCTGGCCTTGAACACTTACAGGGACAGAGCAGCCACAGCTTCTCTGGGCAACCTGTGCCAGTATTTCACCACCCTCGAAATTCTGTTAAGAGTCTCTTTTTGCTATAAAAGGCTCATTGAGTAACATTTGTAACAATTTCATCAAAATTTGCTGTCAAATCTCTCACTAAGTCTCTAATGCTTTTTAAAGGTGGCTTTTGAATGACAAGAGGAAAAAGTGGCTATTTTTCTAATCTGCTTTGTGTTTTCTGCTGCAATTAACAGCTATATTCATGTACTGACTTAACTTTTTACTGATAATTTCTTGCGTTTTGGGTTTTTTCTAGGTCTGAGCAGTACTTTGGGAGCCCAAGTGATATGGCTTCTGCAGCAGAACACATTAGAGAGAAGATGAAGTTAGTTAGCCTGAAAAAGCAGCAGCTGAGACAACCAGGAGCCACTACTCCAGAGAGCTAATACTGACCTATGAATTCATAACAGGACTTCAGTTTGTAATCCAGCATGTTGTTTGCATATTACAGAATTTGGTATAATATATTAAAATGCATTTCACAGCCGTTACAAGTCTCATCTTTTTTTCAAAGTAAATGTTCTCAGCATCTTAAAACTGTACATCTATCAAGCCATAATTATTTAACATGCTATGAAACCATAGACTCCAAGTATCTTATGAAAAGGAACTGTAAACTTTGCACTGAAATTTGCTGTAAAGCTTTACCTGACCTGTCAGCTGCTTCTTAGTTAGACAGCTGATGCAAGCTTTGAGTGGTGCTAATTAAAGTGTTAGAAGTTCCATATTATGAAACTCTAGTTCTTTGCTTCCCCTATGCCCAGGTGATGTAATTTTAGACTGTGAGGAAAGTTCCTGCAGTGTAGACTGTGGTAACCCTGTAATTTTAATTTGAAATACTTTAAAAAAAAATCATTTTTATTGTGCCAGTATGCAACCTGCCCATCAGATCTTTGATATATCAAATTCGTTAAACAGATGTTTTCCTATTTGTATTGATAATGTATTAAAAGCTGTTTGTGCTTAATAATAAAAGTCATCTTTTTAAAACCTAAGATAAATTTGTTCTGCTTTGTGTTTCCAAATATTGTTTATGTTCCATTTTTACAATTAGTAGTAGTAAAAGTAATTACTCCTCCAATATATTTAGAGAGTCTGTGGTTTTTCTTATGCAATACATTGTAGCTATAAGGGATCTGCTCATGAACTGTTGTTGATTGGTGCAGAAGTCCATGCTATTTTTTTTCTTTCTTTCTGATAGCAGTTCTTGCACAAAAGTAAGATGGTATTTGTGTAAGTCAGTTTTACATTAATCATAGTTTTGTTCCCTTGTAAGACTGGCACATGTCTTCTGTGCTTTATCAAGTCCTTTCTTTCCCTTTGAATGGAGAGTCCTGAATAATGTGAGTATCCCTGTTGGTACCTTGCAGTTAAAGGTTTTCATGTAATGAAAGAGAAATTAACATGAGGTTCATGAACAACTTAAAACCATGGGAGTAGTAATAAAAGTAAATTTATTCAGAGAAGGGAATTGAATTGAAACCAAATCAGCTATGTGCATGGCTTGATTAACTTCTTAATCTTCAGTATGCAATCTGGATACATTAATTACTATATTTTTGGAAGATGGCATGGGATCTGACCATTTTAGGATACTGTGTGTGGAACAAACAACTGTAGGTCTAAGAACTTTGTTATCTGACTATACTTTGCTCATGGTGAAGATAACGTTCTGTTCCTACAGGCATTGTTATTACTCTGCAGATAGTCCTGATGGATCTGTAATTCAAATACTATATTTACTTATTTGGTTTTGTTTTCCGCATTTTCTCCAGAGGAAAATGATGTTTGAAATAAAGCCATTTCTCTATTAAAAAATTGTAATTCCACATTAATGATTTACCTGTAAATTCAGTGATAAAGGTATTTTTCCTCTTGAGGTATTTTGGCAGAGGAAATAATTTTTTTTTTAATGCACTCAGTGCAATGGTACAATATGTTAATATTAATGTATTAATATATACATTAATATTAGTTTAAAACTAACAAGTTTTACAGACCTTATTTATAAAAAGACTTTTTTGATACAATCTTTTCAAATTTAATTTAGTTGCTCAGTTGCATTTGAGAAAGCTGATGTTACTATGGCTAATATTTGGAGGATATAAATTGATTTAGAAAGAACCTAAACATGAAAAGTATACATTAAATATAAAGTGCAAATACAAAAGTAAATTAATATAGTCATTAATAAGCACTGTGTCTCGAGTTCTGCAGCATTTGTAAATTGAATCTTCTTACAGTAAATATTGGTCTGCAGTATAAAATATCAATAAAATATTAGAATAAGCAAGTATTACAAACACTTTAAATTAAGTCCAGGTTTTTATTTTATTTTAGGGGTTTTAAAATTTTATTCTTTTACTTTGTTTAAGGGCTCAATACTGTATGCAAACCTGGGGCAATATCAAAAGCTCTTCACGCATTCCTGTGACAGCTGCATGCACAACTTGGAGCTGATGACTGCTCACCCCAGTAACCCTGATGTTAATTTTGGCTCAGTGTGTGTAGTCCAATCTTGACACTGCTCTTATCTGTTGGTTGACATTCCTAGGGGCCAGTGGATCCTGACTTTCACCCTATTGACTCTGAGCCTCCAATACAGCATCTTGGGCTGTGCCAGCTTTTGCTGTCTCTGCTCTCTTCCTCTGGAATTCCTTGCCTTTAGGGAAGTCGAGTGTCTGGAAAGTGCTGTTTACCATCACTTTGCCATTTGCCCGTTTTCTGTGTATCAGGAATGAGGGCAAGTAGTTTTCTAAGTCATGTTGCATGAGAGTTTGCCAGATATTTCAAATCCTATGAACTCTGAGACTTCCTAGATGACTGAAACAATGGAATAAACATTGTCTGTTAATACTGCTATTGAATGTAACTGCTCAAGAGAGGGATTTTTGTGCTGATTTTTACTGTTACTCTATCCTCTGTGGTTGTACTTGCTACTGAACCTTTAGAAGTAACCAACCTTTAATAGCACACAAAGTCAGTGAGATATAGAGACATGCTAAAAACCAAAGAGCCCTGTGCTCAAGTAATCCAGTGTTACTTGTTTGTGCATTTACTACTGCCAGCAGTAGTGGTGGCTCTACTTGTGGCTCTTGCTCTGCATTTTTTGGTTGCAAAACCAAATAATGGATTTCCAAAAGATGCAAGTAGTTTGGGTTTATTTAAAGCGAAATCACTTGCTGTGGAGGATACAGTGCTGCTAGGTGTGAGATGGGGAGATACCACCAAAAGGGAAGGATTGATGGTTGGGATTGTAATTGTTACACCCCTCAGTACACTGAGACTACTGACTTGGAAGTGATGGAGTCACTAATGACTCATTAGTGGAGACACTAATGAGTCAAGTAATGAAATTAATGCCAAGATTCTCTGTGTTCCTGTTAGCCAAGTTTGGTTGTATTTTAAATGTTTCAAAATATGACAAGTATTTTGTTACTCCTGCTGGTAATATAATCCTGAGAGTGCCTTTTGTGACAGTGAATGCAAAGGTGATCAACTCGGTAAGTGCCATCCCTTTTTCCTGGGACATCAGTTGCACAGACCGACAGCTGCAGAAAATGCTTATGCCTACAAGCTCTTTCATTGCAATAGGTGTGTGGATGGTTGTATTACTTTCCATAAAAATGTTTGGTGCTGTTCATGGCTTAACTTTATATTGTGTTTAGTAGGATTAATGGGGGTTACATTTTTCTTGGAAAAAAGCAGATTTGGACCGTGGAGGCTTCTGTAGCTTTGTGAGAGTGACTGATGTAGCGTTCAAATAAAGCTACTCCGGAGGTGCAGCAGTGGGTGGAGAAGGGCTGTGTGCAGAGTAGGATCGTATAGCACTTCTTATTCCATCCTGCTAGCCAAGGATATCAGTGCCAACTGACAAAAAGATGAGGGGGAGATTTTTTTTTTCCATCAGAGTAAAAAATTAAGTGTCAGTAGGTCACAATCACAAGGCAAGGTTGTCATGAGCTTTCCGCAACAGTAATAACATGTAATGGTGTTGTAATAAACTCTACCTGAATTCTTTCCACAGGATAATTTTAATTTTTTTATGGAGATTATTAAGAAGGAGAAGGAAGGAAAGCTTTTGGAGCTACAGATGAAATTCTCTAATAGTGCATTATGTGAGCTCTGAAGCTAAAATGCTGAGAAATGGATGAAAGCAAAGATTTGGTGATTCCTGACTTCTGAAGGATTGACTTCATATCTCTACAGATTCTTGTATTGGTAAAAAGGGAGTTAGGATTCAGGTTGTTAGATTTCTGTTCTAGTTAAAAAAAAAAATCAGATTATTAATCGAAACATATAGAATAACAATCCATACATATATAATAGCTGCAGAATTACCTGAATGTGGACTGCAGAGCCAAAAATTGTTTGAGTATCTGGAATTTGCACATTGTTCCAAGTAATTAATCAATTCATGATCTCTTTGGAGAGGAATTGTCTTTTCCAGGTTTGTGGAGAAGTGATACACTCTGAAATAAAAAGGCAAGTAGTCAAACAGTTACACTACTTGTGGTTCCAGCTTGAGCAGTCATTTTGAGTCTTGGTGAACTGAGTCTTCTGTAGTGTGCCATTTTCACAATTTCCTGATGCATAACGGTGCAGGCGATTGCAGAGTTTCTTCTGTGGAATCAAAATCAGATGTTAGGAACATATTAAGGGATATAATTTTAAAATTATTGATTTCCACAGTCATCCTACTTTTGTTTTCTCCAGTTAAATAGTGGAGGGAATCATAGTAGTGATGCCTGTCAAGACTGCATCTTAATTGAAAGTTCTGTTAAAAAATCTAATTGCATGCCTTCTGCAGGGATATGGAGTCAAGGAGTACTTCAAGATACTTTTCATCTCATGCTCAGTGGAGATAGTTTTGTTGTGAAGTTTCAGTGTGTGAAAATACAGGTAAGACTAAATAACCACACGAAAAGGAGCTTGATTTCCCAAATGTAATAGATCTCTTTATACACGTCTCCCAAACACGTGGTATTTTAGGACCATTTTTCTGTGATTCCAAGATTAATTTAGAACATGAAAGTGAATCACTAAAGAAACTTGTATAGTTAATTCTGTGAAATTAGAAATTAGAAGACAACATGTTAGATATCAAAGATATTTCAGCAAATAGATGCTTATGTGACTGTAAAATTTTAGTTACGTCGGTACAAGAATGAATAGAAACAGGATATATTAAGAAGCTTTTAGTATGTGTAAAGCACTAATGAAACCCTTAAGCTCAAAATAGCAGTGAAAATTAATGTAACAGCTTTCTCTTTTCCTGTCAGTTGACTTTAGTTTACATAGATCTCAATTACAGCAAAAATTACGGGAATCTGACACAGAGACAAGAGGAAGGCTGAGTCAGGAGATAAATGCCTCTTTTGAAAAAATGCTTTCTTAAAATTTTGTATGTGCTGAGGAAATACTTTGGAAAACATTAAAAAGAAAAGTAAAAATCTCCATTTTTAATTTAAGTTCAATGGGAAAAGTTCAGCTAATTTTCCAGATATGAGTGATATTTACAGTTTATAGGCCAAAGAGCAAAGAGCAGGACTAACATTTCTGACTTGAGGCTTGAAGAAAAGCAAAGGAAACTATTTGGTATGATTTTGGAATACATTAAGAGAAGGTCATTAGGTGGAAACAACTGGTTATGTTAGCAAAAGTTGTGCAGATAATTTACATTCTTTTTATTGCAGATAAACCTCAGGTTTTTAAATAATAATGGAGTTTCATTGGCAGTTTAATGACAGCATTGAAACATCAAATGTGTTGTGACTATGGAATGGCAAGGAGAAACTACCTTTTTGTGCACAGGTAACTAACAGAAAAAATGTGCTTCAAAGTAAGTTTACTTGAAAGCTTAATTTAAATTTTTTGTGCCTTTTTTTTATTCCACAGTGTTAAATCGATATTTTTTACATATTAGGAAACCTTTTAGCTTTTCCACCAACAGCTAGCTGATAATTGCTATCAGACACCACTGATGCAAGCTCCAGTTGGGAAACCTCTTGCATGTGCATGGGAAAATCATGCACATTGGATTTGTATGTAAAGAGGGGGAATACTACAAGCTATGTAAAATACCCTATTGATTTACTAAGCTCGTGCAGATGTGCTTAAAATGTTTGAGTTAAAATGTTGACCTAATGTGACCACCCCTACTTTCTGATACTGAGCATGCAAAACTCTGCCTTTAGAGAGAAGATTTAGCCACAGATTGTGTCAGACTTCTGTAGCAAACCTTGCCACTGACTGTTTGTGGCCCAAATGACTCTGACTGGTTTGCACATCCTGCTCAAATTGTTTGTCCACTTATGACATATAAATATACTTGACTCTTCTGAGGATCCCGAGTCACAAATCCCAGTCTTGTGTCTGCTCTGCTACAATACTGTCACCGTCAGAAGGCAATGTATGTTAAATGGATTAGAAAATAATGAAAGTGAGGTTTTGTGGTAGCTGTGGGTGCTGGAACACACACAGCAAGATGCTCGGGCAGCTCTGTGTAGATCCATATTGTGCTGGGAATAAGGCTGTGACAGCTCATGGTGGAACAGTCCTGAGACTTCGGTGAAGTCCTGAGAATTGCTGGCTCCATTTGAATGGATATAAATGTTTAAAAACTTTCATTGGGCTCTTTCCTAGATCTTACACCAAATGTTAATTCTAATCATCTATTATGAAAAAATCATGAAAATGAAGTGGAAAGGGAAGCTTCTCTTAGCAGTAAGGACAGACTTTTGGAGGAACTGATAGAAGACCTGTAACTTGAGACATTCTACATCAGATTGAAGCATGAACAAATACCTATCAAAACCCTGAACTAGTTAATGTTCTCCATTTTGGCAGGAGCAGTCAATGTGCAATTTCAGAGGTGTAATTTTCAGACATGGTTCACTATGTTATGCTTTGTTCACAGTGAATGAGTTGCCATCTCGATTTTGGGTTTTCTGCCTCCCATGTTCATTTTCCCAGCACGAGTTGCAGATGCTGGGTGACAACACATTGCCACTGTCACTGCTGAATTTCTTAGGCATGCCAGGATTGCTCATGATTCCTGTGCCTCACAGATTGAGAGGCTGCAGAGTTCCAGTGGGCTGTTGAGCTCCAGTAGGATGTTTCTCTCACTGTTCCAGGATTTATTTGTGCTAAGTGTCTTTTAATATTCCATTCTCCCCTTAAGGTTTTTAGACTACTAGGAAAGAGCGTAGCTTTCATGGTGTCTCAGCCATTTTCACAGGCAAGCCTTACAGCATGGTTACCTGATATTTAATATGATTGTGTGATACGAGACTGACTACAGAGACTTGGGAACAAGCCAAATTCTAAACTGGTGCTAAGAGCAGCCTGTTCTTTTTCTCAACCCTTGTATACGGCTCTGTGTGCCTCTATTGGATGGTAGATAACTGCAAGCTGGGCTTAGCGGGTTGAAGATTGTGCAATGTATTCAACACATTTGAGTGCTACTCCACATATCTGTGGTGATGATGTGAACGTGATGCCCACTGTCTGCTTTATACCACTCAGTGCCTCTCAGAGCATGGCCTTCCTCCCCTCCTCCTCGCCAAGACTAATGTATCCAAAGGAGCATAGTAATATTGTTAGATGTAAGCCAGGGTTAATATTAGTGCTTTGCTTGAAATGGCATCAAAAGGCTGCGGTGAGCCACATGTTCAATGAGCCTTGTTGGCTTTTTATTTCCACTCCTTGCGTGTGGCCAATTTGTTAGGTAGCTGCAGTTTGCAGGCATCATTTCATGGTGCATTGCCTCTGCAGAACCAGCCATACATGGAGAAGCCAGGGCATTTGTTCCTGCAGGTGGCAGAAATGTGAACTATTCGAGTGATTTTGTATTCACTGTTAGCTGTTACCTCTTCTCTAGGTATTGCTTGTTTTCTGGATTTTATCAGAGGTCTGTCCAATACCACTAAACTCTCTTCTTCACCGCCAATTTCATCAAGGAGTTTGCAAGTGATCCAACAGACATTTAAAGAGTTTCTTCATTGTTTCCAAAGAATTTACTTCTGAGATGAAGTGGTTGGTACTGCCAGTGTGTGTTGGGAGGGGGTAACAGCTGCATTCCCTCCTTCACAGGGTTGCTAGAAAGGAAACCTCATCAGTATTCAGGAGTGGTAAGATGTTATAGTCATGAAAATCATGCACACACACAGAGAATATAAAAAGCACAGCTGAAATAATTTTCATCTTAGAACCCTGAGATGATGGGCTTTTTCCTTACACATAGTACTGAGACCTGAAGAGCAGTAGCAAGCAAAAAACAAAGGGAAAACAAAGCAAAAAAAAAAAGGGAAAACCATTTGGTGAATGGCATGTTTCATATACACCATTCAATAACAATATTTATAAAAATACTTTACAGAGTGACAGTGTTCATAAAAATATTTTGGTTTCAATAGGTGGCCTTTAATGTTTTGGAAGATGAAGCTTGTCCTTTGAAGTCAATTAATCAAACACCTTGCAAAAAGAAGGAATATTCACACAGCAAGAAAGACTCATGTAGAGAATGGAGTTTAATTACAGGATACTTATCAAATAGCAGATTAAGTGGACAAAAAAGATACACAGCCTATGAAGTACTTTTGCATGGTATTTTTATCCTACTAACACTGAAAGCAAGGTTCTGAAACACGGTTACTGCAGATCCTCCTGCATTGGCAAGAGATGACTTAAGGTACATCATCTGTCTCTGCTTCTGAAAAAACTTACATGTAATGAAAGAAAGACAGAGGACTCCTCAAAAATTTCTGTTAATTTTGGCCACATTCTGGGACTCCTCATTAAAATGTGGATTTCAGTCTTTCAGATCTCTCCTAGAATTCCTTATGTTGGATTCAAGCTCTGTAAGTTGAAGAAGGAGGCATTGAAATAGTTAAAAAATAAATTTTCTCTTGATTTAGCTGAAGAAATAGACCATAGTTATTGTATAACTGTAAAAGAATATAAATCTAATATTCTATCTTGTAACTTGAGACAACTACTTGATTTTATCTTTTTAATCTGAACAGTACCATAAAGAAAATTGCATAATTTTAAACAACCAGTGCAAGAATAGACCAACATGAAACAATAAGGATTTGCAATTACATTAACATTTTTATTATTTCAAATTAACTTGATATACACCTCTTTTACCTCAGGGCCTCGAGGTAACATTCTGATTATGGTCAGCTGCAAATTAGAGGACAGGAACGGACTGGAGCAAAACCTACTGCACAGCAGTGACACCATGGTTCTTCTGTAAACCTTCCATATGGCCAGTCAGAAGCTCAATCTGGAAGTTCTTTTGCATTATGAGAGTTTTACCTCAGCACCCTAGCAATGTTATTGTTGTCAGTGAGTAGTCAGAACTGCTCTCAGGCCATAACATCAGGCAAGTGATGCCTGAGGATGAATGCCACAGGCATCTGCCTCCTGAATTCTGACATTGAAATTGTGTAAAGGTTAAAAACAAAGCAAGAACCTCTGTGCAACTTGAAGAATGCAAGAAGTTTACAGTCGTACCTGATTTGGGATTTCCTCTCCTCTCTTTCCCAATCACATTATATATAGAGGGCCTCAAGTGCAGTTTTGTTTCTGACTGCAAATTTCAATTGACATGCTTGTCTGCCCTTTGTCTCCACAATGTGAAATCATCAAACATGTTTGAGGTATCCACCATGTCATTAAAACTCAATTTTTGTCCTTTTATCAAACAAAGATGGTGATTATTGTCCCTGGCAAGTCTATTTTCAAGTGTGAAATTTAAGGTAATTAAGCAATGGGGATCCTTAATCAAGGAGCTGACTGCGGAGTTCACTAGAGGAGTGAAACTGCAGAAGCAGCTAGTTTGAGAAATCAGAAAAATTGGTCAAAAGTAAATTATTCTGCAATTCACAGGAAAATACTTTTGTCCTCACAGAAGCGTTCTGGACATGTGGCAAAGCAAGGAAATGCAGCATTGCAGCCACAAAACCTGAACAGGTGTCAGATGGGAAGGCACTGCCAAGGTGGGCTTTCAGATCTGGGGGTCACAGCAGGGGAGATTGCCAAGGAGTGTGCACCTTCCAGAGCTGATCCAGGGTCCTTGTCCCTGGAATCTGCAGATAAATCCAACTAGGACATGCTGACAGACCACGACTACAGCCAGGTAAAGCTGGTGACATTCTGTGCATATCTCTGGGGGAGAGAGGCCTCTGGTGGTGTTACAGCACTGGGTGCATTAGTGTGGAAGAGTGACGCCTGTCTCTGGCTTGACAGCATGGGCTGCTATGCTTTTGAAATCAATCCCTTCGGGGCCTTGGGCTGCGACTGAAATCCTCCTGAAGCAGCTCCCTGTTTGAGTGCCCTTGCCCAGGTCCTAATCTGTGTAGAATATACCCAGTCCTGGTGTCCGAGTGATCCAAATGTGCAGAACACCAAGTTAACACAGCTCTCTACTGCTTATGGTCCTAGTTCATAAACTGCTGGGCCCTCTCATGGCTAAAGACAATGAGAACACCTTGGATCCTTGTATAGTTGTGTGTGGGGAAGGAATAGTTCCTGGAACAGCAGAGGTCCAGCTGTGAGGACACTCTGGAGCAGCAAGCGTGAGCAAAGGTGACTATTGGCCCATCATGAGGTTGCCACTCCCTGAGCAGTGTTTCAAACAAAAGCTGAAGCTTGCATGATAAAAATGAGAGCTTTTCATCTCTCCTTTTTGCTGTCACTTCTTCACCCAGAAAACAGCTGAAGGCTCTCATCCCTACTCCATCCACCCACGCAGGAGCAGAACAGTCAGAGATGATAATTTTTCAGTAACCAAGACCTCTGGAGCAAGTTCAAACCCTCAGAAGAAGGGAGGAAAACACCTTACACTTCAGGTTCTGGAAGAAGAAATCAAAAGCACCAGCTGCAACACAGGTAAGGTGATGCTGTCCTAATGACATGACGTCAGCCTGCATTCAGTTTCCCACACCCGGAGGTTTTTTGCATAGTTAGACCACAAGAAAAGCCGCTCCGGGTGTATTTAAAAAAAGCACTTTGGGGCTTTATTTTCTTAAAGTTTTCTGCTAGAATAAACGTGCATTCTTTCCAGATGATCTCCCCACAGGATTACACTAAGGTGTCTTGTAGTACACGTTGCCATGCAGGCAGCCTGCTCATCATGGTGTCACTTGCAAGCAGCATAAAAACTGACCTATATAAAGTCTGGGTACCGAGTTTCTGTCCCATGAACCTCTCCTAATGCAGGTACTCACCTGCTGCTGCAGACAGCAGCACTCGGATCCAAAGTAGTTTGAACACCCAGAACAAGCAGCAAATCACCTTCTCCTGCTGATTACGTTTTTGTTAGGAATTGTGAACAGTGGTTCTGAAACATCCAAATCCATCTTCAGTGCTCTTCAGTGTTTAAATAGTATTGAAAGGGGCGTGGGGGGGGATGGTGGAAGTTTTGTTTTGTTTTTTTAAATTGTAGGCAATGTTTCCTAGATTTATGTGGGACTTGAATTCTGAAGTGTTATGTGCTAACCTTTGTAGAGTGAAGGGTCACTTAGAGCACAGAGGGAGTATCCTCATACCCTGTAGTCACACTCCTGGTACAGTGGGTAAGTAACCATTTGTTTAACAGATGGTTATTTACCAAATAATCTGGGATGAGTGGGGCTGGAATTCCAAGATTTCCTCTCCTAAGTGTGTGACACAATTCAGTACTTACCTGAAAGGGACAGGCAGGACCTGGTATGTGCTCCATGTTTGAGGTATCAAGGTCTGAAAGAGAGAAATATGTGACCAGAACATACAGAGGAGTCCTCAACAGTGTCAACTTTCAAGTAGCAGTTATACAGGATGAACTTATCTTTTTAAAACAAAACAAAGCATGCTATTTATAACCCTACTGATAAAAGGCTTTTCAAAAAGGATTCTAAAGCCTTATGGTTCTCTATCACCTAAAATTCAACGTCCCTGCTGAATATTTCTTTTCTGGATAAATGTTAGAGGTGTAAAGTAATGTTCTATAAGAAGTGTGGCTGTGAAAGGTATTTGTGTACTTGTTCTAAATTTAGCCTTCTGAAAGTTGTGTTCATGTAACTCAACTTTTCCCAACAATAGCAACAATATGGTTTTTGCATTTTTGTGTGGTTTGCATGATTGTATCTATTTAATTAATCCTCCGCTAACTGAATGGCTCATACTCATCTTTTTGCGTCACTGCTGGCTGATTGCATTTCATAGATCTGAACAGAGACTTTTCTCTCTTACAAGATGGTCCTAAGAACTCAATTACACTTCTTGAACTCTCTGAACAGTCTATGTGATTTTAAACTGATGTTTTTATTTCACGAGTTTAATACATACATCGGTATTTATGTATAAACATTGAAAAAAGTTAAACAGAAATAGTCTTTGAATATAGCTGAATTGTAAATATAAGTTGAACAAAGAAATTAGGGACACGGAGCCAAAGTGCCACTGTGATAAATTACCTTATTAATGGTAGTTTGTAGCTACCCTGAGAAGTTAGATGTAGATTACAATCTGCATCTTAATCTTCGTTCTTTACCGAGAGAAAGAGTAGCCTGTCTCACGTCTATATTTGGTGCAGAGTGCATACTGCACTGTGCTAACACACCACATCAGGAAGGAATTTCAAATGCTCCCAAGGAATTTAGTAACAAAAGTCCTGCTGGCTTTCCTTACATGCATGGGCAAGGGAACATAGTAATCCTGTGTAATAAACTGTTCTCTTGCTGCTGCTGCTGGAGCCTGAGCCACGGACTCATGAACCCTCTCATGTCTCCTCACCCTCCTGACAGAGCTGAGTACCCCGGGCCACCGTCTTTGTTGACAACCTTTCAGCTGGGCTGACTTGTGCCTGTGCCACCTGTGAGCTGCTAAAACAGCTTCACTTCTGCATTGACCAGAGTAGAGGTCCCTAGGCTGTGCAGCATTTGTTTTGGACAACAGTGAGACAGTGAGACAGAAATGTTGAGCTTCACCTGGGGTGCTGATGGGGTAAGTCTGTTCTCCAGCTGGTTCTGTGGGAACTGGAGAGCCTCCCTGCCTTTTCTGCAGTGAACTTAAGAGGGCGTGCTGATGTCTTCACCTGGAACGTGAGAGACAATAAGACATGATCCCTTTGCAATTCACTCGAATTGTTTTCTGTTTTGTTTCATTTTTTTATCCCATTCAAAAGTTCAAATTTTCGCTGTTTATATTTTGCCGTTATATTTACACTCAAATAGTCATCAAGTCACTTCTTTCTTATGTCCTTTCTCTAGCTGTCACCTTAAGGAAAGGTATAAATCCAACTTGTATTTTTTATTGTCTCTGACAGCAAAATCAAATTAAACTTGCTAAAAAACGAGAGCATAACTAATGTGTTTCAATTTGGAGAAGTCTGTTTAGGTAGCTTGACTTTGAGGTACAGTTGTTAATCACTCAGAACTGTCAATGGCTTCAGAATTATTGCAGGGGCCCGTGTTCCCCTCTCTTTCTCTTCCTTTCCTCAAGGTGCTTTTTATCCTCTTCCTCCGGTTCGTTGTTGTATGCAACCACCTCCAGGTTATCTGCAAGTAAAGAATCTAAAGAATTTTTTTTTTTTTTGCATGGGCTTATGTTTAACAAGGAAAGGAACCTCTTTCTGAAAGCACTAATGTGTTAATCCATTCTCTCAACAAGAAATTTGTTCTGCTGAAGGGGTTCTTAAGCAGAGAATCCAACACCTCAGTTTTTTATGCTGCTCATCTTGAATCATGTGCTAAGATAACAAGATATGAAGAAAGAGATTAGATGAGCACATTACTGCCAAGCTTAGTTTATTAATTCTGTGTTTCTGAAAACAGGGTGATTGTACATTCTTCTAAAATATAAAAATGTAAGCAGTCCCTATGTGCTGCATACCTCTTTATCTTGTATATAAGACTTGTAAAGCACAGGAAGATGATTTTTTTAAATAATAGATGCTGGAAAGAATGGTGTTTGTTTATATACACTTAGAATCTAGAGTTCTAAATTTAAAGGTTATATGAGCTTTCTTAAAATTAATGTGGAGGCTGAAGTGACATTTGGTTGGTAATTTGGTGGATCTTTTCTATCATTTAATAAATAGTAGAGATTTAGGTACTATTTTTACAGATTCTAGGTACAAATATTATGTATCTTTTGTGGAAATCCTCTAAGATCCATAAAGATAGATACAGGGAAGAGAAAGCTTCTGATGTCCAGGGGACTGAAAGGTTTCAGCTGTCACTGCTCCCCATGTCTGTTTACTGTATGGGTATTTTTAAATTTTGTTATCCTTGGAAGCAAAAACATAGTGAATTTTGCTCTTAGCATTGCACTGAATTAGCAGTGTTTGCTGGTTTCTTGATCTCTGATACGCTGCTGGTTTTACAGATAGCAGTGTGCTTCATTTTCTTTTACAGAGCCATGTTCAGTGTGACAGGGATTACTTTTCTTTTGATATTTTCTCTGCTTTGTGTGATGATGTTTTTTGGGTAGCTTTTTTTTTTCATGCTGCTTTCCTAGTGTGGTATGAGGTGTCCTAAGGATAGGAGATGAAGGAGAGAGTAGAAAGGTTTTTGTTGGGGTGATGCACGGGAAGAATGGGAATATACAATCTGTAATTCTCCTCTATACATTGATGTTTTAAAATTAATCTGTAACTGTTGTTTCTGGAACTGAAAGAGTCCAATAGGTCTTGGACTACTTTAGAGCCACCTTTTCCTAAGTTCCTAGGCTCTCAGCTGACAGGGGAATACCTTCTGCCTGTGCTGCAGCTCTTACCTACCTGAAGTTAATGTCATTTACCCTGGCTGACCCTTTCCCTCCCTCTTTCCCTGGCAGCAGCACCTGTCCTGCCTCCAGAACTTGGCAGCAGTGACCCCTGACTGCCATGGGGGTCGGTGCCTGCTGCTCCTGGGTATCTGGGTTTGTGGGAGGACAGACTTCCCTCGGTTTGGTCTGCAACCCAGTCTGGGGGCCCTGCTGGGGCTGTGGAGAAGCTTGTGCTGGTCCTTGCCCTGCCTCTGGATGCAGGGAGCTGGTTTGTGCCCAGACTCTCTTTGTCCTGTCCCTCTGGCCCTCAGTAAAAGAGGAATGTCTGAGGGCCCCCAGTTCCCTTCTGTTTTCTGTCAGCCTTCTCTCCAGGGCAGCTCTCCGGAAGAAAACTCCTTTCCATCTCAGTGTTAAGAGGGAGATGATGTTCCAAGCTCCTTTTCCCCCCAGGCCATCCATGTACTGTCTGACCTCTGGGAGGAGATGCCTCTGTTTCCTGCCTTTCTCTCCTGACTGCTGCCAGGATGGTTTTTATCATACTAGGTTTGCAGTTTTAGGAATACTTGGTTAGAATTTCAGTTTGTTGCCCTAGAAACTTATTCAAGCTGTGTAGGGTAAAGAGGAGCCCCTTCCAGGAGAAAAACCTACGTCCTGCTCAACCCTCACCCTTGGTGTGACCTCCATAACTGTTTTATGAGCTGCTTTATGTTTTATGCTTGCTTTCATGTCCTCATTCCTGATGATACCTGGAAATGGTTCCTACTGAAAAGGTAAGACCATGGGAACCAGTAAAAAGCAACAAGCACAGACTTGGGGAAGACTGATGTCTTTGTCCCTCTTTCAGGCAGGGCTGTGGAAGCAGTGTTTATACACTTTTTTGCAAGCCCCATGAAGCCTATCAGTTTGAGGGATCCTTCTTTGCTGTGTGTGCCTGTTCTCCCAGGTCTGAGACAAGGAAGAAAGAGACCTGCTGCACCTACAAACCGGCCAAAGTGAAGGGCCTTGCATCTTTGAGGCTGCAGGGAGTGAACTTTGTCTCTCCCAGAGGCATTTTCACAGTGCACCAGTAGCTCCAAAGCTCTCAACAGAAGGAAATTTATCTCCAGGAAAGACAGACCCTTTTTCTGTGTCTCACTTTAAAAACTGATTAACACACTTTGCCTGCTACACATGAGAAAAACCTGTGGATAGGACACCCTACGTGCTGAGAATGAAGTGAATTTTATCACCTTTACCTCTCAAATCCTTTTTTCATACAGTTGTTTCAGATAATACATGACATTATTTACACTAGAGAGACTTGATCTTTTTTTCTGCTTTCCTGAGATTGTTTCCTTTTTTCCTTTTTTCAGTTTTGTTGTTTCCTGTGGACAGCTGGTGAATGTTTCTTTCTTCTTGTCATTCTTACTCTCTTCTTTCACACAGCAGTGGCAAAGGGAAAATATTTCTCTCTCCTGACACAGATAGCCTGCCTTTTTCTGGCTGGTACCAGGATTTTTGTTTGTTTCAGACAGAGGAACAGACAGGTAAGTAAACAAGACAGAGAAAGGCATGCTTGTTAATTTTTTTCCCTTGGACACAGCTGAAAAGGCTCCTCATGCAATGCCAAAATCCTCATTTTTTTTCTCCCAGGGTTGTGATCTAAGATATGTTTTGATTCCTTGATACCTTTTCTCTGCCTGCTACTCTGATGTTTCCCTGTCTCTATCTTGTATGCTTAGCATAAGATGAATAAATACAATATCCATGCATTTGCTATCAGATGTTCTGAATCACTTGTCTCAGTTGTTGCCAAATTTGCTTATAGTCAACTTCTTGAGTGTGGCATTTTCTCCTTATTTCCAGCTGTCAGCACTATGAAAAATGATACCTCATTTAACTTGAGTGAAAAACAGCTCTTATATCTGGCTACCCCAGGGAGATGATGGATTGGCCCAACTTGTGCAATGAAAAAAATGCACTTAGAATGCTCTTCTGAGAGAATAAAAACTCAAGGACATAATACCACAATTGGTTTGTAACTCCTTTTGTAAGAGTAAAAACAGGTCTGGCTGGTTTTCCTAATTAGTTTTTCCAGCAGCCAAGTGCTGTTTGTCCTCCAAGTGCAGTCCTGCCTGCAGGGTGAAAAAACCAAACTTGCTTGTCTTCTGGAATGTTATTTTTGAAGGCTGGAGTATTTATCGGGTTTTGTAGAACGGATCTATCTTCCATTCAAACCAAAATAGGGCTCTCTTATGTTTCAATTTTGAAGTTTTCTTTAGGACGTCTGTCTCCCAGGTTTTGTCTTGGGATTAAATATCAAATTTTCATTCTGCTATACCTATTACAGGAATACATATCCCAAGTAGATATGTCTAATATTTCAGTGGCAGGATCCCTGAGCCTTTTATAGGCATTACAAAGAGTTTCAGAAAACGATGTGATATTTGTTCCTTGGTTGGCAGCTTGAGGGTTCATGGTTTTCTTTCAGCAGGAGGGATGGGTTTTGCTTTGCCAAGCCAATTTTGTTCAGCACAAACCACTATAAAGGGCTTCTTCATATCCTGTCTGAAACTCATGGTTTGAAGATGATGCTCAGATTTAGATTATAATCTGCCAATAATTAGAGGGGAGGAGAAATTAAAAAAAAAAAAAAAAATCCCAGCTTGACGCATCAATTGAAATTCCCTGTAACTAACTTTAGTTTCTTCTAATCCAAACTATTTTAGATTTTGTTTCCAGATCTTGGTCCCATTGCAGGTGTGCATGTTTTTGTTTGTAATTATCAAATCTAGTTTATATAAAAGCGTATTCAAATATTACATATTTTTAAACAAATCAAACAAGCAGATGCTTAGGGGAGACTTATGCATGTAATTTCTTGAGTGGAATTGTTTTTCCAGAGTGACCTGCGAGCCAAAACAGCAGTGTCACTTTCTCAGCTGTTCTGTGGAAGGAAACCCAGCAGCTGCTGTCCCATAGTGTGGGCTACTTGTGGCATCCTCTGGACTAATGGCAATAAAATTAATATGCCAAACCAATACTGTAATCTAAATGTGTCTAATAATTCCCAACACTGAATAAAAAACTTAAGCAGTATTTAAGCAGCTATTAGAGAGGTCTTCCTTATGCTCATTTAGATGAAAATGAAGAGTGTAGAAACAATTTAAGATTAAATTGAAAAGCAGATAAGTTATCTTAATCTTAGACAGAAATAAAATATTCCTTAAGAATTCAATGTATTTGGTTGCCTTCTCTGATTGTTATGGTTACTAAACCTTTAAGTATTTTTGGATTAAGAATCCCCTGTTTTGATTTAGCCTTTGACTTATATACATAGGTTCATCGTGTTTAAAGACTTTGATTCAGCAGAAGGATCACATTGAACATATATATTCAGTAACTAGTAAGCGAGAAAGTATTCTACTTGTATAATATGAAAACATAGATTTGATGGTTGCATGTTTGAAACCTCGTAACTCTGGGTTTGTCTGTACAGAATAAACGGTAATTTTGTTTTCTAGCTGTTTTAATTCGAGAACCTTTTTTCATTTGGTTAGCTGGTGTCAGGTGATGTCCGTGGAAGAAGGCCTTCACACTTCAGATGGTGACAAAAAAGAACAGGCAGCTTAATGCTACCAAAATAGGGGTGTGTCAAATCTCTCTCAAGAATGATAAACTCAATGGAGTTGTCTATTTTTAACCTCCTGTTCTTTCCTTTTGGCAGACTAATCAGTGTTAGCTGAGCCGTTTCGCTGAATGAATCCCAGCGACTCTGGCGCTTTCTGAGACGAACAGTGGGGCCCGAAAGAGCATTTCCAGTCTGCCGTGATGTGTGAAGTCCCCCTGTGAAACAGGATGTCAGATGAAGCCAGCTCGGAGCAGAAGCCTTCCACAACCACAGTGAGCTCGGTGGCTGTGCAGGCAGGGGATGCCAGCATTGTCATAGCCGTGCTCAAGGAATTACAGCCACTCCCTGTCCCTGTCCCTATCCCTGTCCCTGTCCCTGCTGCTCCCTGATTGCTGGCGCTCCCTTTAAACCTCCCGGGAAAACGAGCCCTTAGCAAAAAGGGACACGGCAAGGCCATTTGATTAGTCAACATCTAACAGGGTTTTCTTGCAAGTTAAAGCTTGTTTCTGTTCTGAATTACTGTTTGTGGCTCTCGGGTTGTTGGGGTTTTTTTCAAATAGAATAAATAATTTGGTCAAAATATGTAGGCTCTTAGAGGGAAGAAATTCCACCTTACTCTGTTTAAAAACAGATAAAGGAAGAATGGCGTAAAATGTGTTTAAAGCGTGATGACTGTAGCTGAGACTCCTTGAGTTATTTTAACCTGTACTCAGCAATAACTTTGCACAATAAGTGGTTGTACAAACCCCACAGATGAGATATTTTTCTAGTGGAAAAAAAAAGTCTAAACCTGATAATGAGTAATTATTTTTGGAAGGTGTGAATTTATAGTCCCATGTGCTTCAGTAAAACCCATGTGTGTGTACAGAAGCACCTAAAGGCCTGTTTTGTGAGCTGGAATCCACACCTACTTTGCATAAAACTCAGCACTGGGGGTAAATCTGGGTGGTAGTAATGAATCCCAGCTGGAATTTATTGGCAGTTTGATTTTTTTCATTCTCCAGGCAACCTGGAAAACGTGCTAACTTCAGCCACTAGGGTTTGTTTGTAATGCAGAATAAGATGGCAATGAGTTGAGTTGTCACTTAATTCAGGTGATTATTCAGGACGGCTTACCTCCGTTGTGGGAAGGTTTTTTCCAGATCAGTTTTCACCTTTCCTGTGAGGTGGTCTGCTGTTGCAGGGCAGTAATTTCATTGCAAGGAGACTCAAGTTTAGGGTGAAGTAGTTTATTTTTCCTCTCTGTGCTGTGGAACCATGCTAGCTTCCAGTGACCTCACGGCTTAGGTCCTTATCAGCATCCTTTGTTTCCAAAGGCTGCTCAGTGTCCTTGCTGCTACTTGTGCAATCTCTTGCTTCATATATTCACTATAGAAATACATTGGACCTATGTGCTAGAAATAAGATTTGAGGTTATGGTTTTTGCATCTTCTGTAATATTTGTTACTTCTGCCTGCCCCACTCACCCACCAAGTTCACTTAACTATCTGTATCACCTTAAGCTGAAAGTGGTGAGGAGTCAGAGAAAACTTTTTGGCTCCTTGTGATAATTTTACTCTTCATGGGCAAAAACAGCTTTGTAGCCCCTTCTGGATAACACTAGTCTGGGATTTTTTAAATGAATTTTATTATGTGTTCTCTGTGTCTTCATTGTATGTATGGTCCCTGTGCTCCTATGACCACAGAAAGTACGTGTGAGCTGAGAGTGTGAGTAAATTAAGGAAGGAAACCTTGTGTCTTCCGAAGGCTGTAATTGTTTACTTATTACAGTGTGGAAAATGGGTGAAGCTTCAGCTGGCTGAATCAAGACCAAATATATTGGAAATTGGCAGCAATCAAGATGAGACTAAAAAACTACTTCAAGATCATGAATTCCTCCTATCTAAACTGAAGGTAAGATGCAATAGGACCACAAAAAATTCCTCGAGTCATTATAGTTCAGGTACAAGAGCTGATGTAGCTGCCTGTGCCTCCTATTGCAGTGTGGTGGTTAGGCTAAACTCCACATAGAAAAAATTGTGTTCAGCCTTTGTCACTGTAGCAGGTCTTTAATGGCCTTTTTGGGTTCCTTCCAATTCAGGATATTCTATAATTCTCTGGAAATTAGGCTTCTTCACTGGAAAAATATGCTTCTGACAGCAGCAGTAAAAACAGTTTTTTCCACTTTATACATCTTTATACATTTATGTATCAAGTCAGGTGAAAAAATCCTATAGCCCTCCTATAGCCCTCAGTAACTGCTAGATCTAATGGAATGCCAATTCATTTTTTTAATTCTCCAATGTTGTGAGAAGTTTGATTATTTTATAACAGCTGTGAACACAAGCAAGCTCCTTGTAAGTCTGAACTAGATACTCCACAAACATTTTCATTGAATGTTAATTGATGTAAGATGCATTAGGAATTATATTGTAAGATTAAAACAGTTTGTCTTCATCTAGGAAGATTTTATCTATGTAAGAGTCCTAAAATCAGATTTTGGCATTCTTTAGAGCAGATTATAAGAACGATGGCATTTAGACACTGAGTGACAGGGTTGCACGAATGAACTGAATTATTTTAAATGTGGGTGTTTGGCACTGAGAGAAGTCTGAAGGCACCTAAAAAGAAATTTTGTTCTAATGTTTTGATAGGGAAGGTTGACTTTACATATGTAGACAAATAAATTCCTCTAACATGTTTGAAGCTATGCACAGTAACTTATCTATTTAATTTTTGGGGGGATTACATAAACTTTAGATCTGAAAGAGCAAACATGATTTAGATAGGATCAAGTATTTGATTTAATACCAATGACTGTGTGCTTCCCCAGTCATTAAAAATCTCCAGTGAGGTAATTCAATACAGTATATAGAGCATGTAGCTAATATAGTGCATTGTGTGGGTTTTGAAGAGTATGATGACCAAACACCCAAAACCAACCAAAACACCCAAATCCTGGAGAGAGGTGGTTTTGCTTTCTTTTTTTTATGCAAGTCCCTCATCTTTATTGTCACTAATGCAACATTTGGGTGTTCTTGGAACAAGCTGCTGTGTCAATTGCTCAATTGTTTGAGCAATTCAAAATTAGCCAAGTTCTTACACACTGATGACAGGAAGAAGCTGATTATTCTTCTCCTAATTTTCAAAAATAAATATTAAAGAGTGGAAAAAGAAAACAGAGTAATTCCCATCTTTGAAGGAAACTCCCATCTTTGTAAGAAAAATGAAGTTTCAAGTAACATTTTACTATAGAGTCAAATCAGATCAGAAAATTTATTATGCATAAACTGTTAAAGAATGCTTGTCATCCAAATACATTGGGAAGAAATACTCATTATTTTATGTTTTATGCCTGTGGCCATTGCAAAATTTGGTATTGATTAATGAATATTCTATAAAAGAATTAAATTCAAAATGGCTACTTTTTCCTCAATAATATGAGCTGTGCTAATAAGGGGCTTCAATGTTATAATTCTTCCTGGCTGTGCATTTTACAGCAGTGACCATTTGTGACTCAGAGTAAGCTGTTAGCACTTGTCAGTAATTACTTAGTCTTAAGTCACTAAATCCACTCATGAAAAGTTTTTCCAAGATTGATTCTCAGTTTTTGAAATATTGTTTATGGTAATTTTTTTCCCCTTAGCACTTGATAATGAATTATGCATTAGCTGTGTGAAGATGGGTAAGAGGCAGTTTGGATTGTTTTCCCATTTCTTTTTTATTGTTGTAAAAAATAAAAGGAAAATAAATCCTGACAGATGCCCATACTTGATATGCATATGCTTAACTTTGCTGATTAGTCTAACTCAATTAAAAATTAAACTTTTGTGCAGGTCAGGCAAAAATTCTTGAATGAGTAATGATTCAATCATGAAACTAGTCCTGCTTAAGGGAAGAGTTAGATGATTAATACTAAATAGATCTTTGGAATCAGTAGATGAACCTATTGACTTTTAGAAGATAATTTATGGAATAGTTATCCATTCTGGCATTATCCTATGTTCTTCTGTAAACTTGTTCTAGGTTTTGATCACCCCTTTGCTTTTTAGCTTCGCTATTCTCATCCCAGTGTATTTATTGCAAGTTATAATCAAAATATTCAGGCCAAATTCTTTTGTCAGCTTAATGTATTGAAGATTCACTGGTGTAAGGACAAAATCTGGCACAGTGACCAGTGATCAGTTTACAATACTTCTGATGCTAGAGGAAAAGGAATGTAATCCAGCTCAGTATTTCAGGGAATTGGTTTTGGCTTAGCAATGTTAATGGGGTTAAAAAGGCCCAACCAACCAGTTTGACACTCAGTAGAGCAGGTGATACTTTAAAGAGTAATTGGAACAGACTTGTTGAAAGAGAAAACAGTATTTTCTACAACATTTTGAAAGTTCTTTTTATGTTCAGAATGATTGTGATAAAAATTGGTGTGTGTTCTTCAGGGTCTTAGAGAAAAACATATCCAAAATACTTTGCTTTGATAGAATATACTCTATCATAGCCATTATTGCTTTATATTTGTTCCATTAAATTTAGGAATTAGGAACATCCTATTACTTAAATAAAAAGCAGAATACAACTTTTGAAAAGGGCCCCACTTCAAATATTTATGGGTTAGGAAACAGATGTGTTATTATTAATAGAGTTGAAAGAATCATTATTGAACAGGAAAGATTAAAACTGAGAACACTAATACAGTATTTACATCCAGTTAAAATTCCCCTCAGTAGTCTCAAATAATATGTTCTGATTCTAAGCTAATATATTCTGTTTGTTTTGCTAAATCAGACCATATCAGCAGTATCAGTTATGTTGAAACCATCAACTTCCATGATTTCGTGCAACTCTCTTTCCCTGTATCTGCCTCATCCTTCTTTAGGTGACTTTCAGCAAGTTTATATGTTCTGAAAATATAAATATATGTATATGTGCATTTTGATGTCTCATTCTTCACAATTTAAAGAAGGAGAAGAATCAAACCCGTAAAACCTGAGACAAATCTTCCAGGAGGTAAAATGGTATAGATTGCACTTTCCATAGATTTCTCTGCCTTTCTCCTGTTTTCAACAGAACAGCTACCTAGAGATAACCTGATTTCTTACTGTTTGAGTCTCTCTATTAAAACTCACTGGATCATCAGGAGAAAAAAAAAAAAGAACAAGAGAGTGTGTGTGTGTCCATAAAAATGTTAAAGTTCCCAATAAGGCATTCTTGGTTTGCTTCCAATGTTCTGGTTTTAATCACGACAGAGACTGTGGCAGAACAGCCACAAAACTGAAGTGAATTTAGCCCATAAACTTAAGTTTAAAAAGATCATTGCTATTAATTTGGCTCATGAACTTGGGGATTGCTCCTAATTATTTTATTAACTTTAATTCACACAGCATAGATTGCAAAATAGTAATTTATGTGCTAATAGCCGAGAAAAACAAGTTATAAAATTACATTCTTCAAAAAGCATTAATATAATGCTCACAAAAAATATAACACTCTTTTTTTGCATTTGATATCTTTCAAACAGGCCTTTCCATTATTTCAAGTAAAAATATTTTCAAAATGCTTATTTTTCAGTAATTTCGTTATGGAAGAAATTATTTGTTAATATTTTCTGAATTTTTGGCAGTTAGTTGCTGAGGTGCCCAACAGTACAATTAGCAGCAAAGTTCAGTTGCATTTTTATCAAACCAGAGCTGAATTTTGCAAGTGTTTTGAAGGAAAAAAAAAAAAAAAGACAAGGTCAAATATAATTAATGTCTTTTTCCAGTGTTAGTTAAGCTCACTCATCAATTTCAGTATTTGTGTGAACAAAACTCCCACCAAAATAGCAGTTGTCTTGAAGTGGCTTTATGGCTATTTTCTGGGCTTCAAGTTATCAACTCTGTTGTATAATTTCAGCACTACCTTTTAGCACTAACTAAAGGTTAATTTTTGCAGCATCTCAGTGCTGAGAGAATGGGAGAGTAGTTTACACCTCTGAAAATTCCAAGTTGTGGAGTCAGTGTGCAACACTCAGGAAAAGCAGAAGACAATCTCCCCCTCTCATTCCTTGCTCTTTTAACTGAAGGAAAATACCCGAATAACAGGCTATGAGGAACTTAATACAAAAGCTATATTATCCAACACAGCTTACATAAAGGACTGTTTTAGACCTTCAGTTATTTGCATTCAATCTCTGCTCCAGTATCAGAGGCAAGTGTAGCCTGCGGAGGAGCAGGGGAGAGGCTGCAGAGCAGCTGCAGTGCCGGGCAGGGAGCATTCCTGCTGCAGGCCTGGGATTGCATCCGCTGGGATCAGCTCAGTCCCTCTGAGCCACAGCACTGCTCCCTTCAACTGCCACTGCTCTTCTTTTGGTATGCTGGAATTACAAATATTGTATATATTCAATAGAAATTGAAATGGGTCTGTTGTTTTTAAAACAATGCTTTTCTGGCATGATTTTACTGACAGCAACAGAAGTTGCATGTTTTTACTGGTGCCAGAATGATTCTTGCTTTTTCTTTTATACCCCTCTTGCATACTCTTTTATAATTTTATGTATTCTCAGTGCTTTTAGCCTACATACTTGTAACTTTCCAAGTCTGGTAACTCAGCTGAGACCCACTGTACCATTAAACCAGGAGACCAAACAGTCTAAAAGCCCCAGACACCAAGGTCCTCTCCAGAACACATTTTTGTAAACTAAGATAAGCCCATCCAGGGGAAGGTTCCTCAGAATGGGGAGTTCACTCAAACCTCTCATGGGGGAATCTTTGATAGATATGCTAATTTGCAAGGCCTATAAGTGTGTGTACTTCAGTGTGTGGGCAGCAGTGTGTGCATTTCAGGGCATTCCACCTGGACAAAGTGCAGCACCCAAGGATCCTTAAATAAATACCAAGGTAAAACCCTTTTCCCCATAAACCGTGTTTTGGTTTTAATTTTAAGACCAGGGAAAGGCAACATTACAAGTTCCTTTTTGACTACATGCTAGGCATTCCTTGTATTATCAAGCTTCATTCCAGCTTCTCAGAGCCCAAAGAGAACTGTACTCTTCATTTTTTTTGTGTGTGTTCTCAGGGAATGAAAGGTTGTAGAAAGAAACAAACAGCATGTGAAGTGAAACATGTTCATATCACATAATTGTTAATTTGAGAAATACAGCACCATGTACTCAGAACTAGATGAGCTAAATACATTTCTTTTTTATTTTGCCCATTCAAACTGGAAAAATAAAACAAACACAAACCCAGATGTTTTTAGGAAAGAATATCCTTCCAAACTTTTTTCTGCTCTGTTGAAATAATAAATGTATTTTTAAATGTATTATTTGAGAAAGCAATAGAAAACTGAAACATGAGATTCCAAAAATGTTTGAAGTAATTTTAATTCTTTAGTGGAAGGCTATATTAACTCAATTAATAAAAACCCTATTAAAATTCCAGTTTCTGTGAATATTTTGTTTTCCATAAGTCATCGTTTTTTGATGGAAATACACATTTTTCCTCTTACTAACTTTTCTTGTAGATCAAGAGACAAAAGTTAGAAAAAATGAAATACCAATTGGATATTAGAAAAAAAAATTGACCATGAAAATGATTACATTCTGGAACAGGTTGTACAGAAAAGCTCTGGAATTTCCATTGTTAGGGATATTTAAGGCTTCAGGGGCTCCCACACTCTATGGGCTAAGTCCTTGAGCAACTAGAGCAAGGGGTTAGACAGATGACCTGAACAGTCCTGTCCAAATTATTCCTTGATTCTGTGTTGATTAAAGGTTTATATTTCAAAGATAAAAAGTAGAAAACTTCTACTACCCATCTACTTCATTTGAGAATAAATTTTTCCCATATGTAGTGTATAGAAACTAACATAGTTGAGGATAATTATTTGGAAAGTTCACAGTAACTAGTAGCTTTGACAGTTGTGGGGAGCATAATTTTAAACTCATGGCAATAAAATCTTAATAGCACTCTGACCATCTTAGGTATTAGAACTGCTTCTCAAAAAGAGTAGTTTCCTGTAAAATATTTCTTTCTTTTTTTTTTTTTTAATTAGTCTGTCTTCTCAAAATGCAACTTTTTGTGTTGCTGAGGGAACAGACAACATGACAGCTCTTGTAATATTATGTTAGGCTTTTCTGTAGCATTACAGAAGCTATTATTTGAAGGCAATAAAATACACACCCACTTCAAATGAGTGAACCATACTCAATCTATGCTAAAGAAAAAATTAAATCTGTATTTCAAAACTTCCATTAATCACTAAACACTAAAAGGCTATTACATATAACAGTTCCATAATTCTCTTTTGTAACTTTATGCACACTAGTTTTGCATTTCATTAAATGCAGCAGTTAAGTTTGCTTTAACTTTCTAATTTTCTGTGGTAGGATTTGAATTCATCTCATAGTAACTGAATTTTAAAAAATTCATGAAGCATGACTGATAGCTTTTGAAAACTATTCCAGTTTTCTCTGTGTCTTAGGGATTATGTGCCTCACAGCTAATCAATTACTAGAACACATAGCCTACTTGTCAGGGACAAATGTTAATTAACAACTTGCTCAGAAAAAAGGCTTCTCAAAGAAGAAAATCTACTTCTGGGTCCTATAGAATTTATGTAGCATTCATCTTGCATAGTTAGGGAACATTTAGCATTTGAAATGTCTTTTAAATATGTTTAAGCTGATGTAATATTAGGATAAAAGCATACCTGGTTTTATTTAAAAATATAAAATAGTCAGCTCTTTAAAAAGCTAGTCTTTGCCAAGAAATTCCAAGTGGAGCTACCTCAGATATCACCTGGTTTTCCACAGTGTATTCAGAACAGCTGTGAAAATGATCTGATCATTTTGGTAAAATGAACCTTCTAGTGACGAGCAGTTTGTGTGTAAAGTTCTGAAAATATTTTGCCCCTTTATTTTTCATGTCAGCATTGTCATGACTATAATGCTTCTCATTAATTGATAGTAAGATGTTGAGTTAGTAAAGAGACTCTCAATATCTCATATTAATTTCATTCCTCTTACAGAGCCGGTCTAGAATGTTAATAAAATCTCATGTTGCATAATTAATGAATGTCACTACTTTTACAGAGCTGTTGTGCATGTAACAATTTTATGCCTCATCAAGAAAGAAACATCATAAAGGCTTCTCTTAGTGCTTTACTTCATCAGCTTTTTATCTGGTAGTATAAAAATGGCTGTTAAATTTGCCTAATAAAAATTTCTTTTCACATTACGTATTCATGTGGTAGCACCTCTAATAACAAAAAAAAATTGACACTTTATTAATTCAAGCGCATGATAAAACCCAAGATGGGGGTTGGGAAGAATGCAGAACAAACACTAATCAATTTTTCTGACACGCTAAAGATTTGTAACATGAGCTGGAAATGGGCCTGCAGTTATCTTTCTTGTGGTGAGATTAATAAAGGGAATGAAACAAAGAAGAATTATTTTTACAATAGAGAATTATTATTTGGTGGCCACCTGGAGCAATGCAGCAAGCTGAACTTGAAACATTACGTAACTTAGGTGGGGTTTTTTGCAGAATACATGCTTATATTCAAGCCACTCTTGTCTGGATTGCATTGTAGTTGTCAGAAACTTATGAGTGAATTACCTTACAAACTTCTAAATCTTCTTATGTTCAGTAATGTGATATATGACATATGAAAGAGGACTCAAAATATCTGCACTGCTACCACTTTCAGGAAGACAGGAAGGACTGTGTTAATGGAGATGTAAAAATGTTGGAGCCTAAATATTAGAGATAAGATGATAAATTCTCCTAACTCTTGTTTCTACATGAATTTTATAAATATATTGCCCCTTAAGTGCAGATGAAATTCAGAAGCTTGCAATAAAACATGCAGAAATAGCTACACTCCTATCAATAGGAACTGGAATAAAGCAGGAGTAGGAGGTTTGTGGCTAGTTTATGAGATCCGCTGTAAAAGTATCCTGACACCAGTATCAGCAAAATGTTTTGGACTATGTTTACAGATTTCTTATGTTTGTTTTGGTATTTTTCCTTCTCAGGCTCTGGAAGACAAGGTATGGGACCTGCTGCATGAAGCAGACAAGGTTGCAGAGGAGAGCAAAGAAAAGAGTCAGGTTTATGATGCCATGGCAGAGACCCTTGGGGATGCATGGGAAGCCCTCATCATTATGTTAGAGAAGCGACAGGCACTGCTGGAACTTACTTCTGTGTTCTTTGAAAACGCTCTGGAGGTTTGTATTTAAATCAAATAACTCTTAATTTGAGGGTGCTCTCATCTTACAAGTAAACTGACCACTCTGATTTTAATGTGTTGTATATTGTTCATTGTATTCCTAAAGGTTGAGGCAAACAAGAAAATTAACATCTTGGGATTCATCCTTCCTTTTCTAATTTTCTGATAGTACAGGATGAAGCTGAACAAAAAACCATGTAAACTTTAAGAAATATTTTAGTCACGATGTCTCCAAAATTCGTACTTGACAGGAAAGGCCAGTGAAACGTGGATCGGGACCAAAACCTAAAATATGTATTTCAGTGGCTACGGATATTCTGCAGAATATCTTTCATTCCTTATTATTAAAATTATTTGGCATTGAAAGAACTTATTCTCAGGTGCCTTCACTAATGCACACTGGTGACTGGCAACTGAAGGTTTTACATGAAAATATCCATAAACCTATGGTATTAAATAAAGCAGACATTAAAGCAAACAAGTCTAACTTGACAGCCCTTTACCTGAGACCTTGATGTACAGATGGACACAAAAGATCACAGTGTGATCGCTGTTTACCCATTTCTCTATGGCTTATCCTAATTCATACAGGGAGCTGAAAAAGAGAGGGATCCCATACCCTGCAGGTGTGTAGCCTCATGATCAACCACCCCCACATCCTGGAACTTGGAGAGTTTAATAATTCTCCCTGATAATTTTGTTTCTATAGTATGCCAGTCAGTGCCACCTATAAGTTGCAGAAGCAACTGTGGGTCTACTAACCGTCCTAAGAAGTCCAAGATCAACAATCTACTAATTATTGTGTCCTGATAATGTGTATTATACAAAGAAATTAGATTTGCCATAAGGCTTTGTAGGAAAGATGATTCACAAAGTGGCAAACTGTAATTACAGATTATTTCAATTAAAATCCTTCAATCAATCAGTACCTCAAAGAAAAAACAACTCAGAAGGTGCATGGAGGCCCCAAAGCATCTATATCTGACAGTCACTAAAAATGCCTTTTTCCAAGAATTTACAAATTCTCATGAACTTTCACAATAACCCAGAGATTATGACGCAGTTATGAAAAACAAAATTATAGTGTGCTTCTCCCTATCCTTTGTTTTCTTAATGCAGTTTGCTGTTAAAATTGACCAAGTTGAAGATTTCCTGAAAAACGCTCAAGAGTTTGACAATATTGACTCTTTGAGAGAACTCCTTCTGCAACAAGAGCATCATACTAAAGGTACAAACAGTATTCCACTCCTGATGGTGTGTGACTGTGTACTGACTTCTTGAAGGAATTATTTTATTCTTTCTGTGCATATTTAAAAAAAAATCTGATAACAAATACGCAAACTTTCTATTTGGAAAAATATAATGGTGAGATAGCTTTTTACAGACTTGCTGAAAAATATGAAGCTCCTGGTTTCGAGCTAGCACTTCCATCTTTGTTGCTGCAGAGCAGGCAGTGGCAAGCTTCTACTCTGATTTCAAGGCCATTCAGGTCCACTGAGCTGCTAAGAAACCAAACTGACTTTTAGTGCTTATTTGCAAGCAAGTTCTAAAACCATTCTTCTTTTTCTTAGGACAGTTCATCCAAGTTATCAGAGCTACCAATGAATTAGCATTTTTCTATGGAAAAATTTCCATCAGAAAAACTTCCATCAGAAGATTTCCAATCAGCTTTAGTAACAAGCCTCTGCAAAGCTCTGCAGTCTCTTGGGAGTGACCCAGGGCGGAGTTTCTCCCCGGATTTTCTTTGCCCAGGGTTGGGGTTTGAAGCAGAAGTGGTTAAGTGAGGGTGGGGATTACAAGATAGAGGAGGCAGCTCCCCAGCTTCAGAATCTTTTTGCCTACAATGGTTCCTTGCATTTTGCTCCTGCCTTTGAGGGATGCAGCTGTGTTTCACTTCCCCATTGAATTGTCTGATCTGTTCAAAGAGGTTCTGTGGCCAGGACTGGAACACTCTTGGAAAAAAGCTGCTCTCTCCCCTTCCAACAGCTTTCCTGCACACACCTTTGCCCGTTAAGTTTCTTCCACATGAGTTCTTTTTGTTTCTTCAAGATTCCATGTGAAGCACCTTCTATCATTTTGTGGCACATTCAAGTCAAAGAGAGAAAACAATCTTTGGAACTAATCTCATTGTGTGGCTACTTCAGACACCTTTGCAATTCCATATGGTTCTGCATAAGTCTTAAGACCACATCTTTGTAATTTCAATCAAATTTTGCTATATGATTACTAACACTTGGCAGAATATCAATTATACTTTATTATTCACTCGTGGAGCACTAGCTAAAATATTTTTAGCTGCCTTGAACACCAGGTATTCTTCCTAGGAGGCTGAATAGAAAATCAAATTCAGATAACTCTAATATGGGTTTTGGGCATTCCAAATTGATCTTCATGGGAGAAAAGTACTCACTGCATACCAATTTAAACTTGGTAATAACAAATCTGGCAGCAATTTACTGCTGAAAAGAGGGTCTATAACTGTAAGGATCAGATGAAATGGTTAGCCAGAGAAAGACTGCCTTGATGGCAATAAACCTTTCCTCAGATGGAGGAAAGTGATTGCAATTTATTGACTTCTTATTCTACCTTAACCACGTAAAATTTTGAAAGCTGATATTGAACTATTTGATAAAAAACAATGTTTTCTGAAAGAGGGATACTATCCACCGCTTGGCTGGAAATACAACCCTGACCAAGTATTGACTCTACCAGTATGGGATAAGTAGCTTTAAAACTTTACACAAATGAATTTCAAAATGTAATAAAAAGGTGAAAGCATATAAAATATCCCTGTTTACTCATTTCTATGTGTATTCAATTTTGGATGGACAGAAATGAAACATTTCTGATTAATACTACTATTCTGGAAGGCAAGAAGTAAAATGGACAGGCTCATTGCTGACTTGTTGCAGGGGGCTCACGGAAACTAATCTCTCTTGTTAGCCCTTGGGGACTGAAGAACTAGAACTCTGCTTCTCCCTTAGGTGTTCTACATGAAATGTGGGTATTTAGGGTGCTTTGCCTTGAATTACCAGTACATGTACTCCGCTGGGAAGATAAAAGCAGCCGGGGAGGTTGCTTCTTATTGTTTTAATGGAAGTTCCTGGAAAATATTCCTTTCTTTATACTTTTCTTCATGTCTGTGTTGCCACTTATATTGGCTTCTCTCACCTTCTTTCAAATTTTGTGCCTAAAAATTACTCATTTTGTTCGAAATATTTAGAAATACTGATCATTGTCTATTCAATAGATTTTGAAGTATGTGACTTTAAGGAGCTGGAACAAAGACAAGTGACTAATAGGTCATTAAAGTGGACTAGTATACCGAATTTTAACCCTGAATGTGTCCTGGTAAAGACTATAGGAAGAAGATAAGAGTTCCTGATACCTCTGACTTATTTATAACAGCCCCCAGGCACCAGAACACTTCTTTTCCTGATGCCTGTGAGGGATGTGAAGACCTAAACTTAGCTTGCATCACGAGTGAAAAACTACAGAGGTTACTGACCCACACAGGAAGTAGGGTAAAGAATCCCACTTCATCTTACCCAAGGATTGGGAAATCTTCAAAAAGAACTCAGTTTTGAGGAAAAAATAGTACCTCTGGATTTTATCTTGGTGTCACTCAGGTCACCATTATGTGTCTGTGTATGTAAATGTTTGTGTATACACCACTGTACCTTTGTAGGTTTACATAAGCGCAGACCAAATTGAAATATCTTAGTATATATACACCTTCTAAAGTAAGCATTTAAATCCATGCAATGCATGAAAATACATTGTGCTCATGTATGCAAATAGTTTGAAAAAAATATTGAAATATGCTGTTAGAACCACAAAGCACTCTGGATTTTTTCGTGATGAAACTCTGATCTTACAGAACTTTTGGAGAAGTCGTTTTCCCTTTTAAACAAAAGCCAAGACCTAACTCAATTCATAGAAGAATTCAAATGTGAGGGGTCAAATGCAAACCCGGAGCTGATTCAAGGAGCCCACAGCAGCTGCTTGAAGATTGACAATCTCCTTGAAATGCTACAGGACAGGAGACGGCAACTGGACAAATTCCTGAGACAGCAGCGCCAAGGGCTGGAGCAGGTTCTGCAGATTTGTTTGTGGCACCAGCAAGAGAACCAGGTAAGACACATAATATCAAGGGGAATCACAGTAAAAACCTAGCAACTGTTTTATGGTACAAACAGAAAAGGAGCTTAAATGTATTCATTAGGCCAATATATCTGGGCCACTTCTGTTTGAGGGAATCCTAACCTTTGAATGGTTGACTGATGTTATTGGGAGTTCATGGGATACAGAGAAAGCAGAGTACTGGAGATCAGATCTGCTGTATAAAATCGAAGAGTAGGTTTTTGCTCTTTGTATTGCTTCTGCTTTGCTAGGCACAGCTGTATAGTATAGAAGGATGCACAATCTGTGGGTTGCTTGTCCCTTATTACCAGGTTACAAAACACTAAAAATGCAGCAACTCCCTTTGATCTCTAACTGGAATGTGATGATCAGATAGTCATGATTGTAGCATGCTTAATTTTCAGAATTTTCAATGTTTGAAAGCATACATATTTTACATAACTTCCTTTATGGGACTGTCAGCATCATATTTTCTGATATCTCTTTCATTAATGAAAATCAAAGGCAAATTGGCCTATTTTATGCATAGTTATTTATCTTTGGAAGAAAAAAGTAACTCATCCAGTCACTAATTATTGTAAATGAAAGATAAAATCTGATTCTTGAAAAATAGGAGTGCTTTTAGATTTCAACCAATCAAGGAAAACCACTGTCTTTTTCAAACAGCTCTATTAACCTTGTCTCCATTCCCATCCCTTCAGCAAAATCACTGAAAGTGAAATTCTGTGGGTTGTTCTTGCTTATTAAAGCAGTTAGGTATTCTCAGCCATTCCTTCAGAGCCAAGGTAGCACAATGAAATCACTCAGAGGTATCAGCTGTAGGAGAAGCTGACTGATTAAACTCACTGTAATGGAAAGGAATATTGCCAAGTGGTAAAGGGGTGAGCACTTTGCTATAACAGAGTTAAAGAATGACTTTTTCCTCTGCCTAATATTACAGAAATACTAGTTTGTTTTGCCAAACAGATACATGATAAAAACCCCTCAGCCCTAATTTACACAAAATTTTTATTTCCCTTTTAGCACAGTTTTTATTGGCCGTTCCATTTAAATGTATTTTGATGAAATCATAGTAAATGTTCTGTGAAAATGTGCTTCCAGGAAAAATGTTTCAGTCAGTAAGTACACATCTGGAGGATATGCTCAAGAAATGAAGGTTCAGTATTAAAATAATTTCCTTAACTGCCTTAGCTCTGTTTGACTCATGAGATAATGTGAACATTATTTTTATTTTGTAACAGAAAATATTTCCAACACATTTTAAAGGTTCTTTTTTTTTTTATTTTATTAGAATTGTTTAAATTTATTAAAAATACCATGATTCTACATGAGCAAATAAAAAAAATCTCTAGTGGGCTATTAAAATTTGTAGTACCTGGAGTACAGAAATTCTTAGTATATTTAGATATGCTAAGTATATCATTCTTAGCATATGATCTAGATATGGAGGTGATTTTCCAGACTGGAAAGATTGGAAGAAATACTCTTGATACCAATAACTAATTCTGGATACTATTTTAAAGTGTGAAGCTTCCTGCAGGAATTTTTGCCATGTTTTGCTTAATAAGAAAGTGAGAGGTACCTACTATGAATCAAGAAGATACCAATGCAAGTAATTTGTGGTATTTAGAAGCAATTTCTATTTGTATACTGCATATACAAATATGAAGAAGTTAGTAAGTTAGTAATAAATTTGTAAATCTACATAAAATTATTCCACACAACAGTATCCATTTAGCTTAACTGGGTTTTTCTAGCCAGAGATGGAGAGGTTCTCTTAGGTCAGAAGTACTCAGACTTGCAGTCTTTTACTGTATGCAAAAGGGATATTTCAAGGGAGAACATAAAATTGTGCTGTACAATTGTCTTGATTGTGTCAAAAAAGCATGCAGTTATTCTACTCATTTCTGTAACTTGGTTCTTATTTACTGTGTTAATTTACAATTGGTTATACTTGATGAATACATTTTTGTCTGTTTTGTTATATATATTCCACTATGTGTTTGTTTTGGTATTAGTCCTTTCCTTCTTCATTTGTTATAACACAAATATAAGTATTTAAATAAAAGAATAAACATTAGGAATGAAATATGAAAGAGATGAAAATGAGAGCTTTTTTTTTTATGAAACTGCCTTTTACATGTTTTTTAAAAATGGACAATAACTTCTCAAACTTTTCACCGAGTTCTTTTTATTATTTAATTAGGTAACATCTTGGTATCAGAAAAACATCAGAGATTACTTTCAGAAGCAAAATGTAGGCTCATCACTATTGGAAAATGAAGAGTTACTTCAGGAGCTTGAAGAAATGGAAGTCAAAGTCAAAGTAAGAAAAGATGCATTTTCATTTTGTATAATAATCCTTTTCATGGTTGAGTATCTAGAAACTAATTTATAATAATAATACTTAATATTACAATTTCACCTAACAATTCTTCTCTCATACATCATGTAATAGGTCATTTATACCATTTTACTTAATTGCCTTTTTTTTTTTGAGGTCATTTAAAAGTGCTTAACATTAAACATTTTTGTTATGCACCCATGTGAATTATGATTTAGAACATCTTATCTTTAGCCTTCTGCATTTCTTGCTAGCAGCATGTTCTAGCAGCAGGAAATTAAATTATTGAAGGGGATGTTACTGAACATGTTGGTTTTGCTTATGATGCGCAGAAGAGTGGCCAGGTTGAAACAGCATGCTGAAATTATCATTGAGAAATCTGAGTTATGGGGCTTTGAGAAAGCTGTGAGTTCTGGGGCTTTGTGCATGAGTTTTTGCAGCACTGAACTGCAGATGTTGCAAACAGAATAAAGGAGGAACCTTGTTCTCAAGTAGCATAAATAAATATTTTCAAGGAACTTTCCATATGTGTACTGTAGCTCAGAGCAAAATGTTTCTGTGCAGCAGCCATGCAGAGCAGGTTCAGGTGTTACTCACAGGGAGTGAGAAAGTGGAAAGCTCCAATGTCTGAACTGTTTCACACAACGTGTTTATTTACAGGTATTGTTGCATTAAGTTGAACAGGAGAAATGATTTCTTAACTTGTTCATTGGCCAGCCTAAGAAGGATTTACAGGCTTAGCACCGAACTTAAGGGGCTGGGATGGGAGGAGAAAGGAGAATGATTCATTATTATTATTATGTTCTCAAGCAGGTATCTTATGTTGAATTTCACCTTTCTAAGAGGTAAAACCCCTGAAAACATTATCACTACCTTGTAAAATTATCAAGACCAAAAATAAACCCAAGAAATCATAATTGGGGAAAAAAGCCCTCAACTCTCACAAACTTTAAAGGGACTCTCCTGCCCCCATTCCTACAAGGACTTTCCCAGTGCCCCCCACCGGTGTTGCCACCAAGATTTGATAGAAGAGGCATATTTAGGAGCTCATGTTTCAATAAAATATCTGCAGGCACTGCTGGCACTGGCTACCTGCTTGCTGCTACATTTCTGTGTGTGTTGGAGGTGCTTGACGTGGTAAAGAAGAACTGCTAGCACCACTTTGTGGCCAAATAATTTTTAACATATTTCAGCTCTTTTCTGGGGGTGACAGGCTTTGAATTACTTTTTCTTCTTTTTGCATGTTGGTTTTATCAGCTTGCTGTTAAATACACTGCTACAGCCATTCACTGAACTTTCCAAAGGACACATCGTATGGTAATTGTCAAAGCAGCTCACAATCACTTGTATAAGTGCCTATTTCACTCATTTCATTCACCCACTATTTCATTACTAATTTGGGGGAATGATATGATTATATTGGTAGTTATACTGCAAACATAGTTTCTGAAGGTGAAAGCATTTCAAGTATTCACGTGGACTAAATTACTGATGTGCTGATGTATGCAACGAACCAATGACAGGCAGATTTGGGGCTCAGAAAAGTTCAGTTGTGAACATTTTTGCATATGAGAGAATAAGCTCATTTATCACACGTTCTGAAAAATACATACTTTCGTGTTTAATTGACTTATGGTTTAAATGCTGTTTTATCTAATACATGGATCATGATCTGAAGTCAAAGTTTTCTAAGCTTAACCCTAGAACATTCCAGCGAAAAAGCTTTTCTACAACTTCTCGGGTTTTAATTCAAATTCCAAAAGGTTTACTGTGTAGACAAAAATGTCCGTTTATTCCACAATAATTATTTAATAAAAAGATAAATTTGTAGATATTTCTGCATATTTTCCCCTAGGCTTGTGCTGGATACTTTAGAAGGCTAAAAATTTTCTAGAGTTTTACTTAAAGCTACAATTCTTCTAATTCATCAGTTTTAATACTCTTGAAAAATATCTGTTTAATCAAGGAACCTAGAAAGAACTCATTTTCCTTGCCAAATGGAACAGTGAAAGCAAGTTTTTACAAGACTTACTGGTGTGAGGAAAGGAATAGTGACAAGAGCTCAGGAGACACATTCAATATGTCTTTAATATGTCAGAGGAATTCACAAGCATCTCCTGATAAATTGAAAAGTCAATGTAATAGTAGGCTGTGTGTTCCTTTCAAGGAAAATGAGTAAGAAATATGTTAGAGCTGACTGGCAGAATGTTATGAATTTAGTATGTTGAGGTTTGGAGAACAGAAGAAACTAACTAAGATTTTTCCACTGAGTTTTTATGTCCTGTTGATGGAAAGCCTAGGCTTTTAATGTGTAGAAACATTTCCTTATAAATAGAAAGCTGAAAATGAAGTTGTCACTAGCTATTTTATAGAAAATTTAACCAAGTTTGAGGAATGTTTAAACAGGGTAGCAAATGAGTCTGAAAAATTTAATACCCTCAGAGGTATTAAATTTGTAATGTTTGTGGAATGTTGTAAAATATAAATTACTATAATAAATTGGGGTTTTGAGCTTGTGTGAAAATTTAGAGAAGAGCCTTGCCTCAATATAAACAACGCAGGGTTTATTATCTGCTTTAAGATCACCTGAAAGCTGCTGTTGGGCATCTTGTATCAAACAAATTTATGAATTATGTTAAAATGAAATACTCTTACAGGGAATAATTTCTCTGTAAGTTGAGTCATTTTCTTATCATTAGTCTTGCTTGCTGTAATTATAATTTAAACATTGTAATACACTGCAACAATTCTGAACTTTTGTCTTTCTGTATTTGCTTCTAAGCTAATTATGGACAGTTTTCTTTCCACTTGCATGAACATGTACATTTTTCATTCTTGCATAAAATACTATTTTTTAATTATGATGCAAATAGAACATAACAGCAAAATGAGGATTCACATATTCAACTGCACTATCTTTGCCTGTTTTGTGGTGAATTATTATTAGTCCCAGTTGAAAGCTCCCAACTTCAGGGTCATTTTCTAATTGCAATTAAGGTCTATATGTTTAAATGTAAGTAAAATTTGTATTAAAATCTCACCAAACAATTCATACCAGTCATTCCATCTGCAAGTATTGGAAGATGGAAATGTTATGGTGCTGATATAATTGGAAATCAAGTCAGTTAAACTATGTGTATGGGGACACCTCCTTACTATTTTTTCCCCTGAGATAAATTCCTTGGGTAAAAAGGAACAAATACAGTGCAGCAGACTGTGATTTATTATCCCTAAAATCCTCACTCTTGCTTAATATTGCTTAGGACAGAGAGACAAAGGATTTTATGAAAGAGGAATTGTTCACTACATAATACAGTGCAGGGTTTCACTTAATTAAAAGTACAGGCTGAAGATTATTGCATCCAGATGTTGGTAATGGTCATTACCCTAATTTTAAAAAGAATTTTTAAAAATTAGGAAGATTTTGCTATAGCTATTTATCAGTAGTAGACAAATTTTTTTAAAAATTGCTTTTATTGTGCCCAGGAGCAATCTCTTTTGATTTTAATAGAAAGCTAGGAGTATCCAATTGAAGTCCTCAAGATATTTGGGGGACTTTTTTGGAGTGTTTTATTGAGAAAGTGGAGCAATGTCATTGCAGGAGATTCTAATCCAGCAGTATTTTAACAAGCATAGAAGGAAATACAGTGGGCAGTATTTGGCTGTCAGGTGCTTGTTGGGGGAAGAGAAGAACTTGAAAAATATCTGAGAAGACTTTTCCTCCAGGTTCCCTTATGGAAGGAAAGAGGAGTGAGACTGAGTGAGACAAGTTTGCATCTTTGTAGGCACACGGTGCAGATGTACTGAAGCACAGTCAGAACACATCCTTCTTTTTCAAAATGAAACAAAGCTAGGTTTGTTGAAATTTGTGGGATTAGTTTTCTTACTAAAGCCTTTAGAATCTGATTGAAACTATTTAAGGCTATTGAATGTTTTTAAAAATTGGTAATACTATACAAAAGTTTAAAGCAAAAGCAGATTTAATATGAAAAAAGCTAAATAAAACATTAAAGTAGATCTATAGATTTTTACTGTTGCTTAGGCTTTCCATGGCAGAAAGGTAAGAGTTTTCACCACGGTGGAGAAATCCATAACATTGATGTATATTTGGGTCACTGCAGTAGAAGCACAAATCAGTTCAGTATGAATAGTTCAAAAACGAAAGAGGAGTTAAATAGGCTATCATTTCTGATTAACTAAATATGCTTCCAAGTGGTGCAATGTAGACCAAATACTTATATGGGAACTTCAACAGAATCCATTTTAAAGCACGTTAAAGAACCTGGCTCAATTGTCAGAAATGTTTCTGACTCCATGGCTTGAAATTTTGAAATGTTGTCTTCCTTTTTTTCCTTCTGTCACTGCCACTAGAAAGGTTCACAGTCAGATAAGGCAGAGGCATTCTTTCAGTGGACTTATGATTTTGTGTAGGAAATCAGGGAAACTGTGCAGTGGAGAATTTCAAGGTTGATGTCACACCCTGCTGAAAGGAGGGTCATTGGGTGGAAGTGATTACCAGACAGCTCTCAGCAAAAATTCTCTCACTGCAAGCAGCTATTACCTAGACAATATTTTAATTTGATTAAATGGGTCGGCTTAAGGGCTATTTGCTGTGAGAGTGTGGTCATACCAGGAGGTTTCTGGTCTTTGTTGTCCAGACCATTTTTCCCAGTAGACACCTTCTGCTGCTGCTTCTGCCTGTGAAACTGCCAAAGAATGTAGAATGCCACTGCTGAAAACTCTTAGCTCTAAACCCATGGGAGGGGAAACCTCTACTGGGAAACCTCTCCTAGTAGAAATACTGTTTTAAATCACGATAGCTTTCATGCCTACAACAATACACATTTTGCAATGCATATATCATTATCATGCAGTATGTTACTTTTCTATGTGTAATTGATTAAAGTGGATTTTTTCCCATTAGGAATGGAATTACACTGTGGAGCAGTTGGAAGGTGAAGCATTCAGGATCTTGCTTTCAGAGGACTATACAGAGAAAGAACACCTAAAGCTTTCAAATCAGAAAATCTGTCTGTTGCAAGAAGAAGTGTGCTTCCATATGGAAGAAAGGAAAGCCCTGCTACAAGAGGCCAATGACTTTTATCATGCTGCTGGCAAGGTTGGTAAGAAGCCAAGTCTGCAATAATAACCTGATAATAAAAATATTAGTGTGCACTTGAAGGCTGGTGTATGTGGGATTATGCAAACAATTGGCTAAACAATTTGAAGTGGAAAGTTACAAATTCAATTACCCTTTCTATATGATCTTTTTCCTCAAAATTATATCCAAAATGGCAAATCCATTAAAATTTTTCTTCTGTTTTTTCCCCCCCTTAAGTATATGGAGAAGAACACTTGCTTTCCAAAATAAGGTATTTGAGAAACATTTATTTGCCAAAAATTGGGCTTTAAGATCCTGAGCTTTGCCATGATGGCTTAAAGCTCTATGAAGACACAGGAACTGCTCTGAAATACCCAAACTGTTATAAGCTAGTGTGGATACCAAAAACAATGTCTATACTTAGTCGTCTCTACAGGGGCTAATTATGATCAGTATTATTAGTAAAAAAAAATTAGTAATTTTTTCCAAAATCTTTCAATTAGAAGACTATATAGAAAAGTTTGTATTTTAAGGTGTCCAAAGACCAAGTGGTCTTTCTGTATTTTTTTTTCAGGTATATTTTTTTCAGATTGTTTATAGAAGTTTTAAAACCAGATCATTTCCAAGGATAATTCCAACAACAGAAATACTGATAACATATGCTTTTCTTTTTTCTTCAGGTACTTGATGGTCTTGAAAGTATTGAGAATTACCGTAAAATCTCTGTTTCAGAAGGCTTACATTTACCTATATTGACACTGAAGTACCAGGAATTGCAGGAAGCAATTAAATGTTGCACAGCAACTACCATGCAAAAGGGACAAACTTTAATTAATAAAGCAGATTCTCACAGGTATCCCCTCCATTTTTGCATATCTGCTGCGTTTCTCTGTATCTGTATGTTGCTTTATAACTCAGCTAGTTAGAATCAAATTGTGTTTAGAGCCAGAAGAGTTCACTAAGCAGGTAGGCATTTAAAGACTCAGTGCTTCTGCCGTATTTCTCTGGTGGTATGGCTATGAGCCAATCTCTTAAACAAAAATTCTTAGGAATGCCACTTAAGAGTGTTGTCAAACAATGATATTGGTATGGTAGGGCAGAATTCAGAAATAATGCTTTAGTTAACATTTTGGAAAAGCAAATGCATGTAAATGGCAACTAAAATATAGATAGTTATGAGCATTCCCTGCTGCCCACTCTACTCCTTTTAGACCTTTTTGAAAGCCAGAATTACAGCAATTATAACATGAATTGATGCAAAATAAATATGCATCTATTAAGCCCTGTGCAGAAAATACGGAAATGTCTCCACATTTTAGTAGTTTTAATTAATAAATAAATACCTCTTATTCTTCCAAAGTTTTTGTTAATTACAGTGATCAGGCATTTCACATGTGTGATTTTTACAGTGATGGAAAATTTTAGAGTCAGTGGGCTTAAAATCTCCTACTTTTGAGGAGATCTTAGGAAGCTGAGGCAATGAGAGTAAAGACTTTGTACTAATTAGATGTCTTTCAAAGAGAGCATTTTAATGAAATATAACATTTTAATCAAATATAATGGAAATGGATTTTCCTCAGTGAAACTTTGGTTTATAAACCATCCATAATTCCAGAATGTATGCTGCTCTTCCCTACAACTTTACGTTCTGTACACATTGACTCTACAGAAGCAGCTGTTGGGTTTCAAAATGTCTGCACAGCATTAATTAATGTTAGGAATGCTAAAAACCTTAGTAGAGAATGAATTTCTAAAATGATGTCATTAATGTTCTTTCTTCCTTATTAAAAGTTTTAAAACAAATGTTTAAACAGTCCAAGACATCAGTGGGATATTAAGATATCTATGGTTGACATTAAAAAGAATGGGATGAATTTTTCAAAAGAACCCTATTAGTAATTTCTTATAAAATTCAATAAAACCAAGTAATGCTACAGACATATCTCCCATATGCCAAAGTGTTGGTCAGGATTTTCTATAAATAAATAGAGGTTAGATTTCTGCTTAGAAGATATTATAATTTTAAGAAAAGCAAAGCTTTACATCTCAAGCAGCAGTGATGTAGAGAGGAAAGGTGAAACTTGTAGGCAATCTGACTAGAAATGTGTTTTGCTGCTTCTAAAGAACAGTGAAAAAAATCCAGACTTTTAAATGTCTACTTGCATCATAAAAAGAAATCAGTCCCTTTATAAGAAAACAAACACAAAATATCATGGCTTTTCAGTTTTTTCCCTGTTGCCTTCAGGCCTCATTGCCTGAATGTAATGAATTTGCCACACACCTCAATGAGTAGTGCTCATACTTGTGTGCATGAGGAACACTTAATATTCCAAGGCCCGGGCTTGAGGATTACAATCACAGAATAATTTAAATTGTTAGGTAACTCTGGAGGTCACTTGGTTCAATCCCTTGCTCAAAGCCTGTCTGGATGAGTTGCTCAGGACCAAGTCTTGACTATCTCCAAGGATGGAAATTCCAGTGTCTCTCTGGGCAATTTGTGCTGTTGTTTAAGCACTCTTTTTGGGAAACATGTTTTGCTTGCACATATCCAAAGTTGCTGCTGCTGCAATTTGTGAGCATTTTGTCTTGAGCTATTGCTGTACACCTGTGAAGAGACTTTGATCCTGTCTTTATATGTAAATACTTTCAAATACTTTCAAATCTTCTTGAGGTATGTTGCACACTTATACTAAAAGACAGATTCTCTGAAATAATTTGAAATATGAAAATTAAGAAATTAATTATTTGAAATAATAAATCAAGATGCTGAAAATATGCATATTGAAAGATGAATAGATGGTAGAAAAGTGACAGAGGAAAGTTCTTGTAAATCCAGAGTACTTCACAATTTAAATATTGGTAAGGCACATTTTTAAGCTCTCATTTTAAATTTAAAACCAGCTGGAAAAACTGGAGCAAAAATTTATTTGTATTAATTATAAAAAAATACAAACAATAAGTTTCGCCTACTAAGAAAAACCTTGTTATTTTGCCAGCCAATTGACTTGCCTATGAGTGTAAGAACTGTCTTGATTTTACTGCTGTTATAAAGATAATGTATTAAATCATAACAAACCAATGATACTTTCAAAGGCATTATTAAGATGTAATTTATCCTTTTCAAAACCTGTAAATCTTGTTCTCTTACTGCTTTTTTAAAATGAGTAGTGCTAGTAGCTGTTCTTAAACATACCTCTTTTTAAGGAGAACTGGAATAGAAAAATGACATTTTTAGGATTTAAGATTAAAGCAGAAACTAGGAGGCTGCTAATTTTTGAAAGAGGAACTTACAAAGTTTGAAATTACCTACTCTCTGAAAAGGACTTAAAATTTGGGTTCTTTTTGTGTCAAATTCTTGGTTCAAATTCAAAGAAAATTATATACTAACACCATAATTTATATTAGTAGTGTAGACTAACATTTTTCTTTGAGGTTACAGAATTTAACCCTGAGCCTTATCTGAAGAAAATTTCCCTTAATACTAGAGAACAAAGTAAGAAACCTGGAATATGTACCTGTATTAACACAAGTTTCTGAAGAAACTAAAGTAATGAAAAAACTTATTTTCAACATGTCTGTTTTACAAAAATTCTTGTGATGAATAAATTTAAGTAGTAAATAAATTAATATGTGTGGGGGGGTGGTTTTATCGAAACTTCAATTCTTAATTGTATGAGGTAACTTCTTTACAATCTAAAAAGAACTGCTTCCAGTATTCAGATTCTGAATTGCTTCCCTGATATCATGTTTTAACTTCAAAGGCAAGCCATTGTTTTGTAAATTGGTGGGATTTTTTCTCCCGTTAAACAACACCTTTAAGGAAAGATTGACTTAGAATATATATGACACTGTTTTTTCAACTACTGTAAAAACAATGACATATTAGAGAATCCAAAGAAAACATTCTTGTAAAAGTAGAACTGGTATGCCATGTATTTTCTCTTCTAGGCTCTTCCATTTGTCATTTTATTTTTTAGATAGTAGAGCTAGAGTGAGAAATAAAATGAGCTATTCCTCAGTGAATTAGGCAATGTGTCTTGTGAGAATTAATGTGTCTGTCTTGTGAATCTACCTTAGGCACTGGTGACAAATAATTTGTTTGGAAACTTCATTCCTGTGTTTTAGTAATTATCAATTTTAGTTGGATTAATTTTATTATTTCTCTTGGGTTTTTTTCCTTTAAGGGCAACAGTTTAAAATTCATAAGTTACTCATCATACAAATCAACAGCAAAAGTGTTGGGTTTTTTAAAATCATAATCATCTCTATGTCGAGCAAAAAATGAGAAATAAACAACAGTTCTACTTTTCCATTTTAGCTCTTGGGTGGCAGGAATTCAGAAAATGATGGAATATGTTCAAAAAAGAGTAGATCAATTAAACAGCCAGAGTCCAGACTATGAAGAGCTTGCTTTGAAGAAACAGCAATGGACTGCCTCACTTGAAGATCATCTGAATAAGGTACATGATAGAATGTTTTGGGTTGAAAGGGACCTTAAAGAACATCCAGTTCCAACCCATCCACCGTGGGCAGGCACAACTTTCAATGGACCAGGCAGCTCAGAACCTCATTGTGCCTGGCTTGAGCACTTTCAGAAATGGGGCATCCACAGCCTCTCTGGGCAACTTGTTCCAGTGTTGTACCAGCTTCATAGTGAAGAATTTCCACCTATTACCTAACATAGACCTTCCTTGTTTCAGTTTGAAGCCATTTCCCCTTGTTCTGTCACTCCAAGTCACTCTCGAGATTTCTTATAGGCCCCTTTAGGTACTGGAAGGGTCTCCTTAAAGTCTTCCCAAAGTCGTCTCCTCTCCAGGCTGAACAACCCCAGCTGTCTCAGCCTATCACCACAGGAGGGGTGTCCAGCATCCTGATGATCTTTGTGATGATTATTATCATCATCGTAGCACATCCTGAAGCATTCAATAACATTCTTAATGCCTTCATGAACAGTACATTGAATTTCCATAATTTAGCCATAGAGAATATTAAAGTTGAATCAAATAATAACAAGTTTGTAAGACACAGCACAGTTGTAGTTAGAATGCTGAAGGCTCTTGCCAACTCAAAGGAACCTAAAGCTGTTCTGAAAAATTCGGCTGTTTCCACGAGTACATTTTACCAGTGATGTTCAATTAAACATGAATTTGCTTGGATAATGAGCTATTATAATTTGTTCTTTTGGAAAGGAATTGAGCAATCAGTCCTGTGACCTGTAAGAAGGTTTCCTATACTGCTTCTGTCCCCTGTTCTATGTGGCTAAAGATAAAAATAAAAGTGTGGCAAAATTGAAGGATAATAAGCATGGTGACTAACCAATTTTCAGTAAATCAGAAGGAGACTAGATTCTGTTCACTATAAAAATTCTTTTTATTAATTAAGATATTGATTAATCAAGGACATCATAGCCTTCTTTAAACTGCTGCATGTCATATAGTACTACAGACCTTTTAAATGACTTGTCAAAGATGGAATAGACAAATAGCTCCTAGATAAGTTTCCATGTGTAAATTCAAATTAAAAGAATATAGTCGTTTAGCAAGGTTCATATTGAAGGAACCAAGAGTGTAGATCAGACAAGCAAATTTAATGACTGAATAATTAAGTCTGCAATCTGATATTTTATATTTACATGATGTTTATAATGAACTATTCTCAGTCAAATGTGAATTCAATTTAATGCAGATTGGTCCTTTTCTATACCATTTATATGTATAGAAGTGATGTCATTATCATGTTGAGAATCTTAAGCTAAAAGTTGAACTATGAAGGTAATTTTTACTTAAAACGTAGACCTCAATTTGAACATAAGATTTCAATCTGCAGTTTGTTCTAATCACTTTGTTCCCAGCCTTGCATTAGAGGACATCTTTGTTCCCAGCCTTGCATTAGAGGACATAAATTGAGTCATAACACAATTATTCATTGCAGTGAAGAGTGCTTATGCTTATATTCCCACCAAACAATACACTTTACATCCCAGCCTTCAAATGCAAAGTATCCCAAAGAATCTGGTGCCAAATTCAACTGCCCCTCAGCCTCATATAATAAAGTTTTAACCTCAATTAACAGCCACTTCTTAAGAAAAAAGTTACATGTGAATTCATATGTCTAATAATAACCATGTGTGTTATGTCTGGCATCATCTGCCTGTGCTCTTCCTAATCTGTTTTGTTATCATAGTGCATATATAACATCTTAGTGACAGTGGAAGGGAATTCTGTACATGTATCTGCACAAAAATAGGTCTCTTTCCTTGTCAGAGAAGCTTTAAATGTACTTTCTGAAAAAAACCTGGAGCAGAACCAAAGTATTTCTGGCAGGGCTATAATAGCTAGATTATAATGCAGTTGTGCCATATTGAAATCACAAGCCTTGGATATTTAGGGTAAAGGAAAGCACTGTCAATAAAACGAGAGCAAACAGGAAGGGCTTTTCATCCCTCCTGTTGAACAAATAGTTGAGCTTCCTTCCTTTATATTTAAATTCCTGACTTTATATGACCCTATATGATATTAAAGCACAAGTTTTACCTCTTTTTCATTTCTTCTCTCCATCACACCATTTGGGGTTGAGGGGGGTGTGTGTGTCAGGGTGTGTGTGAGCAGCTGTGTGGTATTAGTTGGCAGTTGGGTATAAACCCTGCCATTATGCCCAGAAACATGACCTATGTACCAACAGACAAGTGTTACCTCATTTTTTTCTATAAAAAGTGATATTTTATACTAGTGTTATAATGTCTGCTTATATAAATTAACCATGTACATAATACTTTCAAATAAAGGTGTCACAGTCAATTAAAAAGCTCGCCCCGATGCTTGCAGTTGGTATGGAGATTGGCTCGTATTTGTGTGAGTCAGAGAGAGTTTTGAACAAACACCTGGAACTGGCTAAACAAACAAAGGTAAAAAAACCTTTCAATAATCTTAAGTGTTTTTAGAAACAAATGCTTCCTGAATGTAATTTTAAATAAGGAGACAGTCTGAGTTTCTTGTAAAGAAAATCGGTGTATGGTTTGTTCTAAATTGTAGTTAATGAACAAAACCACAGATAACATTTTAAGTCAGTCCTTAAATCATTGTTTTTTCCCCGCTGTCTCTATCTCACTGTGTTATTTGTTAGTGCCTCAGGATCCTCATACCAACTCCCATTATGAAGACTCTTCAATGTGCATTGCTACTCCTACGTGAGGCACCAGGTTTAATAATTGTCTAGACAACCAGAGTCAGAGAAAAACCTTCCTGCAGTTTATCATGCCAAATAAAAGGGATGAATTGGCACCAAAAAAAAAAAGTATTTCCCATGTAGGGAAGCTGTGAAGGAGGCTGTAAAGGTGCCCATTGGTCACGCAGGGGGTGCAGCTGTTTGACTGCAGCACTCGGTAATGCGAGGGATGCTGGATTTGTGTCACATCCAAGGCCTTTCCCACTGTAGCACTGCAGCATCTGGGTTAAAACCACCTGAATCCCTTCCATAGCCTTGACATAGGTGCATGTTTCAGCTGACCAACACAGCAGTGTGTATTTTAGGAGTGTCCTCTGTGTTTTCAGTACTTAAAACTCCATTACTGCTGCCGAGTTCTTCCTTGTTTCAGGCAACAGCTTATGGGGCCCAAGGGATGGATCTGTACAGTGCCTGTGGAAATAAAATGCACTTTAAAACAATCCTGGAGAGCACATAATAACAGTATAAAAATCTCAGCAGATAAGCAAGGGCAAAAACTTTTCAAGTTCCTTCAAAACTTTAAAATAGTTTAAAGTATATTTTCTGCCAAATTTTTGCATGCCAGGGAGTTACTTTTGTTTGCTACAGTGTCTGCTTTGTCCTGACAGATATATACACCTCTTCTAACTATTCTTTCTGGGGATTGTGATATGCTGGCTTTCGAAATATCTCTTTTATAACCATACCTATCATTTTTAGGAAAGGAATGGGTATTTCTGTGATTTAATCTCCATTATGAGCTCTTCTTCAAACAAGTAATTGAATTATACATAACAAAGCAATCCTAATAAAAATTAAAAATGTGATATCAATATTCACAAGTCCTTTCCAGTCATTATACATTTTTTTTTCCTATGCTTTCACCTTCAAAGGAAACTTCATGTGAACTGAGAGCAGCTGAGGGAATCATCAAAAATATGGAAAAGCTGGAACCTGAGCAAGTGGTGACTTTTTCTAGCAGAGCTGACTTTCTGAATAAAGAGCTGAAAAAAATTGAAAAAAATATTAGTTCAAAGCTAGAAATTCTAGAAACTTATGTGGCCTTTTTACAGTCCTCTGTGGAGGTATGGATTATTTATTTATTCTCTGACTAGACTGTAAAAATCTTGCAATTGAAAAATGTGCTTCCATTACAGGAAGAATTGAAATTGATTTTCATCTTTCTTCTCTGCACATGTCATTACATTATCATTATCATTACATACATGATAAAAATACTTCCATATATGCACTCTGAATATTAAATTGACTGGTTTGCTTCATATAACTTTTAAAAATGTCCTGTGATATGTTCCTAGAGATTTTTGTTGCTATTTTGCACTATTTCCACTGATGTGCTAATTCCTATGATTGGATTTAAAAATGAAATAAAAAATAGCTGTAGCTCAAATCATAACCAACAATTCAATACCAACATAATTTTGGTAGCTGTGCTAATGATGTCCCGGACAGTTAATTTTCATTTTGATTTGGATTTCATTTTAAGGTTCTGTAATATGGTGGCTTTTCTTTAATAATTAGAAAGAAATTGAGGATGGGATGGAATCTATCAGATAAAATTAGCTATAGGATTTATTTATTGCATAATAAACTACAAAAAAACCCTGTATTTCATCAACTTCTAGTTATTGCTAACTTCAGTTACTTCATATTAAGCAGATCAGTGAAAAATCTGATATATATCAGTGATATACTGGTACCTAAAATCCATGTAATGATATGTGACAGAAATTGAGCTAATTGCTGCTATTCATCTGCTTGCCATCTACTGGTTTGCAAGTTATTTTAAATTATTTTATTATTTGGTGTTTTTAAATATTTTTATAGATCTTAAAATTAGGAGAAGATTCAGAGGATGCTATTCAAATCTATCATATCTCTACAACTTCTGATTATATAAGTTTTGATTTGTTTTTTGATATTTGTTTAATGTCTTTCTATAGGTCAATGATGATATTAAAAATCTGAAGGAATTTTATAATTCAAAACCACTACTGACAAACAAAGAGACTGAAAATAAAATTGCAATGGAGTCAGCTAATACTCAGTGGCAAAAGACTATAAAGAAAACTTTTTCCACCGAAAATATGGGTTGCTGTTTTCTTAATTTAGTACATGTGGTGAGTATAATCTGATAAACCATATTGAATTTTTTATATTTGCCTGTGATGAGGTCCAATCCTAGTTCTACGCCTAGATTGTGATTTCTCCAGTACCTAGTTTTAAAGGGGCTGATGCTGTGATATACTTTCAGAATATGAAAATGTTATTTGAGGGCTTATAGCATTACAAGTAATATAAAAAGTTTTGTGGTTAGCAGTGACAGAGCCCTTAGTGACCCAGTCTGTGCATGCTAACATAATACTGCTCATATCTGTTTTGTTCATGTTGAAAAGCAGCATATACACAATTACAATGTTATTTTACTTCCACTAAGGGGCAGGAAGTCTTTGCTGACTAGGTATGAATTCTTCTAAAGAAATGGATGTTAGAGCTACTTCCTTGCACATAATCATTCCCAGTGTCTTTACATTCTGCCCAACAGCTACACTGCCCAGGCATCCCTGCCTAGTTTTCCAACAGCGCTTCATGAGGTGATTGTTTGAGATGTGCAGTCATTCCCTAAGATACACCTCCAAAAGTAATCCCAAGTAATGTAGGCAGCCTGGATACCCAGCTGTTCTTTCTGCTTTTATAGGGCAGACTAGGGAGCAATTAAATTACACATTAATCTGAGAAGGGGGAGATGTTGTTGGCAGACTAGAGCAGCATGCAAGGTGAGCTGGAAAAACCAGCTGAGTGAGGGGAAGTGCTCAGGCTGTTAGTGTGGCTGAAGGGTTTGTGTCCCTGCTGGATGCAGCCAAGACAGTCAGAGTAACAGCAAAGTCACTTGAAATCTCAACACATCTTCAGGCATTATCTCCCTAAAGACCTGGAAATATGTTGTCACCACATTTTCTGCTACCCTGTTTCCATGATATCCCCAGGTTGTGGCGTTTAAGTGTCTGGAAGATTTGGATCATACTAATAATTCACAAAAACAACTTCTCTTAGGAAAAAAAAAATTCAATGGGAAAACCAGAAATGGTATTACCCAGTTTTCTGGTATTTTTCATAGAGGATCTATTGGAGAGTGGAAAAAATACCAAACATTCAAATACTGTAGCCCCCCTGTGCTTTGGTGCTGTTTTGTTTATCAACACAAAGGGGTGGTCTTTTCTTTACCTACTTTGTTTTCCAGTTGCTATTTATTCTCCAAAAGGTGATTTTGGGTAGTTCTGTTTATTCAGAAATAATTTTATTTTGTCTGAATCTGAAACAGCCATCAGATGGCAATAATTCGATCATTACTGACCTGTTCTATATTTTAAACTCCAGCTTTGGCTATGTCCTCAGTTAACCAATTCTGTCAATCTGTGCCTATTTCTAGAAAATATTAAGAGAAAAATATATTTTAAAGTATCAGAATTTTTTTAAAAGTTACACTAGAATAGTTGGGTTTTTATTAAGCTTTGATTTAAATTATGAGGTTTTAACTGTATTTTATAAAAATGTGTGAAAAAAATTGTCTGTTTGTTTGCCAGGTAAATGAGCGTTTAATATTAGAAGTAGAAAAATCGATAAAAGTAACAGAAGATATCATTATTAATCTGATTAAAGAAAGAAAAGAGCTGACTGATCTTTGGGCAATCTGGAATTTTAAAATTACTCAAGTGAAACCCATCAAGCAACAGTGCCAGATATTTAAAGAACAACTAAAAATCGTAAGTAAAATAGCTAGGAAGAAAGCAACGGTGGAAAATATTTCTATATTGTTATTAATTTATCTGTGACTCTCTCATCAACTATTATAGGTATTATTTAAGAAAGAGTGATGATCAGTAAGATACAATTCTTGTCCATAGCATTCTCTGTTCTGCCAGTCAGTTATCAGGAGCCATGAAATATTTTTTTTTTTTTCCCCTTACTCAAATGCATACAAGTCCAAGTCTCCACTTCGAATTCTAAATTTTAATGAAGTTTAATCAATGCTTTACCAGCAGTGATTTTTTTTTTTTCTTTTTAAAAGCTAAACTAAACTGTGTCCTAATAGTTACTAAACTCAAGTCCAACCAGGTTCCTACAGAAAGAGGATTGAAACCTTCTTGGCACAGGGGGGACTCTGCAGAGCTCCTTAAAAGAATCACTAGCTCGGCCAGTGGCAGAACCAGAAACACCAGCTGGGCTTGTATCTGGTGTTTCTCTAGTGCCACTCAGCAGCACCCCAGCACATCTGTTAGCACAGAAATAGTGTGTCTGTGCCTCCTGCAGTCTTGGCGTCGGAGCTGTTTTTTCAGGTTCTTAAAGATATCTTATCACCCTTATCACTCAGAAGGTTTGCAACAGAGAGGCTTTACTGACAGCATTTGGGTACCTGGTTTGAGGAAGGTTTTTGTTACAAATTTAGATCTGACTTTAAATTTGGGGGGGTTTTAACATTTATTTCAGTTAGAAATGCTGAACTTTTTGATTATCTTTTAGACTACCCGTGGATTAGAGATTCTTCAAGAGGCCCTCCAGCTAGCAGTACCAGTTGACCTTGGAAGTGACCTTTTAATAGTTTTGGAACTACAGAAAAAGCTTAACCAAATGAAACCACACTATGAGGTGAAAAACCAAGCTAGTGGAGTGAAGGGTGCATCAAAAGCTCTTTTTGGTCCTGTAAAGAATCACATCCTCATTGACACCAGACTCTGTCTGGACTGGAAGTATTTTATGTTTTACATCAGTTTTCCAGGGGGAAGTGTTTGTGTGTGTTCACAAAGTAGGGGAGAAGACATTTCACCCTCAGTGTCCTGAGGATGTCTCATGTGGTGTTGGCTGTGTATTAATGTCACACACAAGCACTGGGGTGGTGGAAGCACAAGGAGAGCATCAGCTCCATGCTTTTGAATTTAGAGCTGGTCAGAGGCTGAGGTACATCACAGTGAACTTCCTGCCTCCTGTGAATACTGTCTCTGGGTTTCAGCAATTCACTCTGCCATTGCCCTGTAATTATGTTTGACTTGTTTTCATGCAAGGCTGGGTGATAGCTGAGATTTGTGCCTAGCAAAAAGTACAGAACCTAGTGTTTTAAAGTGCATGGCATTGACTTTTCCCCGAGGCAATTTACTATTGTTAGGTAGTTATTTCATCAAATGTAAAGGAAAATTTGCAATTATGTTTATGAAAATTGAGTAACTTCTCTGATTTTTGTTAGCAACTGAATGCTGAGCTTGAGTACCTGATAAAATTATTGGAATTGCCAAGCCAGAAAGGATTTCCTATGAAAGAGAATTCTGAGAGAATAAGTGAGCTTATTCATTTCCATCAAACAGTAAAAGATGCAATGATAGAATATGATGAGATTTTCAGCAAGACAGTCAAATTCCATCACATTAAAAAAGAAGTGAGTATAATATTTTGAAATATACATTCTTCCCATTGTAGTTAAACTCCCTTTGGTTTCGGTTCCTGTTGTCTTTTCTTTCCTTTTCCCAAAAAAACCAGCATTAATCAGCCTGGTGATCAGAATTAAAATCTTGGATCTAAAACTGCATGAATCAGTAGAATTTAAAACTCAGATCTGAACCCAATTTTAACATGTTTTGGTGGGTCAGGAAAAAGTTTTAAGTTATTTTAAACACACATTGATTTTAATTTTTTTATATTTCAGCTGGAATGTCTGTCAAAATCAGGAGAACTGGATATTCCTGAAATATGTGGAGACCCTGAAAATGTGCACCAGGCTAAAGCCTATCTTGTGAATTCTCAGGAGAAACATGCACATATTAGACAGCTATATAATCTACTTATTACCCAGGGAGTGGATATCTTGTCTGCAGTGCAGCAACCCGTGAGTATAAGTAGAAAGATTTGTAAAATCAAGGATAAATATGGAAGATTATTGGAGTTATCTGACTGAATTTTAGATGTGCAAAAACGTATTACTACTCTGAGAAAAATACAGAGAGAACTTTGAGGAAGTTAATCTTAAAATATCAGTGCTTGGAAAAAGACACAAAACATAACTTTCTTTAGTATTTTTTGTGAAGTTCAAGGCCCTGATGGTGATTTCTTGAATCTCTGCATTACAATTCTGCAACTTTGTTGCTTTACAGATTTATTCTCCTCTAAAGAATGGAAACAGAAGAACAAAAAAGGAAATATAAAAACAGTGTTACCTTATTAGTGGATTCAAGACTGATTTGCATGACAAGATGGATATCATTTTAGAAAGAAATTTATTTATTCAGGGAAGAATTTTCATCGCTCTATATTCATTCACTTACTAAGAAAGCGAGACTTTCGTTATGGCTTGGCTAGATTATCGATATTGGCAGTCTGCTCTGCAGACACCATCAACTGATTGATGGCAGAGAGGAGCTATTCTCCAGGTGCCAAAGGACTAGAGTAGGTCACTTCCTCTTTGCTCAGAGAAGACATGTTTAGGTTGTGACTTTGGCCCAAAACTTCTCCCCAGATTAGAAGTGACTGAAACTGCTGTGTCCTTGCTGTCCTTCCCGGGAAGGTTTGACAAGTTTACTCTGGCCCAGGGTGGCTGACTGTGCACCTTCTGCCTCGATGATTTTCATTCTGGATTGGTTAAATCAATACATTTCCTGAGACTGATAAATTTCTTTCTCTCTTTTCTCGTTAGAATTGCTTGAATGTTTCTGTAAGGAATCTGAAGCAAGAACTCGCTAGATTTGAGTGTGATAGCATAAACTGGAGCTCTAGAGCTGATAAGTATGAGGAAGAGCTGTCACAGTATTTCCAACAGTGTGCCACTCAAGAGGATATAAATGAGGTAAATGGGATAAATCCCAACATGTTGAATGACTGTTAAAGGAGCTGTTGTGTTCTATGATATACATTACTGTTTACTATTCCCTTAAATGCTTCATACGTGCACAGAAAAACAGACTTTCATTTCAGCAGCAGCCTTGGATCTATGCAGGAGCACCAACACTCTATGGTTCAAGGCTCTGCTGTTCAGGATTCTATCAAGCTGTTGGGCTGGCAATAAATGCTTTCACTGTACCAAGAGGACTGGAAACAGAGGAGCTATATTTTGTTAGGCTTTCAGCTCAGTCAGCTTCATCTGAAACACAAGTCTTCGCACCTTTTTCTTATGAAGCTAAAGTTTCAAACAAAAGTAGAATTTATAGTTTCAGGCTGTTGGAAAGAACTTCCAGTATTTTAATGAAAATTCAGAATAATCTAGTACTAACATTTTTTCAGAAACACAAGATATAATACTTAAAAAACTGCTAGGAGGAAAGGAAATGTTCATTGGCAGAAGAGATTAGAATTTAGCATTATGGCACTTAAGTTAGGAATAATTACTCAGTTGATATGATTATCAACTTAACATCTTAGTAGGCCAAATACAAATGCATTCACAAATTAGCAGGTTGTATTTGTTAGATGTCTCCACAAAAATTAGTTTAGGGGAAACTGTTCAAAGAATTACCTTTCCCAGAGTGATCCATTAAAATAAGAGCCTAATGGGCTCTATACTTGATTCACTGTAGATTGTACTCCTCTGCACCTGTGAAGTACAGAAACTGGATTCTGAGCTGGAAGGATTTCACATCAATGTTCCCTGTAGCATGAACCAGAGAGTAAAAACGCAGGACACTGAAAGTTATATATTCTTATTTTTATCTTTTGCTAAGTAAATCCACACCTAAGTAAAGACAGACTGTATTTTTTGAAAATCACTGAGGAAGAGGTGACTGAGATTTTTGTCCCAACTGTTTTTAATGAGAAGAGAATGAAGCATTAAGTATCTGAACAAGAAGTCCCATTGTAGTACATACTATCATGGCAGAATCAGAATATTTAAAATCTGAAATAAAGTGTTCTAGGTTTTTACTGAAAACCCCTCAAATTTGCGGAAGAAAAGGAGTCTGTATGTAAGGCTGGCCCTATTCAGACACACTGTTAAGTAAAGAGTCGTCCTTTGGTTCTAGGATTATGTAATGATAGCAAGAGCATGTGGCTCCCTTCTAATAAGAATTATTTTCCTATTTTTATTGCTTGTTAGTCTACATAGGAAAGCAGGGAGTAGAGGAAAAAGCCAATCTTCTGTCTCTCAAATGTAAATTAAAGGTCATATCGTGGTGAGTTACTCACCACGTGCCATATACGGCAAATTGTATCTTTTGTCTTCTGATAGTTATTGGATACTCTCTGTAAAATAACTGCATAGAAATTACAGTGTTCACTCTTGGGTTTTTGTTTTTTTTTTCTGTTTCAGTTGAGAAAAACATGTTGATTAGTTAAGTTAAAAACCTGTCATTCCTAAACCTAATTAAATCTTGAGTATAAACAAACTGAAGTATACTAATTTGGCATGTGGATATCTTTTTCTTTAAATTAATTTTCTATTCTAGATTAGCATAGAATCCTATGATGAAGGATGAAGGTATTTCCTAAATGAAGGTATTTCCTAAATAAATATTTGGCTAATATACTTGTATATGCATTCATATACTGCCATTTTCTTCCTTTTTTTTTTTTTTTCATTAAGTATTTATAACTAATTTTGTTCAGGGATCAAGAAAACAGACACCAGACTACCTCAAGAATATTATTTATGAGTATTACCTTCATTATCTTAAATTCTGTCAATTTTATCATCAGGAATTGAATATTGCTAGTATGTAGCAGACCTGTCTGAACCAACAATCTATTTACTATCTACTGTGTCTAAGCAAATAAATAGTTCATGTACCAGCAGCAAGCAGCAGCTGTTCATGGCTGTCACACTGTAAACAGCCAACCAGAAAATTTAGTAGTGATTTAAGAAAGTTTACAGAGCAAACTTTAAAGATGACTGAAAATATTTGGGATTCTACTGTAAATACTTACATTATTTTTGTCCGATGTGATTAATTTAAGTGTATAAATACAGCATGTGAATTAGGGCTTTGGTGTTTAGGACTTGATGTTTGAAGAGATCCTTAGAGGACTTAGCAAGTTCCCTGTGTTAGTAACATATTGGTGCTTCTATAAGAAACAAGGAAACAAATACCAAAATTTATAGCCAAAAATTTGTATCATGGGCTTTGAAAGAGTCTTGGAGGAGAGATGAGTGAAATTCCTGCCTTTTCTGTGCCTTCTCTAATTCAGAGAAAATTTGAAAAGGCAAAAATAAGTATTTATGTCCTCTACATCTTTGAGAAGTATCAGGAAAGCTCATCTTTGGGATCTGAATTTGCCAGTCTGGGCTTCTTTCTTCAGGAGCTGGTTTGGGTATCAGCCTCTGCAGAGCTGCACCTCCACTGTGTTACACTGCAGTAATTTGTGAGCTCAGCCTCAGGTGCACAGATATACTGCATATAACAATGCTACCCTGGGTCTTTTCAGGGGATCATAAGTGACACAATTAATTACACAAGATAGCTTTTGCGATGAAAAAGCGTTTTCTTTAGGTGATCACTTTAAAAATAACATTTATGCATGCCTGCATAAAACTTGCAACAGAAGAGCAACAGATCCCGAAATAGGTTCAATGCTCTTCCTGCCATCTCATTTCTTCCTCACCATTTATACATTTATGGAAAGATATGACTGGAAATATGGATTTTAATCATAAATGGTAATGAGCTATATTTATTCATACGTCAGTAGGAACCAATATGTAGCCACATTTCTCACCTTGTCATTTATTTTGATTGTTGCCCCAGGAGTAAAGTGGTCCTTAATGACTTGAACAGCACCTTTCTTCTCTTTCCACTTTTTGTTTAACTGTTTCTTCATCTTTGTCACTTTGAAAATTTATTTTCAGAAACCTGCTTTTATGGGTTGTTTTGATTATTGCTACTACTAGAAGTTTTGTATATGAATAGAAAGGGAAAGGTGAGGGATTAACAACATTGAAGTTCCTTCTAGAGTGGCTCACACAGAAGTCAAAGCATTTGCTGGAATTGTACTGCTAACAAAAATATGTTTAAACTTGATTATCTATTTATTTTTTGGTTCTGTGATAAATTGAAGCAATTGGTACTTAAACCCCTCTCCTCCACTATCATTCTCTGCCCATGACAGGACAACTATAGTTAGGAACAGCTGCCTGATTAAAGACTATGACACAGTAGACAAGGTACAAAGTTCCATTAAAGCAGTGGGCTGAAGTCACCAAAGCATATTTGGGTGCATAGTCCCTTTAGTATTTCTCATTTAATCTTGCAAAACTGAGATATGTTTAGGTTTCTAAAAATTGGAAGCCATACATTTTCCTTGGTGCAATTGCTGATGATAACAGGAGTTGTGCACATGCAGTCTGATGTACAAGTCAGAGCTGGATCTGGTTTTTCCACTGAAGCTAAAAGAGAAGAGTGACAGCAGCTGCAGACCTTTGACACATGAGCCATCATATCTGAAACAAGGAGATCTAATTTCATGTACTGCTATGAGGAGAGCCTCTGGCCTTATAAATTATCACTACTTGTCTGTATTTGCACAAGTCAGTGAAATAAACTAAAATAAACTCCTGCTCATCTTTTCTTTCCCACAAAATTACAGCAGCAAATAAGACTCTTGTGTTCTGCATAAAAATGTATTGTTCTGCAGGAGTGATTATATTAACAGAGGACTTTTAGATAGACTTTATTATTCTGCGTACTTAGATGGGATAAAGAGCTTTAACGAATTGGAGATCACAGGGCCAGTGATAGAATCCCCTTCCTTTCCATTACACTGAGTGAGCACCATCTGTTTATTCACTGCTGAAGTAATGTGGCAACATCCCACTAGATGAAATGGAAATGAAAAATATATCCCTTGATGGATTAACTTTAGTATATAATAATAATAATAATGATTGTTAGCTGTTCCAATAACAGTAGCTGCAAAATAAGCCTACATTACTCCCTGGATTCTTTGGCAGGAAGGAGGAGAGAGGCAGGGTGAAATCTATAGGACTCTTTCATATGAAAAAAGCCTCAAATACATATTTAGATATCGAATTGTGGATGAGACCTGAACTTGTTAACACTAATTAAGTAAGGTCTTTTTATTTGCATGTCTGGAGTGACAGATCCTAAAACATTAGAACTTCTGCATTCCTTTACATCAGTGTCTTTAAATAAATATAACTTTACATAATTAATTTGTAATTATTATTATACATTATCCTAAAAGCAAAATATTATTGATGTAAAGATTTTGAGGTTCTTAAAATCAATATTTTGGTCATTTTTCTATTCCTCCTTTTCAAATTTTATGAATTAAGTACAAAAAACTTGAAAATGTGATCATGGAATTGCAAGATAATGAAAATAGTGCTGATTTTAAGGAGGTTTTTTACTTGTCTGATTCTCTCTTGCTTAAAGAAATTAAGAAGTAATAGTAATATCTGAAAGGACTTTTAAAAGTCGTAAATAAAATTGATTGCATAGCTTTCAGAAAAAAATATAAAGAAAACTATGCTTAAAATTTCACAGCCCTTCAACAATAATTTATTTAAATGGTTTTGATATGCTTATTTATATAATGTTGATAATGAAAAAAATGACATCTGGTTTATTAAAGGCCCACTTGTAAGACAATATGAAAGGAAACGTAAATGTCATGTGAAAACAGAAAAAAAAGAATATAACAACCCTATATTATAACTAGTTCCCATGGTAAATAAACACTAGTCAAATTGAAAATTTGGTTAAAATTATGGTCATCATCGATATCTCTTCTTTTTGATATGTATTAAACTCTGGTAAATTGGAATGCATCTGGTCCGTATGTGTGCAAATGAAATTACAGCTTTGTAGATCTTCATCAGTGTCATTCCTACCCTTCTAGCTCTTTATAATATTTTCTGTAGATTAAAGAAATTGTAGCTGTATTCCATCTAATTTAAAAAAATTTAGAACAAATTTAATATAACTAGATTTAATAGTAGTTAGCTGATACAAGTTCATCTGAAAAGTCCTGAAAGTCATGGACTCTTCATAATTGGACATACTAGTTAATTTTAATTTATATTATTGTAAGAATAATTTTCCCTTATGTTGGGCTTGCTGCATCAAGTCAGTGCTGATTGGTAAAAGTATTCTCACACAGTGCCAAATCTATCTAGCAGTAGTTAGGTGAGGCTTTCTGTGTCTGTCAGGCACGATCTCTCTGCTGCCATACTCATAGAATACTTATTTGAAAGTCAGGTGGTCATACAGGCTACATCCTGATCCTGCAAAGAGCTGAATTCCTCCTTGTATACTGTGGGAAATTGTACTCAGATGTTTGGACTAGCACAGTGTATAAAATTAAGCCCATGTGTGGCTTCTTTTCAGAAGTAGGTCTTTTGAAAAAGAGAAGGGGAATGAGACAATACACCAACAAATAAACATCCTGACATAAACTAAATGTTGTATTGTAGGAGAAAGGTACTATCTATAAAAACAAATCTTGCCCAGGCCCAGTAAAACTGGTGTTTTTTAAACTAAGTATGGATACACTTTACATGACTACCATTTCTACTAAATGGACTAAAGTATGTGAAGGGCATATTGTGCACTTTCCTCTTACCTCTAGTTAAAACCAGTGGAAGCTCCTGGGTAGGATTTCTTCATAGATTGTCTGAGCAATTATCTCATCCCTTGTCCCAGTTATTTTTTTCTCGCAGTTATTCTGGAAACAGTACTTTTCATTCAGAATGTAAAGATCTAGCAAGATTGTGAGTTTTCATTACTGTAGGAGAAATTCTGTGGAAATTACTACTTTCAGTATTAAATTTTCAGCATTTAAATTGTCCTTTAAACGGCTCTTGAAAAAACCTGATATGTGTCAATTTCTTTTTTACTAACAAATATGTTTACTCTGTTGCAGCTCAGAGAATCATTTAAGGATCTCAAAAAGAAATTCAACAATTTGAAGTTTAACTATATAAAGAAAACTGAAAAAGCTCGAAATATGAAAATGCTTAGAATACAGATTCAGCAAGTTGATACATATGCAGACAAAATACAGGTAATAGAACTTCTAGGCTTTGTAAAGGCTTCACCAGTTGAATTACTTGACCTATGCCAAGCCCATCACAGGAGAGTGGCACATCACAAAATTTATTGTGCACTTCCCTCTTACTCATCATTATATCCTCCCTGTCTGTCATTATCTGAAACAATTTTCATTGTTCTGTTCCTGTTATTCTTCCACTTAGTTCAGTGAAATGATGTTAACTTAATACCTGACTTCACTCCTCTTATCTGCCATTATTTTTCTGTTTAATCTTTTATTATTCTTGCCTCTATTACTTCACAATATGTGTGACGTAGTCGTTTTTGTCCTTAAAAAACCCTCCAAAATAACAGTCTCTTGCATCAAGCTACTTTCTTGTCTTTCTCATTTCATTGTGTAACATGAACTTTTTTTTTCAGAACATTTGGCTGGAGCTGATCATGCTCATTTGCACCTTACACCCCTGCTAGCCTTACCCATTTTTTGCATTCACTAGAAATTCTTCCTTCCTTGCCTTTTTTGGTTGCAAGTCATGCATGGCCATGTTTTATTAGTAAATATTTGTTTGTTTTTAAGCTGAAAACCATTAGCTCAATCATACCTTTAATAAATGTTGTTTATATTGATTTTAATCAGCATTGCAGAGGCTCTCCAGTTTCCTTTGATTTTTGAAAGAGCAGCTTGTAATTTTTAAAACACAGCACAAGAAATATGTTTGTATGGTTTTCCCTGCTTTTTTTAAAATAAATTTCTAAAAATATAAACATTTTATTGCAGTATTTAACATAGGTGTCTCTTTTAAACAGATTCTTAAAAAGAAGATGGATAACTTAGAGAAGAAAGTCATTGACTCTTTTGCAAATGAACCTAATGCTAAAGCTAGAGTTCTCTTGGGGTCAATCAGTGACTTACAAAAACAGCTGAATGATTTTAACATGGTTGTGGAAGATTACAAGCAAAATCTGGATCTCATGGAGCACCTACAACAGATGATGAAAGAGGTACTGGTAAAGCTGAGAGCCCCAGGGTGGCTGTAATAATGATCCAGGACAGGGATAGATAAAGGGGATGTAACTGCCTCAAGGTTAATCTGTACCTTCCAAAAGTAATACAGTGGTAAAAAAAATTTTCTTTTTTAATTATTTATTTCTAAATTTATGGTGACAAGGGGAAATACATGTGAAGTGTGACCATATTCACGTAAGTGGGTTCTCCACCTCCACGTGACTTTCACGGTCATTCAGCATGTCTGTGTTCATACTTATGAGCCCATTTTCTCTAAGTAAGCTCTGAGGCAACCAGAAAGTTCCACAAAGTCTTCTTTGACAGCTGTCAAATGAGAGGCAGGGTATCACAGTACCCACTGTGGTTTGTGTAATGATGGAACTGAAATGTAAAGTACTCAGCTCCTTAACAGAATATATTTTTTTAAATAGACTAAATAGCTAAATATATCTATAATTTTTTTCTGTCTTATTGGACCCTTTCATAACTTTATTTTAATGTGTCTGAGGTCTGTCTCACGCACTGTCTTTTTTAAAAGAAAAAAAGGTTTGGGACAGTATTGTAGCAGTATTTTCCCTCTTGCAGTATATTGTGTTGGTGCTCTTGCCGTGGGGCAAGCTCTGAACACCAGATTCTGTCCTGTTCTGAGTATTCTTAACCAAAGATATTTATTATGGGTATGTTCTAAAGCCCATTCTTGTCAGTAGAATGATTCCTGGTGACTTTAGTGGTTGCTGAGACCAAAAACCCTGTTTACTAGTACGTTAAATTTAAAGAACCTTTCTGCCCTTACACAGCTATAACTGAGGCCATAATGTGAAGTTTTCGAAATTAGTCAATTGATATACAAGGTGGAAAGAACTCAGAAATAAAACATATTTTCGCAGAACCATTAAATAATAACCTTACTGTGTTTGCAAGGCAAGCATGGGCCTAGTGATAATGAAAATTTAAAACCTATTAATACTTGAAGCACCATTAGTAACGAACAAATGTTTTTCAGGTTAAATTTAAGTCAGAATACTTAAGACATACTATATGCCACTGATTATGGGAAGTCTAAGAGTAATCCAGTCTATTCTCCAACAGCTTGAACTGCAGAGAGTAATTCATTACAATGCAGGTTTTTTATCCCTCAGTGTCAATTTTGGTTTGAAGATGTGAGCGCAACAGTGATTAGAGTTGCCAACTACTCTGCAGAATGCAAAACAAGAGAAGCCATAGAGACTCTGTATAAGCAATTCAATAAGTTTATTGAACCTGCAGTGCCTCAACAAGAAGAAAACATTCAGCAGATTATGGACCTTGCTGGACAATTATATGGTGAGGAGATATGTACTGTGGGGGCAAAATACAGTAACTTGGGATGGAAGTAAGCAAATTCCTAGATTTGTTCATTGAAGAAGCAAATCCATGAATTTTAATAAAGAAATGTTTTAAACTATGATTGGAAGAGGTGAAGGATTTCAGAAAACATACTTAAAAAAATAATAATATGAAAGTACTTGGTAGTCTGGTATTTACTTAGTTTTCTGTATACAGTCTGAGTTCACCTTGAAATCAAAATGTCCTTGTAATATTAATGAGCTTGGAGTTAAGATTTCATGGCTTAAGCTCTCTCATAACAGGCAAGCCTTTGAAGTCAGAGGATATTATAGTGATATACCTCAGTGCTGAATTAATTTTTCACATTAATACTGTGAATAACTGGTAGGATTTGATGCCAAGTTTTTATTAGCAAGTAATGTAGATTGCTATTTAGATACTGTATGTGCAATTGTATTGATTTGGAACATTGCTGACCAAAAAAACCCAAAGTCAAAAAAATTCATATTTTGCTTTTATTTCCCCCCCCACTTGTAATTTTTTATGTACTTTTGGAAGTTATTTTGTCCAAATGTTCAGGGATTTAGTGTAGCCTGTCAATTCAAATAGTAAAGCTGAAAAAATTTCAAGATTCAAACTGGATTTTAAATTCCTCTTAATTTAGTGCTGGAAAGAATATTTAGAGAGTACAGATCACTTCTTTTTTCTTCTTTCTCTTTTTTTATTTTTTTAAGCCTTCTCAATATTTTAAACATTCCTATCCACAGGCAAGGAGATGACAGAATGGATTTTTGACAACAGCTGATTAGGAATGCCAGGAGAAAGTTGCTTGGTGTTCTTTAAGTCATTACATGAGAAAAAGCTTCTGCATTCTGCCTTTGTTTTTTATTTCTTATAACAGGGATCAAAGTGCCTCCTAGCTGTATAATGTGGCAACTAGTTTAGGAGACATTTTATGAGGTCAGCATCTTTTAAAGCAGTACTACTAACCAGAGACAAGATCTGCAGAAACTATGAGGACTCATCTCAAGTGAGCTAGTAAGATGTGAGAAAGCACATTACTGTGAATCACAGAACTCCTCCAGCAAAACAAAACACAGGAAAATGTGATTATTGTAGTACTTTGGGGTTACAAATTACACTGATTGTCACGTGTCTGTTTGAGGCATTCTGCTCTATTTTCATGCTGTTTTGCCTTTGTAGGTATTGAAGAAGGAAAGAAGTATGTTGAAAAAACTGTATTAAAGTACAAAGAAATCATGAATTCTGTTGATGGGTTGTGTAGATCTCTGAGAGAACTTAAGGAGATAAAGGTATTTTTTTTTTAAACTGGAGAATGTATTGTATCTACATTGATTTATCGTGCTGAATCAGTGCTTTTAACTGAGGATCATCTATGGTAGTGTGAAATACTTCTTAATTGTTCACTTTTCTATTACCTTAGGTAATTATTGCAATGAATCAATGAACTGTTAATCGTTTGTGCATTAAATATTTCTTCTAAGTTTCTTTTTCTTTGCTTCTTTCAGAACTGTTTCTCCTTTCAAGAAAATGTCAAATTTTCTTTGAGTATCTAGACATATACTTCTTTTTTCTTATTTCTTCTTCCTTTGACATTGTAGTATAGGTAACTGCTAGATCTACAGAATGCCAAACAACCTTGCTTGGCTGCCTCTTGGAAAAGACATCCTGAAAAACAAGTTGTGTTAAAGCCAAAGTAATTTGAATTTGAGTTAGAAAAGCCTTGCTTTTATATAAATCTTAAAGAGAACAGCATTTTTAGTTTCATGTTCTGATAAACTAGGTGTAATTAAGCATAACATATTAACTGAGGGGGAATTATGGAAGACAGGTGATAGGGTTAGATAATGAAGATTGTCTACTCCACCCACCTCCATTCTCAAAGTAGTATATGAAAAATCTCCCACATGAAGCAGCAGCTGATGACTTAATTCTCCTGAGAAGGTGGTAAAATTAAGATGCTTAAATATCCTGCTTTTGTTGATACTGAATGTTGTTTCATTTTTCTTTGGTGTAATTATACTATAAAATGGACAAACACTCAAATTATCCATTAATACACTTAAAAGCTGTAAGAGATGCCAAAAATATAAATGAATAACAAAGGTCATTATGTGAATGGAAAGAAGGCTTTGTCTTGCACTGTGACCATATGGAAACCTCAACATTAATGCCCATTTGGTTTTTTTAAGTTCTACTCCCCATCCATGTATTACATAAACACTATTGTCTGCAGGACAGTAGTCCCATGTTCTGTCAGAGCAGGGCTAGAACCTTTCATCTTTTCTGCTACCTCAACATCTTATAATCTTTTCAAGACAAGTGGAATTTCAGACTAATTTTGCTACCTAATTTTGACTAATTTCCATAAAATAATTTAATTTCTTACACAAGAATTCTGCAACTTTATTAAAAGGAAAGTTGTTTTGTGTTTTGCTTTTTTTTACAATATGCACTATTCTGAGATTTAAAAACTAATATTTTTATTGAACATTTCCAGAATATATCAATACTCAATGTCTGTATCTTATGAAGAATAAATAATTCAGCAAACTATCTAAACGGACATGTGCCATCCATATGGAATGCCATGACTATAAATTGAATTTCATTTCCTGTCATTTTTAAGACATGAAAAATTAAGGGTAAATGTATTTTATAATTTTTCCTAATTTTACATGTCTGCTGAATGCCAGAAAAAAAAGCTTTGATTTTTCCAAGTGCAAAATTAAAGGCTATTTTTCCTTCCTAAAAAATAAAGGTTGAAAAGATCACACAGAATTTTTCACTTGTTTAATGCTAGAATGGAAGATTAATAATGCAGCACTTTCATATAAGAAACTTGTTTAAGACTATCTTTTGGCTGGGCAGCTAAAGATGTGAAAGACACAACACAACAGTCGCTATAAATCTTTTGGCTTGCTTTATCTTGTGTCACTACGATGTTCTTTGAAATCTGTGGGGTTCTTCCATGACAGTTTTGAAGGATTTATCAAGTCTTCATAAAATACATAATGGTTGTCCAGGTTTCAGTTATGCTATGTTTTATACTTGGATCACATCCTTCCCTTTCCACCTTTTAGAAAAATTTGATTACAGAGACTCACAGATATTTCTTTCCTCTCTCAAACTGTTTTCCTGAAATCCTGATATTTTTCTGAATTTGTTGTTTATTCTCTTTTTTCTCATAACAATGTTAATTTCTTAATCCTTTATTTCTCCTTATTGAGCCTGTGTACAAATTGGTTAATATTCCTCAGATCCTTGACTAGCCACTGGAATTCTTCAGTCTTATATACTGAAGAATTGTAGTCTTCTATAGTTTCCCTGCCTCAGAAAAGATCCTATCAGCTTTGAGAAATGTTGCAATTGCTTGCTCAAAAATTAATAAATTGGGTTTTGCTGCTTTTTTTTTTTTGCATAAGCAAAGTAACAGCTGTGCCGATGATAGATTTTAGATAAGATTTCACTTTGGTTTTTACTGTGTTGTACAGAGCATAAGACTGTGTAGCTAACATTTGCTACCTTCTATCATTTATAAACTTAATTAATTTTCTCTTCACATGGCAGAAAGTTGAGTTTTCTGAAGAGTTGATTACTGTTAAAAAAGAAGTTAGAAATGGTCGAGAAGCATGTGAGACTGTTAAAGAAGTGGAACAAAAGCAGCAGGTTAGCTCAGTTATTTGTGTTTTTTCATAACTGGAACTCTGTTTCTTAAAAGGCTTTTTATATTGCTAGAAAGTTCCTTGCTTTTCAGTCTTAAAACCTCCATTTGGATGGGTGTTATCAGTGTAGTCTTAGTCAATTGTTTTTCAGTTATTTTGAGTTACCCCTTTTCTTTCTATCCAATCCACATATTCTTCCCTATGAGTTTTTATTTTTTAGCATTCTTTTACATGCCTGTATATCTCCTTTTCTTTTCTAAAATAATATTCCTTTCTTAACCTCTTACCAATTTTCCTTCGGTCCTATTGCCACAGTGCTCTTAATGCAGATGTCCTCTTTGTGACCATTCTTCCTTGAAAAAAGAGTACATTCTGCTCTCTCCTTTAAAAATAAAACTTAAGGGAAATAATAGTGGAGACTGTTGTTGCTATTCCCAGAGCCCTAGAGTTCCTGTGATGCCTAGATACAAGTTATGAAAGTATTTGATTTATAAGTAATATTCTATGAGAGAAACCTCATAGCTCAGAATTTGAACTAAATAAAGGTATAAATTATGATTATTTGTTGAATCACTAAGGTCTTAATGAGGAAAAAAGTGGGATTTAAAAGTATTTTTCTTTCAGATGGCATCAGATGAATTGCTTGCAAATTCAGAAAGCATTGCTGAGAAGAGAAGCAATACTCTGTCTCCTACAGGCACTATACAAGTATGTGTTGTTCATATTAATTCACATTTAATCAGATTGATGGGCATAGTTGTTTACTCTCAAGGGAATTCTACTCCTTAATTTGCTGTGTCTCCAAAGTAGGGACTACTGTTATATTGGTATGCTTTGATTATATTCTCATTTACGGTATTACCAAAAAACCTGACAAGCAAGGACATTGATTCAGTTTAAAAACTGTGTGAATAACAGGAAACAGAGCAACAATGATGAACACAACTACAGCTGTCAGCAGTTCAGTAGGACATCATGTCAAAGATAATTTGCTGTAATATTGCTATGACACTATGGAAGAAATAAGAGAACTCACCATCAAATAATCATCTTTGTCCTCATCTCAAAACACTTAAGTTCCATTTCAGTTGCCAAAATTGTCTGCAGCAGAGATCATAAATAATCCAATTTAGGGATTGCATGCATGTTGAAGACAATGCACAAAACATTAAGTAAGGGAAGACTGAGTATGCATTTAGGATGATAAAAATCCAAACAGACAAACATGTTTTACTCATGGATATAAAATAAAAGAATATGAAAGTTTCCAAGTCATCAATGAATAAGTGAAATCTTAGAAATACAGGCAAAACAAAGACAGACCTATATTTTATGAGATTAATTACTTACAGAATATTTTGAAGGCTTGGGATCCTGGATGTAAATGTATCTAATTTGCTATGTAAAGAAGTGATAAATTGGAGCAGGTGGTAATATATTTAAGTCCTTAGGAAGGTAGAATCCATTGGTAACAGATTTAGAGATCTAAAAAATCCATTTTGCAAGCTGATAACATAGAAAAATACTACAAGATATTAAACAGTGATGTTTTGTAGAAATTCAGCTAATAATACCATTCCCTTCAGTTCAATACAAAATATCCTGTAATCTACTGATGAGCCAAAATTAAACCTAATCAATTTTCTTACCTCCACTCCAAGTCAGTAGGAGTTTCAGCATTGACTCCCAGCCCAGATTTCACTCAAAATTTTGTGACTGTTCCAAAGAATATCCCTAAGGAGAACCACCTGAGCAGATGTCCATAGCTCTGTTTTGCTAAGCCACAGCTCTGTCAGGCTTCATCGGACTGAGTCTCAGCTGCCAGGGAGAGAAGTCAAGGGTATGCGAAACAGCAAATATCATATGAGAATTGTGGCAGCTATGATGCCTCTACCCTTTTCATCACTCCATACTTCACTTAAAGAGGTGGCAGGTTCTTCTCACTAGAGCTTTGTATAGTGGGCCAGCAACCTCTGATTTTGTCTGTACTTCTGCAAGCTGCTTTTACAGTATTAATTTCCTTCAAATATAACCCTCTTAAAAGTGCACTAGACCTTCTTATGGCACATTGATCCTCCTGCTTTTTTGGTCCCATGCTGCCAAAGCCTATCTGGCAGCTTGCTCACTCACAGCTCACCTGTCATTCTTTCCCACAGCATTGTCCCCAGGGTCATTTTCCATCTCTTCGGGGGTCAGAGTTCATTAGGGGATGCTTGTGGGATACACTTTTATTGTGAAACTTGAACTTCATCTTACAACTGAATTGAATTGTTTAGTAAAGTATACACAGTAAAGTCCCAACCTTCTTCCAGTTATTTTTTTCGTAGATCTGGCATGAATCACGTTGCTTTGAAGTAACTAATGTAATAACTTGGAAAAGCATCTGTATTAAAACTAACATGTCTAAAGGACCAAGGCACATATGAGGTTCTATTACTTATATATTTTTTTTTTTAATTTTGTGTATTAATTATTAGATTGTATTTAGAGCAATAAAGCAAAAAGAAAACCGAAACAAATGAACCACACACTCTTGTACTGGATACTGCCAGAGAGATCTGTTTTGGAAAGAAATGACCTTTGGTGTATCACCCAATTTATTTGAGTGGGCAGTTCACAGGTGATAGAAATATTGCTTAGTAGATTACATATTTGTGTACAGAACTCAGCAATGAGAGAGCACACCTTTGCTGAGAGCCTTTGCACAAATTAAATCAATCTGAATATGTGATTATGTTCATATAAAAATCAAGAGGCAGAGGAGAAATTAACAAAGCAGATAATGTCTTTGATGCTTTGTGATTAAAACTAATGCACTTATGCCTTACCCAATTCTCTTTAAAACATGATGAGAGGGTTTTTTTTTTCCCTAGATCCAAGTTAACATAAAGATAGTTTTTACATTGCTTTTCTTATAATATTTGGCAGGATCTTGGAACAGCTGGCAAAATGAAAAAAAAAAAAAAAAAAGAAAGAAATATAAAATGCTTGGAAAATGTTATAGAGATGTTAAATTGTTTAACTCTTTACCATGACGACAACTCTTTTTCTCAAAGAAACGAGTCCAGAAACTTGGCTGTTAATATATTTTTATTGCTATGCAACTGTGTCCCATTAAGATGTGATTAGGCCTCCTCCTCCTTCTCCTCCTTCTCCTCCTTCTTCTCCTCCTTCTCCTCCTTCTCCTTCTCCTCCTTCTCCTCCTTCTCCTCCTTCTCCTCCTTCTTCTCCTTCTTCTCCTCCTTCTCCTCCTTCTCCTCCTTCTCCTCCTTCTCCTCCTTCTCCTCCTTCTCCTCCTTCTCCTCCTTCTCCTCCTTCTCCTCCTTCTCCTCCTTCTCCTCCTTCTCCTCCTTCTCCTCCTTTTCCCTACAAATGCTCATATTGACAGAACCAACAGGAAATCCACAGGTTGCCCTTTGTTTATAGAAAGTTACTTTTTGTTTCATTGTTGCTGTTATAATAAATGCTTATACATAGTTATAATAATATCTTCTAGAATTTGTTTGAACACTTTGAAATTCCAGTAAGCTGCTGCAGCATTTTCTGACAAATTATCTTTTCTTCCATTTCTTTCTGCTTCTCAGAATACATCAAGCTTAATTAGAAGAAATATTGTTGCTATATTCTGCATGATGAGGGAATGTGTTGAATGATTACTTTCTTTTTGTTTTTCTTTTTCTTCTTTCCTTTCTCTTCTTTCCCCTCCTAATATGAGGAGAGGAATATATTGGCTGATATTTCAGTTATCTGTCCAGCTGGTGAGGATCTCGTTTCACAGGAGACAGAGCTGTCATCTTCAGCCAAAGAGGATAGTTTACAGACTGAATTCCTGGCAGAAGAAACACCCTCCGGAGATGAATATGAGTGTATATCACCTGATGATATCTCCTTGCCACCGCTTTCTGAGACACCAGAATCCAACCTCTTACATTCTGAAACAGAGCTAGAAGAGCAGTGCTGTTGTAGTTCTCATAGTTTGCATGTCAGTTCCTATAGCTTGCAAATGCAGAAAACGACTAGTACAATAAAACTGATGGAAGCATCTGACCTCTTAACAAATTCTGCTTTTGCTGATGCTACAAATAGTAGAATGGAAAGCCCATCAGATCACCTGGAAAAGTTTTATATCTCTTTAACAGATTCTGGTCCACACAGAGCAGAGTCTCCTTTGACTTGCAGCTCACAAGGAATATCTGAAACTAGCACTGCTTCCTGCCCTATAAAAGCCAAACCAGTGCAAAGCATGATGAGTGAAGTGTGCAAAATGCATTTACAACACCTTGAACTTCATAAAAGCATGGCAGAAACACAAGAACAATTGCATGCCTTGAATAACTGTACTAAACCCCAGGACAGGCTGCATGCTTTGCCTGATGCATTCTCAGGTCTCGTGTTTCAATCAGACGCCACCAGAAGCTGTCAGAGGCAGATGGTTACCCAAGAAGAGATTAAAAGTTCTTCAGAAAAGAACAGCATGGCCAGCCTAACTGGACAGGCACCTAACTTCTCCCAGCTTCTGTCTAACAAAACCGTCACGGAAGGTTCTCCTGTAACTTTGGAAGTAGAAGTAACGGGATTCCCGGAGCCTACACTGACATGGTGGGTAGCTCACAGTGAGAAGCAGTAACTGTACCTAGTAGCCAGCCACCATGAACCTCTTACAGCCAAATCAGTTAATCTGTAGGCTAGAATAAATGGCTTCTGTCCTTCTTACTCCACACTTCTCCATGATTTCCACCTTCACAATTGTTTCTGACAATTAACCAACTTGAAATAATCTCTCTGTACCAAATATTATGAATGATATTACCAAACTACTGCAAACATACAAAAATCTTTTTAAGCAAAAGCATCATATCGTTTTCATATTCTGGAATATGGCATTCTACTTGTACAATGTCTTCTTAAAATAATTATACGCTTCAGATTTACCATAAATAAATTCCCCTGCATTTTCCCAGGCTCTGGGCACTATGTATGGACAGACACATAGATGTGCATGCACACTGAAATATTTATGTAGTCACTACATATAGATGGGGACACATTTACACCTATGTGAAAGTCAGTTATGAAACCCAAGACAGATTACAGGTTAAAAAAACCCCACCTAAATATCTAACACTAACAGAATCAATTTTATATCATATATTGGTGTGCATGATGTATCTCTTTCTTAATTGCTATGTGTCTATTTAGATTACTTTATGCTGGATTTAGATTACTTTTACACTGGATTTACATTACTTTTGTACTGGATTTGTGAGAAATACATATGATGTAATATAAACATCTAAACTCTAAAAATGCCCTGCCAAAAGGAATAGAGACATAAAGAGGGGCAGGATTTCATATATATTTTGGCATGTATTCCTCCTATTTTACCTCATTTGTCTTTTCTCCACTTATTCCATTAGTCTTTTACACTTTCTTTTAATGTATTAAAATTAAATATGCCTCTTACTGGAAAAAATAATTGATGTTAATATTATTATTACACGTTTAAAGAATTAAACTGTAAGTTTTTGTTAAACTAAAATTTTTTCGGTGGCACTGAGAAAAATACTGGACACTGCAACCTTGGTGCTGTTGGTATTAATAAAGTTACCTTGTTTTAAATACCAGTATTGTACAGATTGAGGAGTATTATTGGTGAAACAAGATGTTCATTTTATTTTAAGAAAGCATTAATTTAGCTTGAAAACACATACACTGTTGATATTTTTTCTTTCAAAAGATAGCATTCAACTGAAATAACTATGCAAATTAGAAATTCATGGAAACAGAAGAAAATGTGAGTTTTTTAAATTAAAAATTCACCAATAGTGTGTCTTTTGTACTGGTGTAGAAATTTTTTTGGATATATGTGTGGAAAAATTTTTTCATGTTTGTATTAGGTTAAAAGTAGCCTATGCTGAAACACCACAAGGCAAGAAGAGACAGAATTTTCTCTAATTTCCGTTTTCAAATCAGGAGTTAATACCAATACGTGGTGATAGATCCTCAAGTGCTAGAATATGACACCAGCTCCCTGAAGTAACTCCTGATCCATTGTTCTATTCTGTTTGATGATGTGAGCTAAGTAGATGTTCAGTGGGCTGGGATGGAGGAAGGTTCTTGACTGTCTTTTATATTGAAGGTACAAGTTTAGAAAGTTTGTCTGTTGATCTTTTAGAGCCTGTTCATGAGCTGGATGTGGATTGACTCATGACCTCAGTAGCAAAACTGCTTCAGCACAAAACCGAGGGCCCAGGCCCTCATGTAACCTCTCTAATGCTGCAGTGAGAGAGTTGTGACTTGTCCATTGAAAACCATTTTCAGAACCACATTTTCTACTGTTAAGAGTGTATTTTCCAGTAATTTGCATAACTTAGCTGTTCATACATATAGACAGATTAACTTTAAAACTGAGATATGAGCAGTGTTGTCTCTCTCTTGCTGTTAATGTAGTGTTACAGAGATTGTGTGATTTGTGAGGTTCTGTGTGGCATGCAGTGATAAAACTCTGACTTGAAAACTGACTCTCTGCTTCAGGTACAAGAAGGGCCAGAAACTGACTGCAGATGAGCACTTAAAGCTTTTACAAAAGGAGACAAAGCATACTTTGTTCATTCAGAAGGTCTGTGATAAAGATGCTGGCCTCTATGTTGTTCGGGCTAAAAATTTGAACGGCACTATCTCATCAAGTGCCATTCTTCGTGTGAAAGGTAACAGGCCACCTATTGCAAGAATAGACTGGATAATGCTGTGTGTCATCTATATTAGCGTTTCACTAATGTACTGGATATTCACAAAATAAGTACAATATTGACTGCACCGGACTTATTATCACATTTATTTTATCACATTTTCTTACACTGCATTTTCACCGTATGTACCAAGCCACTTTTATGGCAAAATGGATATATTGCTTGTTTCTTTATTGCCAATATTATGTGCTTATTTTAGTTTCTCATAGTGATGTTGAGAGAAATTGCTAAGATTTTTCTAGAATCTGAGGCTGAGCTTTGCTTTCTAAAAATGTAGGCATTGCAAATCACTGGAAACAGTTGTAATGGTTGTAGGTTTTAAATGTCAATATAGAGCCAGGTAGAGTGCTCAGATCACTGTATATTTTAGAATATGTCTTCTCTTGGGATGGGGTATGGAGGGTGTTGGAATTTTTTTTAAACATAGAATGTATTTTTTCCAGCTACACGATTTCCTGTATGTTTACAAAAAAAAATTATTTTTAGGAAAACCATCTTATCAAAGGTATCTTATCATTGATTATTGAACTAACATAGAACAGATTTAAATCTGTCTCAGCCCAGCATATAGGCTTCACAAAGGAAAGCTGCAGTAGTTCCCACAGAGTTATGATTGTGCTACAGAATTGACTCAAAACCATGAGGATTTGTGTCAGTGGCATCTAGCACACAACAGAACAAATGTTTACAAAATGAAACATTCCAACATTCCACTCTGCTTTGATAGATGCCTGTCATACTTTCTCTACCTTCTTATAAAGATACAAATATTTCTAATAATCCTCTAATTGTTAGTATAAGACTAGAAAATCAATAAATTATGACATGAGCTTTTGAGCACCTTTAAAAGTTTTAACTCACTGATTTCAAACAGAATCAACCAAATCAGAGAAATAGTCAAAGGTGTATTAAACTTTGAAAAAAAAGATAAATCAGTGAAACAGAATTTTCCTTTAACTTCAAAGCAGTAAATCCAAACCAGTAGTTTGTTCACCTACAGCGTGCATTTCCTTCTTGCCAAGGACAACCACAAATATTTTTTTAAATAAAGTTCTTATTTGTTTAAATATTTCATAACAATGATGTAACTGTGCCAGTGGAAGATTCAATTTATAAATCTTCGAATATAACTTCATTATTTAGCCTCGGTATCTGTTGTATTTATACAGTAGAAAGAGTTGACAAACAGCTAGATGATTTTTCCTGCATCTTTTGATTATCAGCTTTCATGTTACAACTGCATTGCTGTGGAAAATTTTTAGAGAGGAAATATTTACCTTCTCTTGCATCATTTGCTGGAATGAAGTAAACCTTTTACTGTGTAGCATGCTATGAAAAGAATATATATTGTAATTGCTGAGGGTCAGATATTTTGGCCCAGTGATGGCAACTTTTAAAAAGTTCCTGTAACTTTGAAAAAGGAGATGTTCTCAGCATGATACAACCTCATAGCAATATGAGAGGGAGCAGGAGGAGGAAGTGGTGAGCAGATGGGGGAACAAAGTAAGTTCTAACTAATGCAGTATTACCCTTAATGAACCACTTTCTAAGTTCAGTCATCTCCCAAAAATGTAGATTCATAGGAATTTTCTCAGGTATCAATTTCACCTGTTTTCTTACAGTGTATTTTCCATTTCACAATAAAGGTAATTTAGATCTTAATAAATTACTGTGGAAGTATATAATACCTTTGTTCATTTGTTTGTTGAAACTTCCCTCTGAGAATTTGAATATTTCTGTTAATTTTAGGTAAACACAAGTTGGTTTTGTGACTGTGGTGTTGCATCTACTTTCAATCAGGAATAGATTTAAATGCAGTTTTTAATGGATGTGTGGATATCAGCTACAATTTTAAATGCTGCAAGAAACAAGATTTCAAGAAGAGTGATTAGAGATACTGGATGCACAGCAGGACACTGAAAGTCTCCTGCTTTTAATGTTTTGCTTTGTAAACAAAGACATAATCAACACTGGTTACTGCTGTGCTGGCAGTCTGCATTTAAATACCCTTTATTTAAGGACTCAAATGAGTCCTCAAAAAATTTTGATGGAAAATTACTGCTGTGTTCTGTTTATATAATCTAAAAAAAAAGAAAAAAAGGGAGTGACAGTGATGTAGTCTCATGATGCACTAATATTTCTTTGAAGGAAAAAACACTCATCCTGATGCAGCAATAATTTTAACATAATGCTTCCCACTCTCATGGAGTTTTTAATGGAGTTTTTTACTGTACATGCTTTATTTCCTCCTTCTTTTTACCATACTGTAGAGCATGGTGTTTTGTACTGTTCTGGTTCTTTCTCAGTTTACAGTGTTAATTTCCCCTCCTCACAATCACAGTTTTGAGCCTATAGTTACTTCAAGATCCCAAAATGTTTGCAGCTTCCTGATGGCTCCCTTATAGGGAAGATGTAAGCCTCAGTCCCACCATCCTTACAAGAAAGAGATTAGGAATATAACTAACCTCCACTCCCTTCCTCCTTCCCCATATGCAGACACACATTAAGAAAATGTTGAAAGATATTGCCTGTCTACAAGATGTGGAGTTGTGTGAAGGGGTATTTTCACAAGGTACCTAAATCTGGAGGGGGAAAGGGATTAATTATTTTCATGTTTCAAGAGAAGCAGCCTGAGGTCCCAGGTTTGAGTCAGTAGGCAAAGAGAGGATGAGTCATTACCCAGATTGGATCAGATGAGGCTGGAGCTGCAGTGGAGAAGGTGACTTCCTCTCAGATGGCTGGTAAGGTATGCTTACTTCTGCACTTTCCTCTGGAGACTTTTCTTGGGTAAAGGAGTAATTTTTGTGTGTGTATTATCGTCTGTGGTCCAGAGGAACTGTGTGTTGGAAAACTACTGCCGAGACTTTAAAGAGGTTACACATGGTGTTCAAGGAGACTGGAGCTCTGGATTATGGACATTTCAGATCAATTGGGTCATGAGATCTGCTTAATATTCCTAATAAAGGAATCCTTCTGTTTGTGTTGGGAGCTCGACTGAGACAAAATCTCTAAGCAATAAAGTGCAGTGTTAATTTAGAGTAACGCTGAACAAATACAAAGTCTCTAAGCAGCATGATGGGAATCTGCCTAGCCTAAATTTGTGGAGAAGACAGGGGAAGTTAATAAAATCGCTAATATCATGTTTCAAGACGCCAGAGACTGGAAATTATATGCCTAGAGTAAATAGATTAAGAAGAACTGTGAAGTAATTTAATTTTAAAAATGGCTCTTAAAACCAATTTGGCTTTACCTGTACCACCTGTGTGTGAGAGAGACCTGAGGCAGGAGTGAAAGCTGTGTGATAGACAGATGAAGGTGATCTTTCCTCCTGTAGTTTTTGCATTGTACCAGACTGATTATTTTTCTCTGCTTATTCACCAGTTTGCAGCATAACTCTACTGGTTCCTACAGATAATTAATGGAATAGTTAATATTTGGCAAAACTGTTGTCTGAAGCAGTACGAGTGGTACTTCAATACCACTGACTACCTGATTATCATTACCTACAATGGAGGAATGGATCTGTTCTTTCTAACCTTTGTGGTTCATGGGATAACCAGCCAAGAAATAACTTGCAATTAACATGGTGTCTTCTGAGTTTTTGTTATGATATCATGGGAAAGCCATTGGTGAAATATAACCATCCCTTCTATTTTGAAGGTTGTTGTCAGATGAAGAAATTTTTTACAGCAGACTTTGTTCCCTGTTGAGGTCAAGCCTGTGCCTGAAAAGGGTCATAGGAACTGTCACTTCATGGTTTTATTTGCACTTACTTCTCCCTTTCTTTCTAGAAAATGGTTGTTTCAGTTTTTATGTTATGCTGCCGTACTGGTATAAAGTCAAGATTTGGTCTGATCATTATTCCACTCAGATTTTTCTTTTTTTCTTCTTTTTTTTTCTTTTTTTTTTTTCTTTTTTTTTCTTTTTTTTTTTTTTGAATGGTAAAAACCATTCTGGTACAAGATGCAACATGACTTCACAAGGTAATCTGAACTGCACAAGTAATGGAATCCAGCCAAGATTATCCCAAGGAGCAGGTGAAGCCCACTTAATGTTTTTCACTGGAATACCAGCTAATCATATTCTGTTTGTGACCTATTGCTAACTGCCTGCAAAGAGTAGGCAGAGCTGTAAACTTGGTACTCTTGCTTGAGGTGAAGCTGGAGATCTCAAATTTCTGAGCTTCAGGTGCGTGCACAGCAATGGCGGGGGCAGCTTACACATGCTAACTTTCAACAGCTAGGACCTGAGTTGTTTGAGCTGCTCTAGCTGGCTATTACAGAGGTCACACCACGTTAGCACAAGTATGGGAGAGTAAAACTTACCTTCTGCTCCTTTGCAATGTTGCCTTAGTCCTACAGTACATAGGAAGAATAGAAAAACAGCTAAGCTTGAAAGCTTATTGCAACTAAGAGCTCACCTAGGAAGTGAATTTATTAACGCAGTGGTAAAAATGTCTTTCTCGTTATCCCAGCTGGCCCACATTTGGCAAAAATAGCCTTTGGCTCCATATATTTGGGTTTAGAAGTTGATGTGCACCTGTGTGAGATAAGGTGACTTGTGTTTCATCATAGCATAAAGAAAAAATTTCATCCTTAAATGGCAGAGTAAGGGTGGAATGGCAGTTTCAAACTCTGTCATTTAACACACATTTCAGTAACCTCCTCTTTTTGAGAAGGCCAGTGATGACTTTAGTTAAATATTTCGGAAACAAGGTACAATTTATATCAAAGAGGAAGAAGGACACATTCTTTATGTGATAGAGATGCATAAAGTTCATTTTTGTTGTATTATATGTGTTTGTGTGTCCTTGTCATGTTAACATCTTCTGCTTTATATTCCCTGTGTCAAGAATACTTAGTCTGAATTCTGAGGTTGTCTTCTCTTTTTGCAGTAACCTTGTAGGTGGAATATAAGTGGAATGTCAGGTGGTAGTACAATGATTCAGTAAATCCAGCTTTACAGCTCGTTAAGTTACAAGTCACAGAAAGCAATGCTTTTATTCAGTGCAAACTGATGCTGATGATTAAAATTTCTTCAGCTTTGATGGGTTAATTTCTTTTGATCAGTTCTTGTAGTGGCTCAGGTGTCATTTCTCCTTCCACAGTGGCATGAAGCTAGCACAGAATCAATCTCATGTGCTATGAGTATTTGCAATAGAAAAGCAATTACTTGCCCATCCTTCATCTGAATCAAATTTGTACTGGATGATGCAGTATGACATGGTTTCAATTCTAATGATGGCCAAAATAATGAAGTGGTCAAAGTCGTAGAGAGGCCTCATTCTGCCCTTCATTTTTGTTGCAAATATCAAATTTTTTAATCTTTTCAATACCTTTTTTTTCTTAATTAAAATAATAGGGGGGAGAAAGTGAAGAAACCATGATATACACCAATGCACTAAATAAAAAAATTTGCTCTCATGACTTTGTCACTTTAAATTTGTGTGAATATTTACCCATCCCCTTCACTGAAACAATAATTCACATAGACTTGCCTAATACCTTACCAAAACCATGATTCTTTAGCATTTCCATGGAACTGACATCACTATGCTGATGCATGAAAGTCTTAGGTGTTTAATATCCATGTTTTTTAGCAAACTTTATGTTAGATGGATAAATGATAAATGCCTACTGTCTTGCAAACAAGTTATCCTGAGTTCCAGGCATCAGTAAAGGCTCTCTTTGTCTTACAATGTGATGAACTTTATGAGAACAGATTTTTTTCTTCACTTGCTTTTCTGTGTCTTTTAAGACACAGTGCATATTGATTTGATTAAATTTTTTTTCAGTAAAAGGAAAACAGCCAAACTTCATACAAAAGTTTGGACACAGAACTCTACAAGAAGGAGATTTAATCCTGCATTGCACTATACTTGGAAAGCCCAAACCACATGTCTGCTGGACAAAGGATGATATCCAAGTGGTATCTGGAGATATCAGTGTATGTTCTAACGTTCTTGAAATTTTTCTTGGGAGAAAGGTAATTTATATTGCGTTATGTTACTAATTATCTCCTATGTGCATTCTCTTGTTTTACAGATTGAGAAATTAGGAGATACCTATTACCTTTTAAAGAGAAATGTAGTCCTTGCTGATACCGGAAAATATATCTGTGTTGCCAGCAATGAAATTGGAAAGGCACATTGTTCTGCTTTCGTAACTGTGATAGGTGATTTGTCCTGCCAGCTGCATGCTTTCTGTTGCCTAATTACATGAGCAACTTCTTCCCACTAATGTACATATTTTGTTTCAGAGAAGAACAAACCCCCCAAAACTTGCAGTGTAATTCAGGCTAAACCGGAATGGGAAGATGGATACTTTTCAGAAGTGAATGTCACCACAAGTGAGCTAGTGCAAGCCCAGGACATGCCACGTGAGAGACACCAAAGGCCAGTGGCTAAAGGTACTCCAGTAAGGTAACTTGACTCTCACTCCATGCTACAACTTGTGCTGCTGCAATAACTGTAAAGACCTTAAATTACAAAGCACACATCAAACACTCTTCCTAATCTATGAATTTTGGGGTAATGTACATTATGTGCATAATACGTGACAGCCTTTTTCACTTAATTCTTCATCAAAAGATATGTAATTTTTAGATGAAAGAGCTTGTAATACATTAGAAAATTGAGTCTTTGCAAGGTATTTATGTTTAGTGAAATATTTTTTTGAAATCTAGGCACCTCAATCTAGATTTTAATATAAGGTTGGAGAGCTCAAAGACACAAAGTACTCCAAAAGTTCAAACTGATGGAGCTATGTGAAGTTTCGCCAACAGAATATGTAAAAAAATTTTTCTACTAGGCAAGTCTTACTCAGAAGACTAAGTATCAATCCTAATAAGACAGTAACTGTCACTGTTCATTAATTGATTAAAGGTAACAATACTTCCCACTGTGCAATTTGAGATTAAATAAATGAGATATGTTAAATCACTAGTCCCTCTGGTGACTTTTAGCACAGGATGAAATCTTGCCTCACAAATTTAGGCTCTGATAAAAAAGAAAGAGCAGTTTTATTTTGTCTTTAAGTTCCTGAAGTTTATCTGTCTAGATGTAGAGCAAAGCTGCAAACATAAAGTTGCTGCATATGTTGATTTAAAAGCTTTATCCTTTTCCTTGTGAACTGCCTGCACACTTCGCCTTACGTCCAGCTGACGGAGCATTGATCCCACATATTTTGTTCAGGGGTTTTTTTTGTGTTGCTGTGATGTGGCAGTAAAATATAACATGCAAGATCATTGTAATTTTAATTTAGGCACATAGAGAATTCAGTATGATTAAAACATGTAGACCATACAGAAAGGTCAGATTTATCCTATTTTTTTCCTCTTACCTTCTGTTGTTTATAGCTAAAGTATCTTCTGGTCAGTAAAATGAGATTTAGAATATTTTATGTTCTCTCTATAATTACTGTTTTTATGATCTCTAATCTTGTATTTTCTCACAACCACGAAGACCTGTCTGTGCACCATTAAAAATGTGGGCAATATTAACTAACCTTTTTTAAACAGGTTTAAAGAGAAGCTCTGGTTTCAAGGAGTGTATCTTGAACCTGAGACGCCACAAGAGATTAACTTCAGTTTGAGACATGATCCCATTCTTCTGTCTGATGCAGTGGAAGAGAATATGGACTGAACTGAAAGATGCCTGATTCCTGAGCAAATTCGTGTTGTTTGCTGTTAGTAGATATTGGCCATGGGTGAGGAGCAGATGAATTTTGGGTGCTATCCAATATATATCTATATTTAGATTTGTATTTTGTTTCTTTACAAATAAATCAATATTAAAATTCACCTGTATTAGACAGTGATTTATAATTTCTTGTGGGTTTGCTCTGGATTGTTGGACAAATCTAACAGAAGATGATGGAGAAAAGAAACATTCGCCTTCAAAATCACAGATCTCCTTGGTGATTCCCTAGTACCCACTATGGTATTCTTCTACAAATTCCATCAGTGGTATTAATTCCATTAATAGGTCTTCCCACTAGCTAATATAGAGAATAAGGATTTAAAACAAAATGAGTTTATATCTATAGAATTCTTCAGTTTATTAAATAGAGTGTTAATTGTCGTATTTCTCACAGCTTTGAGACATTTTTCGGAGGCCAGGTGCCAAAAGGAGTGGTTACTAATATTAGCAAGCCTTGTCTAGTCCTTGCTTAGTAGCAGGAATGTCTTCAGGGAAGAGAAAGTCTCTCTCTGAGGCAGCATAATGGAGAAGTTTTCACTGCAATGCTTCTGCTTTCAGGACTAGGTTAGTGTGACAATACAGTCCATTTCCAGTTGCCTGTCATTGCAGTTCAAAGGAGTGGACTATGAAGTGATACAAATGCCAGCTTCATTTTTAGTACAGCCAAGGACTCTTCAACAAGAGAATTCCTCAAGAACCACAATGTCTATTTAGGGCATTAAAAAAACATTAAACTGAAATTGAGTATTTTGGATTGCAGGCCAGTCATTAGCATGAGGAATTTTGTCTCTATTTCTTGAATTCAGAGTTTAAGTGTCTTTTTCAATTCACTGCAAGGCTTCTTGTAGAGAAGGACAAGGACTTTTGTAGTGTTATCCATTTGCAGCGTTGAAAAAGGTAGTTCAGAAAAAGCTGCAATTTGGATGGCAGTAAACAAAGCAGTCACAGTTGTGAATAAAAGCTCTTCAGCTTGATCCGCCTGATCCAGTTTTTCAAAGCCCTGCCTTGCAAATGGTTCATGCTACTCAGACTTCTGCTTCAGTCCTCTCTCAATGGCTGGGCCAACACCACCAAATTGTGCAATTCTTTGCTGTCCAGCATTCTGTCATTCTTCATATGCACATTGATAAGACCTACTCTGGTTTTGCATACCACAGCAATGAACTCACACCTTTCACAGAGAGCGGATAGGGATTTGAGCAGTGAAGCATTTTTGTGCTTCATCCAAGTAGATGTCATCTGTGCAAAATTGACACTGAAATAACATATTAAAGAATTGCCTAAGTCATAATATCAAAAAATTAGACATTTTTCTCCATCAAGATGCAGGTTGGATAGCAGAAACTTAAATATATCTCCAAGTTATGGTACAGGCAGAGAGAGGAAATGAGCTGAAAAAAAATATCATGTACATGTCTTCACCTGATCACATAAATCACTTGCTTGACGTTATGGAAAAGTCAGTGGCATCCTGCCCTCAGAAGAGTCACAAGGCTATGTATATGTGCACATAAATATAGTAGCTGCAGACTGAGGTACTTGCATATTTGCCCTGTATCTCTCACAGATTTTTCCAAAATGGAGTGAAGACAAGTGTTAAACATCTTATAGATCCTGTGCAATTACCTTTCCCAACTAAGCCCCTCGTCTCCACGTGTTATTTAGATTTAAAAATGTTGCAGAAAAAATTGTGGTTCTAATTGTACTCACATTCAGAGGACTGACAAAGTACATATCAGAAGTCCATCTCCCTCTTCCCCCCGAATTATAAAACCCCTAAAATTACTGTTCTTTTCTCATCTGGAATCTGTTAGCATGGCATATATAATTTCCTGTTTAGAAATGCATTCGGTAAAAATGAAGGTGTAGAATTCAGTGCTTGCTGGTCTTGAATGCTCATCAAATTTAAAGTACTGGGTTCTTTTTGCTTTTCCTCAATTGTTAGACTGTGAGAAAAACTCTAATATTTGAGGTTTTTTTCCTCTTGATTCACAAAAACAAAAACCAGGGAAAGAAGTTCCAATGCTTTTTTAGATACATGGGGCAAACCAGAAATCTGTATATCTGTTCTTACTTACGGTTTTCTTACAAAATAGTAGAAAGTGGTTTTTATAAATAAATAAAAATTCCCTCGACCTTCTTTGCCAATGAGGAACGCAGCTATTCCTCCAAGTGTTCCCTGAAAATGGATCCATTATGCAAAATGGTAAGTGTGTTTGTTTCTTTTCATTTTACAAATCATAGATGTCCATATATTTATTAAAAGCTTTCCAAATTTGAAAAAATATATGTATCTATTAAATGCTAAGGACAGTCTCAATGTTAGATAAAACTTATCCCCAGTACAATGTTGTCAATTACTGTTTTGTCAAAGGAAATGGAGCACTTAATAAATATATTCTTTATTCAGGGGCCAGGTTTTGTTAGCAAGGCCTTCTTTCTAAGGTGAAGTGCTGAGAAGGTAAATGTTTTTATTTCTTCCTTGTTCCACATACGTAAATGTGTAAGGATGATACATAAAGAAATAATATACAAGGAAAACTTGTCAAAAGTGACATCTGTGAATCTCCTTCTTGGGTATTTCCAAGGAGATTATATAAGTGACTCCTATCAACATGAAGTAAGCGAATAGGGACCCTGATAATGCACAGTGCAGTTCCCACAAAGTTGTTCCCATATGAAACAGATAAAGTAATTTCAAATCTTGCTTAATGCCTTAGTTATATTTATTAATTTGGAAGCAAATGACTGTGCCTTCTTCAGTAACAGGTTTTTGCAAGCAGTTTCTAGTTTGTATTGAAAAAGGTTAGTGTATCTTGCATATTCAATTACAGTGACTCAGGTAAGAATCATTAGCACCTGAAAACGCAGTAGCCTTTCAGAAGCCAGCTGCAGCAGACAAAAGTGGATGTTCTTGTGAACATAATTCAATTTATAGCCTGCATTTAAGGTTCTAAAGGTTTGGTTACAAAGTACTGTTTGCAGTATTAGCAGGGAAAGGGAAGCTGATAAAGGTGGTTGAAATATGTTTTGATTAAAAGTTGGGATTTAGTGGTTTAACAGTTAAGAAATTTGTAGTTATTTCTAAATTGAAAGAAAGAAAGTGAATAGGAGAAGGGAAAGTAAATTTTTTTCTAAAGTATAGTTGGAAAACTGGAAATTCAGCAAGAATATATTATACAAACATCTTTTTGGGTTCTGTTTTGTCAGTTCTAGGACTGCATTTCATCAGTGAGAAGTTTTATGTAAAGTGACCAAATTATTTATTTCATTACTCCCTTGGTTCTCATAGTTGATGAGACGGTAAAATGAAAATAGTAAATGAAAGGAGATATAATAGTTATTGTATAGGAATGAAAGGGACAAAGAAGTAAGGGAGACGGCAAAAATGGAAGGAGAGACGAAAATGGGAAAGGTACTAATTATTTTTACTCATTTTGCAAATTAGCATTTTTAGATAGACTAAGGTACCAGGAAAGAAAGCAGAATTTGTGCTACATTGGCTGTGCAGCTACAGCAGAGTACACTGGTAGTACAACACTACTAGTGTTTGAAAAACAATGAAGAAAACTAAAGATTGTGAATTTTTAAAAAAAGAATTAGGAAATTCCACCCAAAAAAACACAGTAAAAACTTGTTTAGGTGGCACTTTGAAATTTTAGTTGTTCAAAAAAGAATGAATTTTGTCTTTAAGCTTCGACTAGAGTCTTCGGCTTTCAAGGCATCTTCATGTGGGCCTAATAAGGCAGCTCCACTGATCTAGTCATTAAGATTATTCCAATTAATCAAAGTGATTAAAACATAAAAAGAGATTGCAGGTGTCCACACCACAGTGTTTCACCGTGTTAAATATCGCCTGATACTCCTTAAATGTGGCCTACAATGTATATTGGCAATATCTAGTTTATACTTCAAGCAGTAGCAGACTGAGGCAGATGCTGAAATTTTCATAACTATCCTGAATTTAAATATCTTCCTCATAAAAATGTCTTTGTCATCTGGATCTGATTTTTGTTTGATGTTGGAGCAAAGAAATAATGTAATTTTCACCAGCAGTATGAGTGAAGTCATCCTTCTAATTTTTCTTGTGGGTACACTATGTGACACTAAAGATATAGAAATCATACAATATAAATGTGACAGAAGGCATGCAGGATAAATAATTTGTATTTACTTGAGGACATAAGATAAATATTTCGGTCTTCAATTCCATTTCTGTATTCAAAGTAAAAAATTGAGAAGGTACAACTTTTGTTGGAATGGAAACATGATTAAAAGCAAATGTAGAAGTTAAAAAGATGAAGCTTGTTTTTTAAAATACAATGTATTTGGTTTAAGTATTTGAATGCAGGAAATTTTTTCCTTTGTAGCATTATTGTTATCAGTCATTGATATGATGAGTCATGGAAATAGAAACATACAAACTTCTGACCATCCCATAACTTAAAAAGTGACAGGCTTTATATTTTTGTCATTTAAAAATTATTACATGTTCATAAACTTTTAAATTGTTTATTTGATTTAGACATCATCATTAAGCTGGGTGTATTTTTAAAGTTTGCAAATACTAGCCTGTATTTTTCTTCAAGTTTGATTTTTCACTGACAATTAAAGTGTTTAACTACAGAGAAAAACAACTGTCTGCTAACTTAGCAGGTCTCTATTTAGAAATAGAAATTTTATACCCTTTATACAAGTTTCTTTGAACATTTTATGTCTTTTAGTACAAGCTTGCTCAACCTCCCCCTCATTGCATAGAGTTTAATTTGCTGTCATACTCAGTCTTGCACAGAGTGATTAGGCTCTCTGAAATCTATTTGCAACAAGAAATTAAAAATGAACCATAGTAGTTTGACTTTCAGCCACTGTGAGGGTTCAGGTAGTGCCAGTGTAGAGACTGTTCCTCCAGTTTGTGTTGCTGTTGATACTGCTGCGTGCCAAGAGTAGCCATGAAGTTCCTACCTTATGGGAAGGAAAAATTAAACGGCGGATCAAATTTCTGAAGTTATTTTATAAGACCACGGCAATATGTCATTTCTTATTTCTTTCAGATCTGCAAACCATCCTCTGCAGTGAAACCCTCTCTCTCCTTGGCATTTTCTGCCTCTCTTTCTGGAGGTTTCCTTCAGATTGTTTTCAAACACAAGTGCAGTTGATGGTACAGAACTCCAATCTGTGTTTACTTATCTCGGTGTTCCCAGGGAGGTTCTTTTCGATGTGGAACTTGGTAACGGCAGACTGAATCCTCAATCTACCAAACCAGCTGAGCACATGCTTGATTTTAAGCAAACAATTTTAAGTAAATAATCTTATGAGCCAGTTATGTGCTTAAAGAGTTCGCTAGATAGGCAGGAACAGAAACAGGCAGATGAGGTGCTGTGGTAAAACGCCTCCCATTCCAGGCAAAAACAAGGGTAGTCTTGTAACTGTGATGTCTGTTTCAGAAGGCACCACTCTAAAGGCACAGTTAGCTGGGCAGTGACAGAGCTGCAGTGGAAGTTCACAAACCAATACACTGTTTCATGGTCTGAGGTCTGCACGAGGCCTACGCAGGCCTAAAAAAAAGCTGTTAAACTTAAAATCTTCTTTTTTAAAAATGAGAGTATTTGTCTGGGTCAATTTACTTTCACAAATTATGTGTTCCTGCACATTGTATGCTACTGTTTTTATGCTTAACTGCTTGGAACATCCAACAGAAAAATTGTGAAGGAAACATAAACAACTCTAGAGCACCAAATCTATATACTGCCAAACACAATTTTAGAATTCAAAATTATGCAAAAAAAAAAAAATTAAATGGTGTATTCTAATAATGTGCAACCACTTGTCTGAGCTCAGCTTACTTATTTAGTCTAGTGATTGACATATGCATTTGGTGTGCCTTCTTGGATGTTTTATAATGAAAGAAAGTAAGACTGAATCTCACTGATATGATGACTTCTGGATTGTCCATATGCCCTGCTAAAATGCTTCTTTATTGCTTTCTTTGTCTTGTGACTATGACTTAGGATATTTGCAATGGCTTGTAAACTAAATTGAATTATAAACCAGAAGCTTTGGAGCGGGTGAGGTTTCCCCAGTGAATCCCTTTTGTGCCTCCAAAATTAGCATTGTCAGTCAAAACCAACAGGTGGTGTATGGTTACAGAGAGTGAATCCCCTCTCACCAGATACTTTCTTTCAGGAAACCAATCAGAACTGGCACTGACATGATGAGGCAGACCTGTCAGCAGAGCTGGGGTATATAAAGCGAAACAACTATGTTAGCACTTCTGAGCAGTCGTGCATTCCCCGCCTCGCCTCGGGTGTAGGGATTGCAAAAAAACAAAACTACACTGTCCAGACTGTGTAGTTTTGTTTTTTATGATTAGAGGCTCTACAATTCTCATGCTGGGATTGTCTAAAAAAATCTTACTCTGGATAAGGACGTCGTTCAGGAAGATTTCGTTGGGCTTAGCCCACTCTTGCAGGCACTTTGAGAGATCAGGTTAGTAGCATGTTTCTGCTGGTGTAATAAGGGGTTTCTCAGTCATTACTAAACCTGATACAATCTATTATTTATAAATTTACTTAAAGGGGGGTATAGGTTTCAGAGTATAGACATGAAATAATAAAATTCTCTGTCAAGATTATATCCTTAATTTCTGGAGTAAGATTTGATAACTCAGCAAAAAGGTTTTTCCGAGTGTATTTTATTGCTAAAGATGACATAAATTAAGATTTTAAAAGTGCGTGGAAACATGTGCTTAACTTAAAAACTCCTTTCTGTTGGGAATGTTCAAGGTTATGCTACTGAGAGATAAACTGAGAAGCTCCAAGAATAGCTCTGATAAAGTGCATATGGTATCAGCTAAGCGCTGATGACTTTTTAAGGGAAACAACTGCTAAGGTATCAGTTACATGGCAGCTCTGGAACACTTGTCTGCTGTCATTCATGGCTGCAAAGGTTATTTCTGGAACATGACATTTTAGATGCATACTTTCAATTCTAATTATACAAGAAGCCTTATAAGATCAGATATTCATCACTAGAATTTGCTTGGACAATGGAATATACATTGTGGGAACTCAATGACAGTTCTACTTAGTTAAATTATTTCTGATCTATTATGCAAAATACATATCTATAAAAGCTTTCATAATTTTTAATTGTATCATAAAATGATTTCAATTTATTTTAGCTGAGCTTCAAAACTTAGTTGTAACTGAACCTGAAAATCCCAATACAATATCCAGTTCTGCTCTTATGCATTTGTTGCGTCTATGAATCAGGTCCTGAGTTCTATGAAGGAACTCATGTAATGAATTTTCATCCCTGTGAGAGGTAGAATAAACTTGACTCATTGTGAAAGAAACTTCACTTTCTCATTTTTAATTTAAGCTTTGGACTGTCACAAAATCAGGCACAAAAGCCAAAGTGAACTGAAGTAAATATATGAGTAAGATTGGCTTGAAAAATTGTGGGGTTTGTTTGTTGAGACCTGATATACTCTCGGTGGAATTTTTTAATGAGAGAAAAAGTAACTTTAATGGATGTATGTTAATATTAAGAAGATACTAGCTACATTTTAAAAAACTGCATAATTCAACATCAGTAAATAAATAGATCATGCAAATATAAAATATCAACACACGAACTTTTCTAGTGGCAGTGTGTTATTTCAAAGTAAGATCTTGTGGCATAGCAAGAAAAAGCAAACTTTCTTTCAAATTTCACATGGCTTTGCAGTTGTTCAAGCCATCAGTGTCAGTGGCTACCTTATATCCTAGCTCACATTTCGAAGGTGGCTGTCTTCCCATATTCAAAATTCCACTGAGATACTCTCTAAGAAAGAGGAGAATTTTATCTGCATCTTTAATGCCAATATGCTTCTGTAAAGTGAAATTATTCACTACATACAGAGTGCTTTTAAAATAGAGTCTCTTGGCATTTTGTTAATCATTAAGCTAAATTCATTGCAGACCTTCACATTTTTTTCAATTGCTGCTTAGTGACCTAGTTGTCTTTTCATTGCAGAATGCAAATATTTTGCACCAGCAAATTATTTTATAAAACTATGCAAGGAAATTATTTTCTCACAAGATAAAAAAAGTTAATAGACAAAGAGAGGCAGGCCGAATGACCTGTGGAAGGTCACACAGTGAGTCAAGCAGAATTTTGTCTCCTGCTGCATACTTGTAATGTCAAAGCACAGCTCCACTAAATAAAATGGTTTCCCATCCAGCTCAGCCAAATATGCTCCAAGAGTAATTTGCTATACAAAATTTGGTTTTGGGTTTGTCAAAACCCAGTCTTTACATTTCATCAGGTCACTCTGATTTAATGCTGAGAAGAGTAAATTGTTCAGAGAATAATTACAGATATTCTTAAAATCTTGTAAGAAGCGTGTGTATATAATAACATTTTCACCACTGATATCTAATTGTGGGGTTTTTTTGCTTGCAGAGTGCCTGTAAAGATGACGACGAAAGCGCCAACATTTACACAGCCATTACAAAGTGTTGTGGCACTGGAGGGTAGTGCCGCAACCTTTGAGGCTCATATTAGTGGTAAGATTTTGATTCATTCTTCCAAGATTTGCTATTGTTTATCATAGATCATAATAGATCATAATCTGATATTTTCATAGATCATAATCTGATATGAATGGGTACAATGAGCGCTGAAATATGCACATATATCCATATCATACCATGCTAATCAGCACTGTGAGGTGCTGTCAAATATCCACAAACATACTGCATAAACTTACATGGCTGCCCAAGTAGTAGCCAATTGTCCTGCTGTGCCACTGATGTCTGACTGCCATGTGTGTTAGAACCATCAGAACCGGAGGGAAATATCTTTAAATGTATATATGTAAAAATACACACTGTGCTAATGAGGGAACTATATGTGGCTGCAGAAAGAATAATCTCATTTCAATGATGACTAGACAGAATTAAAAGTCAGGGTGCAAAAAGCAGGGTTTATGCTACCTCTGCCAAGACCTTTTGCTAAGCTTTGCTCTAGCTAAGATGTATTTCTAGTTCCTGTGCCCTTAAATTTATTTAATTCCAGAGTTCTAGGAGGGGGATTAAAAGCACAAAGTGTAGGCCCACCTGGCCACGGTAGAAAACCCTAGTATGCTAAATAATAGATGTGTGTGGTGATCGTGTTGGTAGCATGGATTAACAGAATTTATGTTGTCTATGCAATGTAAAGATGCCACACAATTTAAAGGATGCTTGATTTCTCCAGTTCATATACTACTAAAACACCCTATCTCGTGAAAAACATGCAATCCCCTGAGATAACGTTACCAGAGACCCAACACCCTGTTCTAAGAGTGTCTCTGACCTCGGCAGTGACTAAGGAGAAATGACATGTGTCCCTTCTGGTGGAATTATATTGTCTTACAGGCATTAGCAATGTGATGATCCACATACCATAAAGCACTACTCAGATGCTCTGTGACAGGTGCAAACACATGATCTGTGCAACTATAAAGATCTCTGACATCTATGGTCCATATATTTCATCCCTTGGTCCCTTTGCATAACACAGGCTCACACAAAGTGTTTGAACATGTCCTGCAGTCTATGTCCATGATATTTTTTTGTGCCATATCCTATTATTTGGCCCTTACTCTTCAGTCAATTGCCCTGATTTTCTCTTCTTCCTTCTACACTGTAAATTTTCTGTGAAATTTTTCTCCACTGATGATTACAATACTTATTATTATTATGAATACCTAAATATATCATCAGAAAAAGTTAGGATGCTAATATGATTATTCAACGTGGGATTTTGGCTAATTTCATTTGTGTGATATTATGGAGTATTTGGGAGGGGAGCTTGATTCCTTACTAAGTGAAGATACAGCAGTTTTTCTAATAGCATATGCCATATTTCTATTTTAGACTCAAATATCTTGTGAGTCAACCTCTTGTTAGATTTTTTTCACATTGTGAGATTCTGGTATATCTTTCCTGCCCTAAAAGCATCCACCAAGGTTGAAAGGTCTAACAGTGGCTTGGCATTTAGTTTTTCTACAGCACAAAAAAAACAGGACAGGTTTTTTACTATAATTGCATAAATAAAGGACTACACAGCTTTATCTTGCTGTAATGTCTACCCTTTCTATCTGCCATGAATAATTGTGCATTTGAAATTCAGAATTTTTCTCTATCTCTAATAACACTGCTCTTTTATATACAAGTATTAATACAGAGCAGTTCAAATGTGAAGAGTTCAGTAATCTAAGGGTATCAAGAAGAGCTTAGCAACCACCTGAGATGCAATTTTGCTGTTTGTAAACTAGAACAAATGAATTGTGCTGTTGTATTAGACTGTGAATTAAGTGTCACATTACAAAGAGTTCATCTCAGGTGAGTATACCCAGTGTGTAACAGAAAGCACAGAACACACAAACCCTGTTATTAAAAGCAGCAAATGCCAGAGCAGCCAGGACATCGTCACAGGGCGAGTCCTACTTGGTCACCAGTGACTGAGGAGTCACGAGACAAGAAAGTCAGAAGTGTTGCTGGCAGTAGAACTGTGCCAAGGCTCATGGCTCCACAGTACTGATCAACTTTGAATTTTTTCATAAAGAGCTAAACTGTACCCTGTTTACCTTTTTTTGATGTTTTCAAGTATTACCCAGTTCAAGGCAGCCTTTACCATAGTGCTCATTTCTGAAAGCAGCACACAGATCATACACAAGTTGGCAGTCCCTCTCACATCATTTTCAGGAGAATCTTATGAATTCAGTTACTTAAGTGGTGAATTTGAGGCACTTCAGGTCAATTCTCTTCTTTTTGGCATTAAAGTTCAAAGAATGACAAGGATGGTTTTAAAATGAAAAAAATTGTCCTAATAATTAATAGACAAATCATAGCATCATCTGGGACGTATAGAAGTAAACCCCTACTCCATGTAGACCAGGCACATATATCATTAATCTGGGTTAGATCTTACCTAGCTCTGTGACATGGGACTAGCACAGTGCTAATAAATTTCTGGAGTTGAGTTTTTGATATAAACTCGGGCTCAGATTTCTAAAATGGCTTCCAGTGTTGGATCCCTTGTACACAGCAGTTTGAGACATCAAAATAGACTCCATTTTAAAAATGCAAACCTTTTTCAACCTGCCACAGAAACTCCCATCTTTGCTAATCGTCATAAAATACCACCACAAGAAAATAGAACTTTTGACAATGTTTCAAGAAATTCACTATTGAGGACATGTTTTTGGAGGGTTGCCTTGCTTAAAACATTTTTAAACTAATTTTCACGAATATTGAAGACACATAGCTCTGAATGAAATCACTGGGGTCTACTGTATACTCCATGATGATAATACCTAAGTTGCCCTACACCAATAGCACAAAATAGAATTATACCATCCCATCAGGACTGTTTGATAACTTCCATCTGTGAAATTACCAATTCTTATATGTACTTTTACCCTTTTGATTTCTCATCCTTCTTAAAACTGTCCACATTCTCTTTCTGTATGTGCAAATTTCTGTTTTACATTTTTCCCTAAATATCAGTGCTTTACTGTAAGATTTTAAACTTTCCTAACCAAATCTGATGGGACTGCAGCCAATTAGTAATAGCTTCAATCTACATTGAATCTTCAATCTGCTTCTCTTTCACTTTAGTCTCACACAGTCATTTTCCTGGCACATTAAAATCCCTAATAATTTATTCAGTTTATAGGCAGGATACTCTAGAAAGGAAGCAGAATTCTGTGCACCTGGGGTTTTCCCAATCACAGAGATTAGAACTGGGAAAACTAATTTATCTATAAATGCAGTCTCAGATCTCAATCCTGAGCCCCTGTAAAGCACAACTGGTGATTTGGGTTGAGTGGAGATGTACATGAAGTAAATTTGCAGGGATTTTAATTAAAAAAAAAAATGTTCTAGGTCTACAAAACAGACTTTGAGCTGGAATCTTATGTAATTTAATAATTACATATTATGTGGCTTATATAAGAATTTTACTTGTTCATCAAATGGATTTAAGTTACTCAAGAAATTTGGCTGAGTAGAACACTGGGAAGATAATTTCCACAGGGAATCTAAAATCACCATTTAAAACCAACAATCAGCTGTAGGTACAACTGAAATTTTTCTGACCAAAAGGCACTTGCTCATGACCCTGAAAAAAAAAGAATAATATATTTGAACAACAGTTGATCCCAGATGACTGCTGTTGATCAAACCCCAAAAAATTCCAGAAAGAGAAATTAAATTTAATGTCTGCAGCAGTCACTTCTTCTGTCAATTCATTTTCTAAAACCATGGTAGTGTTAGAAAAAATGCTTCATTTGGTTGGAAGTACTGATCTTTATGTTATCTCCAGACTATTGGACTGGATGAATATTTTAGCAATAACAAATCCTACTTAGATACTAGCAAATAAGTTTTAAAGATACCTCACACAAATAAATTCATCCCCCTCACAATTTTAATGAACATCTATTTCTTAATTGGATTGCCAAACACTACAGTCCTCTCATTATTCAAATTATTTCCTAAATACAGGAGCCAGGGCAGCTGCCCTATTGCTCTGTGTATTTTAGAGACCTTTCTAAAAATAAATTCCTTTGCCACTGGACGTGCATCCACGGCTATGGCATTGTGCTCCACCGTAATTGTGTATACGTGAGTGTGTATTTTGGTAATTTTTTGTATCTGGCACTTCCTAATGTCTTCATGTCCATTTGTCCCCCTTTCCCTGCAGGTTTCCCAGTTCCTGAGGTGAACTGGTATCGGGATGGCCAGGTTCTCTCTGCTGCAACCCTGCCCGGTGTGCAGATCTCGTTTAGTGATGGCCGCGCTAAACTGGTGATCCCCACCGTGACGGAAGCCTGCAGCGGGAGGTACACTGTGCAAGCCACCAACGGATCTGGGCAAGCGACTAGTACTGCTGAGCTACTTGTCACAGGTACAAAGCAGCTAAAGAAAGGCGCCTCTGACTGCTAGCAGTGTGAGAGAGAGATGGAAGAGTAACACATAATGAAATAGTTCAAATTTCAAGTACATGATCAGCAAAAAAATAGCAAACCTCATTCCTTTTCCTAAAGCGGTCTAGAATTCCACATGTGTTTTCGCCAGTGATGTCTAACGGTGTCCTTTATATTTTAACTGTATAATCTTGATCTCACAAATTCTTATTAATAATTACAAGCTTCTGGCTCAACTCTTTTACCTCCACTCTTGTTGTCTGTCATACTGGCTACATTGAAATTGCTCGTAAAAGAAAGAATAAAGTTCTGCAGGGTGGAGTCATTAATGGTATCTAATGGTATCAATTATATTTAACAGAATAAGTCACATAAAGGGCCATACCAAGAGACTACTCTTAATGCTTGTGGTTGCAAACAACATATCTGTAATTCTAGAAACATTTGCAATCATAGGTATAACCAGAAATACCAGAAATTTTAAATTCTTGAATAAAGCTAAGGGTGTCTGTGTTTTGGCATATCATCTCCTAATGTTTTAAATGTTTCAGAAGGTGCTGTCTGTAGCATGTGAAGAAGAAATAGACCTCATACATTCTAGTAATGAAAGTATCTAGTTACTTGCAGTTCTTTTTAAGAGACACCACTGTTTTCCTATTTACTTCTTCAATAAAAATGCAGCTGGAACAGCGCCACCAAACTTCTCACAACGACTACAGAGCATGACTGCAAGACAGGGAAGTCAAGTCCGACTTGACGTGAGAGTGACTGGAATCCCTACACCTGTGGTGAAGTTCTATCGGGATGGAGTAGAAATCAAAAGTTCCCCCGATTTTAAAATTTTACAAGAAGGAGACCTTTACAGCCTAATAATTGCAGAAGCATATCCTGAAGACTCCGGCACCTATTCCGTAAATGCCACAAATAATGTGGGACGTGCTACTTCAACAGCTGAATTGCTAATTCAAGGTAACAGAGCTGAAGTGTCAGGCCGTGAAAATCAGAGCATTAATTGTAGTGGTGCAATATGCACTGCTTCATTGCAGTTATACCAACAAGTTAATTTATGACTCCTTTCTCAGGAGTTATTAACTGGCTGTGAAAAAAGCAGTGTCTTTGATGAAATTTGCCAAAGATTTTTGTCTGAGATTTACAAGGACCTTTTCTCCAGAATGGGTCTTCTTTAAGTGGAGCATATAATTGATGGAAAAAAGTGTGGGATACCTTGAGTTGTTCTCATTTTGGTCTGTAAATCTCTCGAGGTTTTATTTGTAAGCTGGCTTTGGTAGAATAGATAAATATATCTATTTATAGATATAGACTGCATATATATATTTATAATATTTATTTATATATATTTATATCTAGATATTTATAGATATTTATAGACTGCATAAATGTACACAGTCTTGAAAATGAGGCTGGTAAAGATGAAGACAGTTCTTAGAGAATTGTAGCAGGGAATCATGCTACGCAGAGCAGTCTTGCTTGGATTTCACCTCAGTCAGGTTTGGAGGCTCTGTAATTATTTTAGATCCAGGACTGATATGAAGAATCTACAATGAATGTATTTTGTTTTGCTTTGTTTGAGTTTTTTTCTAATGACTTGGTAATGCTGTAATATTGTTTCAACTGTTTTCACAATGATGTCTGTAGATACTGAAGGCAAAACAGATGGTTTCTTAATTATCTTTCTGTTGTATATATAAATTTTTATATAATTGAAGCTGACCATTCACGTTTTTCTCCAACTGTTGATATATGATTGTTGCCATATGCAATTCTTCTGACCACATTTTCTCTTTCAAAAGGCGAGGAAGAAGCCGTTCCTGCTAAAAAGACAAAGACAATTGTTTCGACTGCTCAGATTTCACAAACAAGACAAGCCAGAATTGAAAAGGTATAATTTTCAAAAACAAAGCAGGTATGGCTAAAATGTGGAGGATTACTTCTACAGTACCTCACCCTAGTTTTCTTTTTCTTGCTTTTCATTGCAGAAGACTGAAGCCCACTTTGATGCCAGATCACTTACCAGTGTTGAAATGATTGTAGAAGGTGCAACCACCCAACAGCTCCCACATAAGGCACCTCCACGAATGCCTCCTAGACCTACATCAAAATCACCAACCCCAACAACTGCTGCAAAAGCACAGATGGCACGACAGCAATCACCATCACCTGTTAGACAATCACCATCACCCGTAAGGCATGTCAGAGCACCGACACCCTCACCAGTAAGGTAAAATTACTATTCCTCCTGGCAATACTGCTTTTGGAATCACTTTCACATATAGCAGTAATGCTGCAGAATGAGAGCACAGTAGAAAATGAAAGAATGCACCCACCTATTACTGACTGGGCTTATTTTGATTGCGAGCTGTAATGTGCTATATTTACCACTGCTATAGAAATGTGTGCCTCCTATGTAGACTTCTGTCCCCCATTGTAGAAAATCCCATTTGATTGCTGTGCACAGAGCCAAACTAGCACTCACAGCTCCATTTCATAATGGAAGAGAAGAAAATGTTGAAGAGAGTAGTTGGCCCTTGATTATTTTAGATGAACAGAGAAAAGAGCAATGACACTGATGAGTGGCAAACAGAACAAAAAAATATGTAAAAATATTCGAGCTCATGTTCCATGTATGTGCTGGTAATAACTACAGAAATAATGTTTTGAAGGTAGGCAAGCTAAATGTGGTTATGGAAAAATGAAGTTTAGCTCTGCTGTGTAGAGGGTCTAGAGAGGGAAAGTGAGTGATCTGAAGAGCAAGGCTCGTGGTCTGGGCAGTCTCTGATGAGGGGCAGGTAAAGAGAAGAGTGTTTTGAAAGTCCTGCAGTTTCAGTATCCTGAAGCACCAGCATCATGGGAGGAATGACTCCAAGCTGAGTGCTCAGAAGAGCCCCATTTATGTTGCCAGAGCTGGTTGTGCTGGTGAATTTTGTCCCACTGAGAATAACTTGCAAGGACAAGAATAAACAGATGGAGAGCAACTAGCAGTAACTACCAAACTGCATACATGAAAAAAGAATTCAATAGTGCCATCTAGAGCACATATGGAACTAGAAGCTTGTCCTCCCTTGCTAGTCAGACCCCTTTTCAACATACAACACGTTAGAAAAAAATAAATCTAAAAATTGATATGATGATGCTGCCCGCTACTGCTGCTATTTGCTAATGTTCTCTTGGAAAGATAGCACACAAAATTCCACTCAAAGAAATTCTAGGTTAGAAAACCTCTTTAAGAATTTTGGGAAATGCTTTAGAACTGTCTGCTAGGATTAGGATTGATTTTTGGAACATCAAAATTTAGAAACTAGCACGTTCTAAGTGGGTATCAATTGTTGTGTCTAAGATTTGTAAATGTATGTCTGGGGAAAAATATAGGCACTGGTAAGAAACTTGCCTGGATTATGAGCACATATATGGGTGATACATGAAAATAAGATGTAGTACAGGAGTACATCCAGGGGTTTTGCTAGGTGGTTGACACATGACATTTTTATAAAAATTGGTTGCAATCATAATTTTGTCTCTCTACAGAGACTAGACCATAAATGTATTAAGTAGTATTTACAGCCTGTGAGCCTTTTATATTATTCCTATTAGGAGAATCAGGATAGAGCAAATGCAAAATCATAATGTATTTCAAATATACTTCAAATATATTTGGTTGAGTGAAATTTCTTTTACCACTTGTTCCAGCTTGTTTGGAAAGTAAGCTTCTACAAAGAGGGGTTACAGTTATGAGAATGACAAAAACACACAATAGGCATACTATTAAAAACAAGTTAGTGTAATTTTCAAGCAGAACCTCTCAAAAAACTTACTTAAAATCAAACTACATATTACTGAAGATACAGTAAATGGGGAGTGAGTTCAAGTTCAGGCTGAAGTTGTTTACGCCGTTATCACTCTGTGGCAGTAGATTAATGGTATTAATACTCTACTTTTTTCAATAGGTCAGTTTCTCCTGCTGGGAGAATCTCCACCTCACCTATTAGACCAGTGAAATCTCCATCTCCAATCCGTAAACAACATGTAGTGACAGTAGCTGGGCCTGATGTCCTTCCTCCTTGGAAGCAGGAAGGATATAGTGCAACCACGGAAGCCCAGATGAAGGAAACAAGAGTATCTACAAGCACTACCCAAGTGACTGAGGAAAGATGGGAGGGGAGATACGGGGTCCAAGAACAAGTTACTGTCACTGGTGCTGCTGCTGGCGAGGTGGCCACTGGTGCTAGAGAGGTAAAGTCTGTGTTTACTTTATGTGGGGTCTCACCACTGCTGCATAGATCTGCTAAATGGAGTCTGAGAGGCTGTGTGTAAAAACTTGTGTGCATCTGCTGTTGAGAGAGTTCTGCCGTAGATATGGAAGTTCTACTTTGCAATGTTCTGTCTCTGTACTTGTTTTGTCCTTCTTCTGAATGTATGCAAAATGTGAAAAAATGTCTTTTGATGTGACTAATATAGGTGAGAAAGGACAGTGAAAAAACAGCAGCTATTGCTACGGTTGTTGCTGCTGTGGATCAAGCCATGGTGAGAGAACCAGCTCCAGGTGCTGTAGAGCAAACTACTAAAAGGACAGCAATGACTGCAGTCCATGTTCAGCCTGTTCACGAGCAGGTAGAAATAGAGCACAAACATTCTATGACTTCCCTTTATCCCTTCATCCAACATGCAAGCAAGGCATGATTTACTGTGAGGAATTAACAAGATTACCATTACCCAGCGCACTGCCAAAGCATGCATACTCATCTAGAACACCTAGACTGTAAAGGAATGCTCAGGTTCACTTACATCTTTGCATTCCATCATAACAGTATTGAACTAATTACTCTTTTTAAGTTTAAGGATGCTTCCTCTGAAAGTGATCCTCTATTCTCTCTTCTTATTTATTCTCTAACATTATTCTTACAATGATGACTTTTTTCTCTAATATCTTATTTATAGTTTCCCCACTAGGAAAAAAATATTTCTCCTTTAGTATTTTTCCTCTCTTCTCTCTTATTTTTTCTTCTCTTATTTCAATGATCAGTTTTTTTAAATGAATTTTAAGACTTTGGTTTGTTTGTTTGTTTGTTTGTTGCTATAAAAATCAGATGAAAAAGGAGTCAATGGTAGTAGTTACCAGTGATAAAGCCACAAAACAAACTGTGATAACGAGACATAGAGAAGGAATTGTTACTTCACAAGAACAAAGGCACATCTCTCCTGAAAAGGTGAATACAGATTTTACCTCTGATTGTTATGCCCTACCTTGTTCAAAAATCTGATATCTCACACAAGACAAGCCTATGAACAAGACAAATGAGACACTCTTATTATTTGTCCCTTGTATGTTCACTCTTCCAGTTTGCAGTGCTATTATTTTCCTGTCACTTATCCATGATTACTGTCTTTCCTTTTATATTTCACTTCCATTATTTATACCTAAGAATGTGATAGATGAAGTTGCAAAACATTAACCTAGACAAACCTCTCTTTTTTTTTTCATATATTATATGGTAATTTACTAGATAGTATTCTTGATCATTTAAAGAATTGACATGTAGAAACTAGCTCTTAAATTTTGTTATTGGGAGGGGTGTGTTCAGAATTTGTCTCTAAGCTTGCCATTTGTAACCTGCTTTATTTGTTGGCAGCACAATGGGTCAGAAAAAAGGAGGAAAAACTCATTCTGCATTGAAATCAGTTTTGAAAACACCTATGAGTGATTTGAATTCAGATTATTTTAGTGCATGTTTTATCAGAAAAATGTGATTTAATGGAAGACCAGCTTTTATAGAGAAAGTTACATTTGTAATATAGAAGAAATGCGTGAAGGCGTAACCTGTCTTTAAAGCACTGAGAAACAGAATTCCACCTGGGCATTAATCTGAACTCGGCATTTGAAGTCTTGTCAAACTGAAAGCTTCCTAAAACTTATTTTTAATATCCTACACTTTCTCAAAGTGATTATAATGCAGGACAGTTTTTCTCTGAGCAATTTTTTTTAGTTCTGCTTTAAGTAGCAAAGCAAGCATTTGTGGAATGTTTTATTATTTTTATGTTAAGTGTTTCATACAAAGTCCATTCATGTTGTTGTTATTGTTTCCAGACTAGATGATTTCCAAAACCAGAGTTTGACATCTTTTCTCCCTTTAATTTCTATGCTCTTTTCCAAATATGCTGAAAATCACATACCTTATATTTTAAAATAAAATATAACTTAAAGTTCTTTGTTTGTAAATGTCCAGGTGAGAAAAGAACCAGAGAAAACTCCAATACCCAAAGTAATAATTGCCACAGACAAAGCCAAAGAACAAGAAAGAATAACAAGAGCTACAGAAGAAATATCTACCAGACATGAGCAAGTGCACATTGCTCATGAAGAGGTAAATAAATGTTACAGTGTTTAGTTCATTGTGATACTCTGGTTTATAAAATCTGTTACATAATTTTATTGTCCTCATTTACAAAGAGAAGATTACTAAACAAAAACTTTATAAAACAAGGTATTCCAGACCAAAATCTCTGCAGATCTAGTTCTCCTGACCTTATAGCAGCTCTGTCTGCAGAGGAGTGCAGCTGCCCTTCTTACAGATCCTTTGATCATTAGGGCTTTTATTGCCACAATACACAGAATTTCATCTGATGCTTAACGACAAATTCATCTCTGGAGGTAGATTTCTGTATATAAATTTTAAAGGTTATTTTGGTGGAATCTTATTTAATGAAATTCATATTTGTGTGAGGGTTGAATACAACTATTAGACAATATTGTGGAACCACTCAACTGATGGGGATTGCTATTAAGTCAATAATACTAATTTCTATGCAAACGGATTCTATAAAACATACTGACATATCACAAACTAGGAAGTATAAAGATTCTTCTCTCATTCACATTAAAATTAATGCAATATATTAATGACTTTGCATGAACTTCTCTCAGCATATAAGACGGGCTATAATTTGGGTACAAATTCTGATTAATGTTTCTCTCTTCTTGATATACACTTAGAAACATTATCCTATTTTCCAAAAATGTTTTATAATCTTGACAACAGGCATAATCAATTACTATTATTTTTCTTTACAATAAAAAATAGATAAGAAAGGAAGATATGAAACCTTCTGTACCTAAGGTAGTAATTACTACTGATAAACCTAAAGCACCGGTCATATTGAAAAGTAAAGAAAGAGTTGCCACCAAACAAGAAAAAGTGAGCATAATACATGAAAAGGTGAATAACACTGTTATAACCATATTTGGGTTTTATCCTTTCTTCTTTACAAACCTCATGTTTTCCTCAAAAAATACTAACTCTACCTTTCCAGCTCATTTTTTCTATTATTCCACTTACAAACTTTTAGACCTACTGCTAATTAGACTAAATTATTTCACCTTGATCTTCCTCTCTTGTTTTCATTAATAGGATGCTCATAATTATCTTCTGACTGATGTTTGGAGTGGACTGACTGACTCCTGAAAAGCATTTTAACTTTTTTTTTTTTTAAACCATTACTTTTATTTAAATAGGTGCGAGGGTATAACAATACTTATCAATATACATATAACACAGAGATGTGTGCAGTGCACAAGGATCTAACCCTTCAATTCTCCTTCCTCGTTCCTATTTCAAAATGTTTTCTCATTGTTCAAGTATCTTTCAAGACTGAATGTGACTGAAATTTCTATTTCTGCTATGAAAAACCAGATTAAAAAGGAAACTGAGAAAACTACTCTATTTCCAAAAATAATTGCCATTGCTAAAACAAAAGCACCAGTCACAGTGTCCAGAACTGGAGAAGAAATTACAGCCAATGCAGGGTTACAATTTGGTTTATCTGCAAACCTTACTTTTTAAAAGCTATTTTGGTACAAAGAATGCTCTCAAATTAATTCCTGAAAACATACCCATTTAAGCGGGTTGACCATCAAGTAACAGAGTCAGTATGATTAAGTTTCTAGTGCTGAAGAAGTTTATATTCCATCCTGCTAGGAAATGTCACGCTTTAGGGTACAGTCTGATTGCTCTGTGACACTCTCCTCCATATCAGTGACTTTTTAGTAATGTTTACTTGTTCAAATTTCTGACTCTGCAACCTTTTTTTCTACCCAATGATTCCTTCTAACTGTATGGTTGCCAGATGAAACAACTTCCCTTTATTGAGGTTTGAATCGTTCTTTGTACAATACACAGTTTAACACCCACTCAGGTCTGTCCACTTTGTTACTTGTGACCATCAGACACTTGTTGGCACTGCTTTGTTTCCCTTGGACTCCCAAAGCAGGAAAGATCTACAATACAGCCAGGAACTCTTACATGAGGAAGGAAAGCATAGATGCCAACAGCTGTTATTTAAAATCCACACTGCAGTACATAAAATACATCTACAAAATGTATAAAAGTAAATGAGCAAAGCATATCAAACTCACTCAAAGGAGTCAGACTGCTAAGCAATTTCAGTCTCTTGTTAGATTATGTAAATTTAGGGCCAAATTCAAGTCAGTACAAAAAATTATTTTGAAATTGACAGTGATACAGATTAGGAGATCCCTGTTACCTAAAAAATACTTTAACAAGGAAACAAAATCTCTGTAAATAATCACATCTTGGCCTCACCTAAATAATTTTAGTTTAAGCTGATAATGGTTTTAATATCAGTATGCAGTTATGTATTAGGGGTTTTTTTCCATTTACAAGGCATAATACCATATGCTCTGTTCTTACATCCAGATCAGTTATGACAGTAATAGTAAACACTAGTAGTAGTCACCCTACTGTTGGCTGACTGAGCAGAAGTTTGGACCCTGATAACACAGAAGCTGACAGTATTTATGAGTTATTAAAAACAAATACAAGTCCTGATACAAAAGCATTATTTCCAAATTATCAGGTGTCTCAGTCTCCCTTCTTTTGAAAAATCCTTTAAAACAGATCAGCACTGAATGGAGAGATATACCTACTGTAAAATTTTTTATGGGTCTGTGTCTTAATGAATACATGCACATCAGATACTAGATGCACTTTTTACATTTGCAAGAGTTATATTGAGCTGATGAGCATACTTTAAAACTAGGTGCACATTTCCATACCTGCATACTCTTAGAGAAGTGGACACAAATGTGGCTGTAAAGTATTAAAATTGGGCTTGCAGACAAATATTGATATGTATAAAACATAGAAGCATAGATATATTCTGAATGTGCAGAGATAGCACTTAGAGAATATATATGCATTTGAATTTACTGATTCTTAGGTGTATTTACAAATGCATACTTTTGATCTTTTCATTGTGACTTTTCCATAATCATACACCCTCCCTCTGGAATATACTGAGCATTATAACTGCTTGTCATGTGTGCAAGTTTTCAATATAATGATGAATATGTGTATCAATTCTGCTGATGTTATTGATAGACTCAAGCTGGAAAAAAGGCTGAAGCTGTAGCTACAGTCGTTGCAGCAGTTGATCAGGCACGTGTTCGATCGCCCTGGCAACCAGAACAAGCAGATGAAGCCTATGCAAAGCAGAAAACTTTGGAATATGGTTATAAAGAGCACACTGTAACAGACCACGTTTCTGAGGCCCCAGCAGAACGTCATGTTGTCACTAAAGAAGTTAAAACAGTCTATGTTCCTCCTGAGAAACATATCTCAGCTCCTGAAAAGCAGGAAGTTCACATATCAAAAGAGGTTAGACTCTTTTTTCATATTACATTATTTTCCAGAATCTATGTCCCAGTGAAATCTGTTTCAGTTTAAAGAGCAGCATCGCTTTCAACAACTTTCTTCATTACTTTGTGTAGATAAAAAGAACAACGGAAATTGAGAAAACAATTCACGTTGAACCCCCACGACCTCGCACTGCAAGTCCTCACTTCACGGTCTCCAAAGTTGCTGTTCCTAAAGCAGATCATACATATGAGGTAAGCTGAAGTTGTAGCCAAGAGGAACTTGCTCATTTTCAATAGCCAGTAGGTCACCCATTCCATCTGGCTTCTCCAAGAGGAAGAGTTGTATGCTCCTTACAGCTATTTTTGTTGGCTTATTTGACTAATAAAGAATACTACTGTAAACAAACAAATTAATTGCTAAAATAGAATTTGTTTTTATTATTAGTTATTTAGTTAATCTTATAAACTGTTTGAGGATACAACTTCAGTACTTCATGACATATAGTGGAATTGTAGATATTTGTCATGCAAGTTATGTTTTTTAAAGAGAAGTATCCCTCTTTAATCTTATTACATGCATCAGTTCACTCAAACACTGCTTGTTTCTTCCTTGCTAATTAAAACATACTAAGCTAATTTTTTTAATAGAAAAGATCCAGACTGACTGCATAATATGACACCGTCCACTTTTAATGTTATTTTTTTCCATTCTTCTGTTTGACTCCTTTACATAATATTAAAATTTCCCAGTTAATTAATTTTCTCATTCAAGCATACTTTCTCTCTTCACCTGGAATTTTCCTCCAAACATAATTAAACACAGTTACAAATATTTTCATTCAACAGTTATGCATTTCAAAAACAGTTATTTTATCTATAATAAGATTTTGAAATCACTTATTTTAATCAAGTGATTAATTAGTTATATAATTATTTATTAGTTATATAATTAGTAGTATTCTTTGTTTCAGTATTGGACTTTAATAAATGGAAATCTAAGGCTACAAGTGAATAAGTGGAGAGAACATTTCTTGTGCTGCACTTAAGAGCTTCTTGACCATTTAAAGATCAAATTCTAAAGTGAAGAAGAAAATATGAAATGTTAGATCAAAAATAATATAAGGATATTATATCTCTGGTATTCTACTACTGCAATCTAATACTCTTTTTTTACATATAACTTTTGCAGTGTCAAAACCAAGTAACTAAGGAAGCAACTGCTGCATATGCAATCTGCTCAAGAAATGCACTCTTGCCTTTGAAAATAAGACAACAGCAAAGCTGTAACTCTTTCTCTTCTGTTCCCTAGGTTTCAATAGCTGGATCTGCCATGGCTACTCTGGAGAAAGAGTTATCAGCTACTTCTGCTGTGCAAAAGATCACCAAGCCTGTGAAACCACCTCAGCTAAAGCCTCATGAAGTCAGGACGAAAGCAGAGCCAGCTGCCCCTCCACAATTTCCCTTTGGAGAGGCTGCTGAGACATACAAGAGTCACTATGATGTCGAGACTAAAAAGGAGACAAGCATTAAAACTGAAGCAGTGCGGACAGAACACTTGATGCTGCATAAAGAAGGTGAAGCAAAGGTATGTTTTTAAGCAAATTTCTGTCATTTTGACTGACTTTCATCTTAAAAATATAGAATAGCCTCCCTTTTTTGCTGTTTTCTTATTGCAATTTTCCACCTTTAAAGCATTCTGCTGCCTTTTATCTTTTCATTTATGCAAATCCTTGTAAGGACCTAATACTTACCTATGACTTGCAAGAGTACACATTACTTGATTTCTCTTCTTATTTAAATTATGCTGCTTATGTCCTTGGCTTTGTTCATTAATTGTCCTCTAAACAACCTAGGTGACAGAAACTGCCAGAATTCCTGTACCTGCAGAAATCCCTGCTACTCCACCCACCTTAGTCTCAGTAAGTAATTTTTTTGTTTAATTTAAGGGACTTACACCAGATTTTCACCCATTCCGTTTTCTAAGTGTTATCACTGAATACCTGAACATTAAAAATTGGCTTTATTTAATATTTTTACTTTGTATTAGATTTACTCAACCATATAATTTATCTCTGATACAAACTCTTCTTGATGTCTTTCATGGTAGAGACCCTTCCCAATTACATCACATGGTAGGTTGATCTTTCTGCATAAATGTGAACCTACCTTTTCATTTTGTTAATAACAGCAATGTTCAGAGATCCTAAAATCCAGATTCAAATACTTCCCTTTGGAAAATGCCCCTCTTTTTTCCTGCATACATTGCTTCACACTGTTTTGAACTAGACACTAAATTTTCAATTCAGATAGGTTTTAAACCTTTAAATATCTCTTTAGTATTGAAAATGTATACTGACTGTGATACTTATTTTTTGTCATACAGGGCCTCAAAAATAAGACTGTGACTGAAGGTGAGTCTGTAACTCTGGAGTGCCAAATATCTGGTCATCCTGAGCCTGCAGTGACATGGTACAGGGAAGACTACAAAATTGAGAGCTCAATGGACTTCCAGATCACTTTCAAAGCTGGACTTGCTCGCCTGGTTATTCGTGAAGCCTTTGCAGAGGACAGTGGAAGATTTACCTGCACTGCTACCAATAAGGCTGGGAGTGTCAGCACTTCTTGCCACTTACATGTGAAAGGTAAGTATACTTATAGAATCATAGAATTGTTTAAGTTGGGAAAGACCTTTAAGAGAATAGATTTCAACCAATAACCCAAAACTGCCAAGTCCACTGCTAAACCGTGTCCCTAAGTGCCACATTTACATGTCTTTTAAATCTCCAGGGTGGAGATGGTATTTAAAAGTCAGCCCCAGATGACTCATGGGCAACTTGTTCCAATGCTTGGATACCTACCCTTGACAGCCTTTTTGGTGAAAAATTTCGTAATATTCAAACTAAACTTCCCTTGGTGGAACTCGAGGACAGGCCCTCTTGTCACTGTAGGAAGTTAATAATTTTGTAAACTGTGTAGTACTTGTAATTTACTTTAGACAGTTAAAACATATGATTTGAGTTGTATTCTGGGTTTTTAGGTAAAAGGGCTGTAAGAATATGAGGAAAGGGCCAATAATGGGCTGATAATGGGAGACTCTTAACTTGATTCCTCAGTGGAATTACCAAGTCCTTTGAGCCAACTAACTAGTTACTCTTTTTATGTCAACTAAACTCACTGGTTAAGGCCCATTGAGGTATTTTGACATTCACTATATCAAATTTTCCTTGTAGTTACTGAAGAAATTGAGACTCGAGAAACCATTTCTGAGAAGACTGTTACAGAAGAGAAACGGTAAAGTTCCTTTTTTAAACAGACTGCTCCTACTGCAAGCATTAGCTTCTTGCATTCTATTTTATGATGGCTTCGGACTTCAGCTCACTAACCTGCACTGAAATCTTATTTCAGCTATGTGGAGACAAAGGACATTGTAATGGAAGATGTCTCTGCTGCAGCAGAGGAAGTATCGGGAGAACCCATACCTCCTTTCTTCATAAGAAAACCCATGGTGCATAAATTAGTTGAAGGTGGGAGCATTATTTTTGAATGCCAAGTAGGGGGCAACCCAAAGCCACATGTCTACTGGAAAAAAGGCGGAGTTCCATTAACGACTGGCTACAGGTACTTGAAATACAATGCACAAAAACTATCTTAACATAAACTTTATGCATTTTTAATTTGCAATGTCATAATTTTGATTCCATTACTTATGCTGAGTGAAATAACATACCCTGGTTTCTGTGACATTTTCATGTCGTTAGTGTAAAAGTTATAGGATTATGTCTTAATGTTTGACTTTAAAAGGCTGCTAAGTTTTAAAATACAAATATTCAAAAGACTGTAAAATGAGATATGCTACTTATAAACAAATCAGAAAGAAGTTTTGCATTTATTTTATTGTGTCTGTGTAATGTTTGCATGCTGTCTATATAGGTGTTTTCTGTAGAAAGCAACATACTTTCTAGTTGAGAAAATATATTACATTTGTAACATTCTTGAAATAACTATGTTATGATGACCCATACTAGGATGCATACAGAATATACCATTATATTGTGTCTGATACCTAGACCTCTGATATTTCAATGCTGTTGTTTGGATCCCATTTATTTAGTGATAACAAAAGGAAAGCTGTCCAGTACTCTAGCTTCATCATGGTTATTTTTCATACTCTGCTCTGTAGATTCATTCAGTGAGAATTACCTGCAAATGTTTCTCTTCTTGTGCCTTGCACAAGTTAGGAGTGTGTCTCACTAACTGTATAAGTGAAAGCAAATTCACTAAAAAGCCTGTCCAGAATTATAGAGACTTTTTACTTTTATGTTTCCGATAGATACAAAGTGAGTTACAAAAAAGAAACCGGGGAATGCAAACTTGAAATTTCCATGACTTTTGCCGACGATGCCGGAGAATACACTATTGTTGTTCGTAATAAACTTGGAGAAGCTTCTGCAACGGTCTCCTTACTAGAAGAAGGTACATTTTAGATTAAGGAAATGGGAACAATTTTTCTTAAAATTAACTTCAAAATGGGAAAAAATATTTTAAATTGTGCTGCAAATTCTTTGCAGCTTAGTTTATTCAGTTCAAGAAACATATAGGGAGATCTGCCGGCTCTGTTTCTGCAAGACAGAGCATCTGACATCAGGCCCTTGAAGGACGTTATTCTTTGCTAGAATGTGTAGTTATAGGAACCTTCCTCTGTTGACATGCTATGTTCATGACAAGATAAGACATTCTGAGAGTGATGTGGGAAAGGAAGGTTAATCAATTAATAGATTGTTATCTTAAAGAGAAAGAAGCTAATTTTTTTATTATTTAAAAGAAGTTTAATTTTTTTATTTGTCCTGTAAAAGTGTACAAAAAGTTTCAGGAGACAGAGTCATGGTGAAGAAATTGTAAAATAATCTCTGCAGATGCTTCTACTTTGAAAACTAGGACGCCTAAGTAGTACAGGAAGACTTCTACCTGTTTATAAAGCTCATCTTAATACATTTGCATTTTGTTGCTGTTTGTATTTATTGTCTAAACAGATAGAAAATCTGCTTGAATCACCACAACCAGTAAAATCAGTTTGTACTTGTTTTCTCCATTCAATCCAGTGAAAACCAAAAAATTTATCAAAATTTATCTCTTCTCAATTTTTAGCTGATTATGAAGCCTACATAAAATCGCAACAAGAAATGATGTACCAAACTCAAATGACTGCATACGTACAGGAACCCAAAGTGGCTGAGGTAGCCCCACCTATTTCCTATGGTGACTTTGAAAAAGAGTATGAAAAAGAGCAAGCTCTAATTAGGAAGAAAATGGCAAAAGATACAGTGATGGTCAGAACTTTTGTAGAAGATGAGGTATGTCTATCCCTCCATATTAACTTTGGGTACTGACATTTTACCATACAAATAATTTATTTACATGGTCATTATTTTACACAGAAAACTAATGGTCTTGCTTTACTGTATAGGAATTCCATATTTCTTCTTTTGAAGAAAGACTTATCAAGGAAATTGAACTCAGAATTATTAAGACTACATTACATGAACTTCTCGAAGAAGATGGAGAGGAGATGATGGTTGATATTTCTGAATCTGAAGCTGTAGAAGCAGGATTTGACTTAAGATTAAAGAATTACAGAACCTTTGAAGGGACAGGAGTTACCTTCCATTGCAAGACATCTGGATATCCATTGCCAAAGGTACCCCAAATACGTATAATTTTTTTTTTTATAAATCTTTTGATGCTCTACTTGAAAAAATCCCTTAAAATCTCATTGTCAGACATTCTACATTCTGCATAAAAAGTAGCAACTCTCATAGGAAATCCAGTCTTTTGGTTTGATATCAAGCTGAATTTTCCTTTTGTCCCTTAATGGAATAGAATTGGGTTGGTTAGCCAGTTCAGAGGTAGGCTGGATTTACCAATTAAGTTGTTCTTGATTCTGAGTATCTCTGAGGTAGCCCAGCCCAGTGGGGAACAGTAGCAGTGCAGTCTAGGTTACTTTGCTCTTCATCAAAACATGCTTTATATCTGTTTCTAGCTCCAAAACTCCTGTTTCAGGTTTTTGTGTAAACATATTACTTTAGTCTTACCTATTTCAAGTAAAAATGTTAATGTTTAACATATATACACAGGCTGTGATGTTTTTCAGCTGAAAAATACCAAGTTATTATGTCTTGTATGTACAAGTCATTCCTGGATCTTTGTCTTTAGTAGAGTTCACACAGCAGTCTGCTGTTTCTCTCCACGCAGGTTGCATGGTACAAGGATGGCAAACGTATAAGGCATGGAGAGCGCTACCACATGGAACTTCTGCAAGATGGCAGCGCCACGCTGCGCTTGCCTGTTGTTTTACCTGAAGATGAAGGAATCTACACTGTCTTTGCCAGTAATATGAAAGGAAATGCCATTTGCTCAGCAAAACTCTATGTTGAGCCAGTTGCACCTACAGCAACTCCAGGTTATATGCCAGGACCTGAAGTTATGAGAAGATACAGGTAGGTACACGATAATATAATTTTACAAGACTTCAGTCTGCTCTGTTAGACAGTCCAAAAGCTCATTACATAGCAGTTAAATAAGCTCAAGCTATTGGAGTTTGCATACCTCTGGAAAAGTTCTAAATGCTGTTTTCATGACTCATATAGATTTATGCGCTAAGTTTTTGTCCGATTTTCCCTTTCAATGAGCATTGCAGTTCCCAGAGTACAATCATTCACATACATTTCCAGCCACAGTATCAGACTTACAACCTCAATAACCATATTTATTTGTTAAAGTACTCACGTTTTTGAAAAAATATCTTCTGCACTTGGAGCTTTAATGTGGTGTGAAAGCATTTTTTCCTGCCCTTGACATAGCTGTATTTCTATGACAGAAAAAGTTAAGCATTGCCATGTCCTATGTTCAGTCTCCATACACATACACACCCATACACAAACATACACAGGATTACAACCATATCTGTGCACTATCCAAATGCCAAGGATTTCCTTGGCCATAGTGTATCCTAACACTATTCGGCTCTACAAACTCTTGTCAAAATCCTAAAGCAACTCGATTACAAGTAAAAATTAATTTTGTCCCAATTTCTCACATAGATAAATTGGCCAGGGTCTTTAAAATAAATTATGAGAAAGGCAAAGGTAGAAATTTGTTTATCATGTCAGCCCACTGCTATAGGACATTGTCATACATTCTGTCTTCTCTTTTCCTTCCAGGTCTATCTCTCCGAGGTCTCCAAGTCGGTCTCCTGCCCGCAGTTCTCCTTCTCGCTCTCCTGCCCGGAGACTAGAAGAAACTGATGAAGGGCAGCTGGAGAGACTGTATAAGCCAGTTTTTGTGCTGAAACCTACATCATTTAAATGTTCACAGGGGCAGACAGCAAGATTTGACTTAAAAGTTGTTGGCAGACCTATGCCAGAGACATACTGGTTCCATAATGGTACATCAGCCTAATTTTCATCAACAAATAATCTTTTAAAAATTTTTTTATATCTCATTGAAACTATTTTGATGCAACTGTTTTCTTTTCATGTGTATCTGCAGGTCAACAAGTGATTAATGACTACACCCATAAAATAGTGATTAAAGAAGATGGCACCCAGTCATTGATCATTGTTCCTGCAATGCCTGATGACTCTGGAGAATGGGCTGTCATTGCTCAGAACAGGGCAGGCAAAGCTTCAGTCTCAATGACACTGACTGTGGAAGGTACCTTCTGTACATGTTATTTTTAGCAGTCTGATGAGTGTTTGTTATTTAAAACCATGGCTGTGTCGTTTCCTCTTGTGATAACTTACCCTTGCTCTTTCAGCTAAGGAAGACCTAGTCAGACCACATTTTGTGGAAAGGTTGAGAAACGTCAGCGTCAAGGAGGGCTCTAGACTGGAGATGGCAGTGAAAGCTACTGGTAACCCTAATCCTGACATTGTATGGCTCAAGAACAGTGACATCATTGTGCCTCATAAATACCCAAAAATAAAGTAAGAATTTTTATTTTATTTAAATTTACTTAAATTTAAATTTTATTTGCATTTTATTTTATTTTAAATACTTTATGTAAGTTAAGTAGTTAATAATCACCATCCTGCAAAATGCCTCCTACAGTTTCACAGAAGGGATTCACTAAGGGCTTTTGCATTTCAGCATGATTACAGATATGAAATATCTTGTAGGATTTGCTCCATTTTTTTCCAGCTTGTGTTTTCACATAGTTTCTATTCTGCAAAGCCATCACAGAGATTTAGTGAACGTTTCTGTGTCTCTGATTTTGAAGACCTCTGCAGGCAAAAGGACCACTGGTTTTTATGATCCTTATCTGTTTGGTTCTTAGGCATTGCACTTCCAAACATGAATAAACATAAACAACTTATCTATTACCTCCAGGGATTTGCCTTTGGAGGCTTTGACCTAATTTGGAAGAAGGGCAAAAATGAGTGACAAAGAAAGGAAAAATAGCTAATTTTTTTTCAATATTTCAGGATTGAGGGAACCAAAGGGGCAGCTGCCCTTAAAATTGAATCAACTGCCAGGCAAGATGCTGCATGGTATACTGCTACTGCTATCAACAAAGCTGGGCGGGACACTACCCGCTGCAAAGTAAATGTTGAAGTTGAACATGTAGAACCTGAACCAGAGAGGAAGTTAATAATTCCAAAAGGAACTTACAGAGCCAAGGAGATTGCAGCACCAGAGTTAGAACCTCTCCATCTGCGTTATGGTCAAGAGCAATGGGAGGAAGGAGATCTCTACGACAAAGAAAAACAACAGAAACCATTTTTTAAGAAGAAGCTGACATCTTTAAGGCTCAAACAATTTGGACCAGCACACTTTGAATGCAGGCTTACACCAATTGGTGACCCAACCATGGTGGTGGAGTGGTTGCATGATGGCAAACCCTTGGAAGCAGCTAACAGACTCCGCATGATCAATGAATTTGGGTACTGTAGCCTCGACTATGGGGTAGCCTATTCCAGAGACAGTGGAGTGATTACTTGCAGAGCGACTAACAAATATGGTACAGACCATACATCTGCTACTCTGATTGTGAAGGATGAGAAAAGTCTTGTGGAAGAATCCCAGTTGCCAGAAGGCAAAAGGGGACTCCAGCGAATTGAAGAATTAGAAAGAATGGCCCATGAAGGTGCTCTACCCGCAGTTGCACTGGACCAAAAGGAAAAACAAAAACCAGAAATCGTTTTGGTTCCTGAACCTGCAAGAGTCCTTGAAGGTGAAACAGCACGATTCCGCTGCCGTGTGACTGGCTATCCTATGCCCAAGGTCAACTGGTACCTCAATGGGCAGCTCATCCGTAAAAGCAAAAGGTTTAGACTCCGTTATGATGGAATCTACTACCTGGATATTGTGGACTGCAAATCATATGACACAGGAGAGGTGAGAGTCACTGCAGAGAATCCAGAAGGCTTTATTGAACATAAGGTGAAACTTGAGATCCAGCAGAGGGAAGACTTCAGATCTGTTCTTCGTCGTGCTCCTGAACCCAAACATGAGCCTGTGGTTACAGAACCTGGAAAACTTCTCTTTGAGGTACAGAAGGTAGACAAACCTGCAGAGGCAACAACCAAAGAAGTGGTGAAGCTGAAAAGGGCTGAAAGAATCACTCACGAAAAGCTTTCAGAGGAATCTGAAGAGCTGCGCAGTAAATTCAAGCGTAGGACGGAAGAGGGCTACTATGAAGCCATTACAGCTGTGGAACTCAAATCTCGCAAAAAAGATGAATCATATGAAGAAATGTTAAAAAAGACAAAAGAAGAACTTCTTCATTGGACCAAAGAGATCCCAGAGGAAGAGAAGAAAGCACTTCCTCCTGAAGGCAAAATCACCATTCCAACATTCAAACCAGAGAAGGTGGAGCTTAGTCCAAGCATGGAGGCTCCCAAGATACTTGAACGAATTCAAAGCCAGACTGTAGCCCAAGGAACAGACGTACACTTTCGTGTGAGAGTGGTGGGAAAACCAGATCCTGAATGCCAGTGGTTCAAAAATGGTGTTCAGATTGAAAGGACAGATCGTGTGTACTGGTACTGGCCTGAAGATAATGTTTGTGAATTAGTTATCAGAGATGTGACTTCTGATGATTCTGCCAGCATCATGGTGAAAGCAGTTAATATAGCTGGTGAAACTTCTAGCCATGCTTTCCTGTTAGTACAAGGTAATTTCAATTCTCTTACTTATCTTACTACTCATCATAGTGTGTTACGTCTGTTTGGTCAGTGCTCTGTTGATCATTATATATTGTTTTGCAGCCAAGCAGGCAATCAGCTTCACCCAGAAGTTACAAGATATTGTTGCTAAAGCAAGAGACTCCATGGCAACATTTGAATGTGAAACATCAGAACCCTTTGTCAAAGTGAAATGGTTTAAGGATGGAATTGAGATTCATTCTGGAGACAAGTACAGGATGCACTCAGACAGAAAGGCTCACTTTCTTTCCGTATTAACAATTGATATGTCTGATGCTGATACTTACAGCTGTGCACTGGTAGAAGATGAATCCATAAAAACCACTGCAAATCTTACTGTTGAAGGTAAGAAGCATAAAGCTCAGTACCATGCCATACTGTTAAAGTGAAATCAGCTTCAGAAAGAAATAAAACTATTAAACAGAAGTCTAACACCCTAACAAATACTGAGCTGCTTTCATACTTTTGGAATCCAGTATGAAAGTTTGGAAATTTATTTATTTAAAATGGTTACACTATATATATATTTATTCCCTTAGAATCATTTAATAACAATTTTTTTCTTTGGGAGTATCTAATCAAGCTTATTCACAAATGTAATTATGTGCCTTTAGGTGCTGCAGTTGAGTTTATTAAAGAACTTGAGGATGTTGAAGTGCCAGAATCCTTCTCAGGTGAACTTGAATGTGAGGTTTTCCCAGAAGACGTGGAGGGAAAATGGTATCACGGTGATGTTGAACTCACTTCTAATCTTAAATATGTGATTACATCCCGCCGTGGTCGTCAGATCCTCACTATTAAAGATGTTAATAAAGATGATCAAGGAGAGTATAGTTTTGTTGTTGATGGAAAAAGGACTCACTGCAAACTGAAGATGAAGTGTAAGCATTTCTTATATTGTCTACATATTATAGATTTTCTATATTATAACTATATCATTGTACCCCATAATGATTTAATGTTCAATATTCTGCCTCTTATAAGTATTAATTAACTTCATTTAATTCCACAGCTCGTCCCATGGCAATTCTGCAAGGACTTACTGATCAAAAAGTCTGTGAGGGAGATATCGTGCAACTTGAAGTTAAAGTCTCCCTAGAAAATGCAGAAGGTGTCTGGATGAAAGATGGCCAAGAAATTCAATCAAGTGACCGTATTCACATTGTATTGGATAAACAATCACATATGTTGCTCATAGAAGATGCCACAAAGGAAGATAGTGGAACTTACTCTTTTAGTGTTCCTGATCTTGAGCTGTCAACCACTGGAGAGATCACAGTGTACAGTAAGTCACTATGATGATTTTGAAGGTGTGTTTGATTTTTAGCTCCTTTAGGACTACTTTTTAAAGGCATAAATTATCATGATCTATCCTACAATTTGCAACATGATACATAGCTTCACACGCGTACATCACAAAATTCTTTACCTACCTCCTGTTCTTCCTAATCACAATACTCATCCTAATTATCTCTAACAACCTATTCCTGCTATTTATCAGATGAGAAGGAGTTGGAATTATGTCATTCCTCCTAATTAGCTGATGACACGGCCGAGCAGAAGCTAACACTGCTGCCCTACAAGCTGTACTATACAACCGAATCGGGACATTGGCCTCATCTTATGTATGGCATGACTAGCCTCCACCATAAATACATGAGAAATCCCACAAATCTCCTCCCCAACTCAAACTCCAACACTTCCACTCCTATGCCTAATTTTCGCCGCATTTTTCTCATGATGAATATTTTTGTAACTTGGCAGGTGTGGAAATAGTGGTGCCTCTAAAGGATATTCATGTAGTTGAAGGAACAAAAGCCATCCTTGAATGCAAAGTTTCAGCACCTGATGTGTCTTCCTCCAAATGGTACCTAAATGATAATCAAATAAAGCCTGATGAACGTGTACAAGCTGTATGTAAAGGCGCTAAACAGAGGCTAGTGCTCACCAGAACCCATGCGTCAGATGCTGGACATTATAAACTAATGGTTGGCAAAGTTGAAACAAGCTGCAATGTCACAGTTGAAGGTAGGTGTCTTTTAAGATGTAAAATTCTTTGTGAATTTTTTTTTTTGAAAACAAAACTGTGGAAACAATGAATAAATTCATAATTTATTCTTTTTATAGAAATTGAGATTATTAGAGGTCTTCATGACATCACCTGCACTGAAACACAGAATGTGCCCTTTGAGGTCGAGCTCTCCCATTCAGGGATTGATGTAATTTGGCATTTCAAAGGCCAACACATAAAGGCTGGTCCTAAATATAAAATTGAAGCACATGGCAAAATATATAAATTGACTGTGGTGAAGATGATGAAAGATGATGAAGGAGAATATGTATTTTATGCTGGAGAGAAGAAAACATCTGGGAAGCTTATAGTAGCAGGTTAGTAAGTCCAACACTTTCGTTTCCCTGTGATGTAAAAACTGCCCAATATACTGTATTTCATGCTTGTTGCAATAGTGCTGTTTCAGTGGGGTGTTGGAGTCCAGGAAAACTGGAAAACTTTTCCTGTTGCTGTGAGGGGTCACTTTTCTCCCAGAACCCCCCAAGGTAACTCAGCTTTCAACCTGAGTCCTTGGAAAAAGCTCCCTTCACTTCTTGATGAACTGAAAGCATCGAAGGTGTGAAAAAGATTTTAGTTTAGTTTACCACAGAGTGAGCATTTGTAGTTTTAGGTTTTACTATATACAGGTTAATGGAGACCAAACATGGAGAATCTAGGGCGTTTGCTCTAGCTTCTTCTTCCCGCTTCTTCTTCCTTCTTCTTCGTCTCCATTTCCTGTGATCCAGTGGTTGGTGGAGGGAACTCACTGTAGAAGAGACATGTTAATAAAATTAGTAATTATTGGTACTAAAGACAAAATAGTAAAAATAGCAAATCAATAATTGAGTTATAAAGCTTTAAAAGCTGTCTGCTCCCAGAAGCTGCAGCCATTGCACTCCTGGAAACAGTAGCAGAAGGTTGCGCTTCTGAAATCCAGATAAGAAATAATAAACAATCCTTGAAACTGCAACAAGAAGTCTCTCTTCATCTCTTCCTGATATGGGACATTGAAAAGAAGAAAGTTAGCCGCCCCAGGGACCCACAGGCTCTGTCAGTGGGGGGGGTTTTGTCTTTATCTCTTTTTTTTATGTTCTCCTTGCCCTTCCCCTTATTTTTTGTGATTAGTATAATTTGACTTCTCAAAGCTTTTAAGTAAGTGTTAATGTATTTTAGTAGATCTGAACCATAGTATGAAATGCTGTATTATGCTTTTGATGTAATTAATGTAAAAAAGAGAGGTTTTGTCTTGCGTGTTCTCAGTATATATGTGCTGATGATAAAGTAAAAGAGAATAACTAGGATAGAATTAAGAAACATCCTTTTGCAATGTTGAGGTCATATTCTATTCCTGATTTTTCTCAGAGCTCAGAATGACTCTGGGCAGGGAAAAGAATTCCAGCACCTACTTTTCGTTTCTGTATTGGGGAAAGCTGAACAGCAACACAACAAAACAACATGCTTTTTCTTCCCAACAGGTGGTGCCATTTCAAAGCCTCTCAGTGACCTGACTGTGGCCGAGTCCCAAACAGCTGTTTTTGAATGCGAGGTGGCAAATCCTGAATCAGAGGGCCAGTGGCTACAAAATGGCAAACCATTAGCTACGACACAGCAGTACCAGGCTGAATCTGATGGTGTAAAGAGAAGGCTTATTATACCTGTGACAAAACTGGAGGATATGGGTGAATACAGCTATGAAATAGCAAGCTCAAAGACATCTGCCAAACTGAAGGTTGAAGGTCAGTATTTTTTTATAACTGATGTCTTTGAGACTTATTCCAGCATCATTCACTATGGACCAGGCCTTAAGACACAAGCAAAATAAAATAAATCAAATAAAATCCCCAAACAACCAAAACCCCCAAGCCTATCCAACAACAACAACAAAAACTAAACAAACAAATTTCCAACCAGCCAACAAAACAGACAAACAAAACCCCAGAAACCAAACATTTCTCATGGATGCTACAAGTAAAGCTTCCTTGTTGTGTTCCCAGCACATCACTTTGCTGGAAACTGTATATATTACTATATGCATAAAATGAAGTAGCATTACTCAGTTTTACTGAAATTATTATCTTTTCTATAGGCTTTTTTGTCAAGTATTTTTTTTCTATTTTTTCATTTTCTTTCCCTAGCTGTTAAGATAAAGAAAACACTGAAGAACTTGACAGTGACAGAATCACAGGAGGCAGTTTTCAGTGTAGAACTGACCCACCCTGATGTGAAAGGAGCTCTATGGATTAAAAATGGTGTTGAACTTGAATCAAGTGACAAATATGAAATTACAGTGAAAGGAACCGTTCACACACTGAGAATCAAACACTGTGTTGTCACCGATGAGTCTGTTTACAGCTTTAAACTTGGAAAAATAGGAGCAAATGCCAGACTTCATGTGGAAAGTAAGTCAGTTTGGTTTGAATATTTGCTGTAATGTGCGTTTCAAAATCCAAATCACACACAGTGCTGAATATTGCTAACTTTTTCCCTCTAGCTGTCAAGATCATCAAAAAGCCAAAGGATGTGACTGCTTTGGAAAATGCTGTTGTCTCATTTGAACTGAGTGTTTCCCACGATACTGTGCCAGTCCGGTGGTTCCATAAAAATATTGAGCTTAAACAAAGTGATAAATACAAGATGATCTCTCAAAGGAAAGTTCACAAGCTTATGCTGCATAACATATCTCCTGATGATGCTGGGGAATACACAGCTGTTGTTGGGCAAATTGAGTGTAAAGCAAAACTGTTTGTGGAAAGTAAGTATTGTAAGTTTGTAAGAAAGTAGTTGTATGAATTGTTACACCACTACTGAGCAACTTGACCTGACACTTCATAGCCTGTTACCCTTGGTTTTTTGCAGTCTTTCAAACGTTGTCTTTTTTGCCCTCCTTTTAGGCATACACATCACAAAGACCATGAAAAATATTGAGATCCCTGAGACCAAAACTGCCTCTTTTGAATGTGAAGTTTCTCATTTCAATGTGCCTGCTGTCTGGTTGAAAAATGGTGTGGAGATTGAAATGAGTGAAAAGTTCAAAATAGTTGTCCAGGGGAAACTCCATCAACTCAATATCATGAACACAAGCAGTGAAGATTCTGCAGAATACACATTTGTCTGTGGAAATGATAGAGTCAGCGCAACCCTGACTGTAAAACGTATGTCAAAATTAAACTAACCAGAATATTTTTACAGTTACCCATAATGAGTTTATGTTAACACATGGACTTAAGGGAATTCTGACAAAACCAGCACAGTTGTAGAGGTGTTTTTTAATCCCACTAAATAGCCTCAATTACATTATTTAAAGAGATTTAGAAGCAGTGAACTTGAAAGTCAGATCCTGTGTTGTTCTCTTTAGACCAACACACCTAATTGCCAAGTCACCATAGAAAACAGAATTTGGATTCCTATGTCATTCAGTGGTAGTGGGAGATTTAATTGCAATACTGATTCTGAACAAAAAATCTACCTTTTAATATTTCCAAAACTGTCTTAAAGATATTGAAGCATCCTTTATCAGGTTAGCATGTATTTAAAATAAAGTAAAACAGAATGGAAAAAAGCAAACCATGTTAATTTCTTTCCTTTTAGCCATCCTAATTACCTCCATGCTGAAAGATATCAATGCTGAAGAGAAAGATACAATAACATTTGAAGTTACAGTCAATTATGAAGGTATCTCATATAAATGGCTGAAGAATGGCGTAGAAATAAAATCAACTGATAAATGCCAGATAAGAACAAAGAAGCTTACACACTCCCTCTCCATAAGGAATGTGCATTTTGGTGATGCAGCAGAATATACTTTTGTTGCTGGAAAAGCAGCTACATCAGCCACTTTATATGTGGAAGGTATTTGCTCTCTTGATTTATATATTTAGTGACTTCTAGTGGCTTAAACTTGATAATAATATCATGACACTCGTTCTATGTTTTTCTGCCTTAGCTCGTCACATTGAGTTTAGGAAGCATATCAAAGACATCAAAGTGGTGGAGAAGAAGAGGGCTATTTTTGAATGTGAAATTTCAGAACCTGACGTTCAGGTCCAGTGGATGAAGGATGGGCAAGAACTCCAGATTGGTGATAGGTAAATTATTGCTTCTACCTCATATTTCCTTTTGGTGTGTGTTTTCCCCCAGGAAATATCTAACTAATTTTCTTTTCTGATGTGCTCAGGATGAAAATTCAGAGAGAGAAATATGTCCATCGTCTCATCATTCCTTCCACAAGGATGTCTGATGCTGGTCAGTACACTGTAGTAGCAGGTGGAAACACATCCAGTGCCAACTTGATAGTGGAAGGTCGTGACATTCGTATCAGAAGTGCCCAGAAAGATATTCAGGTGAGACCTATACAGATGAGAAAATATTTCATAGCTTTGTCTCTCAAAGAATAATGCAAGGGAAGAGCAACAATGTCTAACTAGCAAGAGTCATAGCACAAAAATCTGTAATCATAAGGTCATAACCTTCACCTAGGAAATGGAAAGAGAGACCATAGGAAAAAACAATATTATTTATATTATTTATTCTACTTTTTCAAAGGTCATTGAGAGACAAAGAGCTGAAATTGAATTTGAAGTCAATGAAGATGACATTGAACCACAGTGGTACAAGGATGGTATTGAGATCAACTTCCAATATGAGGAAAGATACAAGTATGTGGTGGAAAGGAGAGTTCATCGAATGAGCATCTTTGAAACCACTTACTCTGACGCTGGAGAATATACTTTTGTTGCAGGACGGAATAGGAGTTCTGTTGTTCTTTATGTGAATGGTATGTGGCCCCACAGCCAATGTTTTGACTGTGTCTATTACTCAGTGGTTTTCTGATTTTTATGTAGCTTCTCTGGAATTCTAACTCTTGAATGAAAAAAAAAAAATCAAAGAGATCATCTGGAACATTACCAAATTTCTCATGTGCATGAGTGTTTCTTGCCCTACTGAAGTAGCTGGCTAGGGGGTGAGAACACCATAGCAGTTCTTTTCCCACTGTATTTACTTAGACCAGAAAATTCTCCAGTCTAAATAAAACTAATTTGTTCATATGGACAGATATGACTTTCCAGAGTGATCAACCTAACAATTCTTGGATACATTTTTCTGGAAAACATTTTCACCGAAACAGCTAATTATGTTAAGGCACTTGTTGCTAGATCATCCCCCTCGTATCAAGGAAAAGGGCAGATTCTCATGGACACAAAAGATTAGGAATAATAAGGGGGTTTGTTTTGATTGTTTAATTCTTTGCATATAGTTTTGAATCACTAATAATATCAATAATGAGATTTCTCTCTCTCCTTCTTCTTCCTCTCTCTCTGCCACCTCACTTCCCTACAATTTTCAGCTCCAGAGCCACCCCAGATTATTCGGGAGCTAGAGCCAACTACTGTGGAGTCTGGCAAACCTGCCCGCTTTTGTGCTATTGTATCAGGCAAACCCCAGCCCAAAATATCCTGGTACAAAGATGATCAACAGCTTTCTCCAGGTTTCAAGTGCAAATTTCTCCATGATGCACAAGAATATACTCTGCTGCTGATTGAAACTTTCCCTGAGGATGAAGCAGTGTACACCTGTGAAGCAAAAAATGACTACGGAGTAGCTACAACTTCAGCTTCACTTTCAGTTGAAAGTGAGTTTCCCATGCTCATAAAAATGTTTTTGAAATGAAATTTTAATTCTTCTTCTTTAAAAATCACTTCTTTCTTTTATTCTTTAGTCCCAGAAGTTGTTTCTCCAGAGCCAGAAATGCCAGTGTATCCACCTGCTGTCATAATACCTCTGCGTGATACTGTTACATCTGAAGGACATTCTGCTTGTTTTCAATGCAGAGTCACTGGGACAGGTGGGTTTAATGAAATCCTGTACATCTTTCCATCTCTCAGCATTTTCCATCTTGAATTCAGAAAAAAATTCTGCAGTGTATGTGCTCAGATCAGTCTAACCCTAGAGGTATGGTTATTTGATATACACACAGAGCCAAGTGTTACTGACTGCTTTCTATTAAGCAAGTCAAAGGTGGCATCAAGCATGGAAGATTTAAACTATCATTAATACATTAAGTGTTTCTAAAAAGAAGATCTGTTTCACAAAATTTGAAACATTTGAAACAAAATTTTTTCTTTGGAAACTTCTCAGCATTTCCAATGCTAACTGCTGTTGGAAAACTGTGTCAGTGAGTAAAATGTAGAGTTTCATGGGGGAAAAGCATTACCATGTCAAGTGAACATGATGAAGTTTCTGAAGACATACACTGCCATGTCCATTAACTGCACTAACTGACTGAAACTGTGACTCAGCCTTTCTCCTAATATTTCTAAATATCACTCTGCAAACATTAAACTGTGGTTACTTTCTTTGTTCCTCGCATAAAAAGCATTTTCTAATTGTCTTTTTAAATGCTGATTTTACTTAAATAAGTTTTCTTGACTTAGTGACATAGAATGTCACTCTGCAATTAAAATCTTTTTTCTTAATACATAGTCAAATAAAGCTACCTTTCTTGACTTAGCAAATGGCCTTGAGTATGACTACTAACAAAGTTTTCACATAGTAAACTACAGAGTAAGATCCAGTTTGTAAGCCAAAGAATTTACAATTATTTAAGATAAAATACCTCCAAATTTAAAAATAATCCTGACTGACAGCTCTATCAAAATTCATATAAATTGGTTATATACATATATATGCAAGCATATATAATTTTCATTTCCATCATTTGAAATATAACTCTGGGGTTGTACAAAAAAAAAAAAGCTTTACAAGAAATCTGATTCTGCTTTAGAAGTGCTGCTAAAACTCAGAAAATATATGTTAGAAAGACTGGGCCACCCTTTGTGCAGTGCATACCAGGGTAACTTTTTTTAATAGAATTGTATTTATGCGAAGGTGGAAGATGAATTTACAGCACAGAATATAAGGATCCGTTTATCTAGGTCACCCATCACAGAACCTTTTAGGTGGGAAAAGACCTCAAAAGATCATCAAGTCCAACTGTTAACCCAGAACTGCCAAGTCCAGAAAAAACCCATGTCCCTAAGTGCCACATTTACACGGCTTTTAAATACCTCCAGGGACTATGACTCTACCACTTCACTGGGCAGCCTGTCCCAATACTTGACAACCCTTGCAATGAAGAAATTTTTCCTATTGAAAATTTTCTTTATTGAATACTCTATCCAAATGTATTCGCATACAACTCTCACTTGGGTTGTAAAAACCTTTTCTATTAGGTTAGGTGACGCATTATTCCAAGTATAGTTGTTTAATGGTGCACATTGTGCAACTGGCTACTGAAAACTCTCTTCTGATAGCAGTAACAGCACACTATTTGAGTAACAACCTGTGATTTGTGATGTAGTATAGTGACAGGTGGAAAGGCTAAAGTCTGCTTCAATTCTCTCCAAAGTCTACAAGAATCTATACCAGCAATACAACATTTTATATAGGAATCTATAAATCTATCTTGAGAAATATGACATAATATTTGCAACAAAAAGAGGGAAGGTGCTGTGCCTAGCAAAAGAATGTTTTGTTTTAATTTCTTAACCTGACTTGTTCAAGCTCGATATTTTATAGCCTATTTAATCATGCAATTGTAGCAAAATCACATTTAAAAGAAGATACTTTCTCTGATTTAAGTAATAGCAAAATATTTTTAAATTTTTATACTAACAGAGTTAAGGAAGGATTAGTTTTACTCAGTAATATGTCTGCACCAGCATCAGTTTTTCCATACAAATATTTCCAATGCACAAATCAAATCTAAAGCAACAAGTAGGTTACTTTCCACTCATCATGCTTTACCAGAATAATACAAGGCACATTTAAAGTTAGATACTTGAGTTTAAGATTTTTGAAAGATATAAATACAAAAAGAGTGTTTACTTGCTAGTAGAATATCATCATTTACACCTCTTTTTTCTTTCTTTTGCCTGAGCAGATCTGAAAGTCTCTTGGTACAGCAAAGAGAAGGAGATCAAGCCATCACGATTTTTCAGAATGACTCAGTTTGAAGACACTTACCAGCTGGAGATTGCTGAAGCTTATCCAGAGGATGAAGGAATCTATACCTTCGTGGCGAGTAATTCTGTAGGCCAAGTGACCAGCACTGCTACCTTGAAGTTAGAAGGTACACTGTGCAATTAAAGGAGTTGTCTTGTTCAGGTCATGTTCCAATAATCGTCTTAATATTCACTGATGCTTATATGTGAGTTGTTGTCTGTCATGTTGTCTTTTAACTCAATTAATTGCTACCATTCTGCATACAATGTCCACAGCATACATATATGTCTCCAAAATATGTCATGAACAGAAAAATGTATTTTATAATTTTTTTTAATATTCCATGCCCCTCCTTTTCATTCACTCCAGTCTTAGAAAGTGTAATGTGCCAAAGATGGTAAAAACCTTCTTTCTAATGGAAGTTTTTTGCTTACACATTCTTTGATTTGCCTGGGAAGACAGTCTAGTAGGAGTTATTGTATAAAATAAATTACTTTGAAAGTGTTGAAAAACATCCTAAATAGAGGTATGTAGCAGGTCCTTTGGCAACTGAAAAGAAAGAGTTTACATTCATATGAATTGATGGAACATTGATCAAAGTTTTAGAGCAGAAATATTGTTTGGAGAATTTGCTGTTCTATATTGTCCTTGATATTATTTAACCGTAAGTATTTTGTTTTCTTTTTGCAATAGATTTTATGAATGATGAATGAAAATAATTCATGCTGTTAAATGCAAGTTAGAAAAAAAATCTTGAATGAGAGAGAAAATTTACTGTAGTGTAGGGTAAGAAATTAAAAGTTGGCATGCTTCTTTTCAGGATTTAAAAAGGTTGAAGAAGTTACACCAGAGTGCCCTTGGCATGTTTCTTCATCTGTTTCACTTAAGGAGGAATCTATTGGCCAAAGGCCCACCTTTATCCAGCCTATTTCAAGCTGCAGGGTATGCAGCGGGGAATCAGTCAGATTTCAAGCTAGAGTCTCTGGCAGGCCCAAACCAAAAATCCAGTGGTTTCATAATCAACAACTCATGTTGCCAAAAAAAGACTTAGTTTTCCACTTTGATGAGTCTACAGGCACAGCTATACTGATAATAGTAGATGCTTTCTTAGAGCATGCTGGCCAATACTCTTGCAAGGCAAGAAATAGTGCTGGAGAAACAACTTGTACAGCTACACTTACAGTGACTGCAGAAGGTAAAGCCCCATTTTTACTTCAAAGGGATTCAACTTGTTGTATACCACACTTTTATGCTGTTACTAATTTTTTCCTTGTTTCACATCTTTTCTTTCCCACCTAACGTTAATAGTACCTTCAGTAACCCATCCACTCTCATTTCCTGTCTTTAAGCTGTAACATTTGGAAATTTTCAAGTTTTTATCTCAATATAGGTCAAAGAATAGAAATTCATTAATGAAGGCATTCAGATGTTTTTAAAAAAGTGATTTAGTGATCTTTATAGCAATGACTGAGGTATTTCGAGCTATTCTGTAGAAAAAAAAAAGGAAATACCTCCTTTAAAAGGGCCATAACTTTCCAATACTAAAATGAACCACTTTGGTGAAAGAAGAGACAAGCACCAACTGAGTATCAACTGCATGGCTAGCTTAGGCATCACTTGTCATTCATTCATGTGAATGGATAACTTCTGTGTCAATAGAGTAGTACATCTGGCATGTTGTGTTTTCAAATGAAGATCATCCATTTTCATCCTCCATGCTGTTTGATTTTGTTCGGAGCATGGCCCAGTAAAGTTCTTTAGATACTAATGTTGTTGTTTTTGTTACTTGATTACACAGTGCAAGCCCTAGATAGGCAAAGTTCTGGGAAAGATGTAAAAGAGTCTATCCGGTCACAGGCTATATCAGAACTTCATGTTTCTCCTCTCACAAAGAAGAACATTGAAACTTATCAAAAAGAATTTAAGTCTGTGGAACAACCATCACAGGAATTGCATGTACAGGTTTTTGAAAGTGTATCAGAAATTTTGACCATGAAGGCTACATCAATTGAAGAAATGAAAGCCATGCATACAGCAGTCCTTTCTGAAACATCTCAGAGCACCAATATCTCTATGACAACCTCTCTGGAAAAGAAACACGTCCCTCCGAAGATTCTCTTGCAACTCAGAGACCTAACTGTGACAAGCGGTGACACTGCTCAGTTCATATGTGCCTTAGAAAATGAATTCTATGAGTTTCTTTGGGCCCATGAAGGTGAAAAGATAGAATTGTCTGAAAAATTGAAGATATCACAAAATGGGAATGTTCTTCTGCTCACAATCCTAAATGCCCAGATGAGAGATCAAGGACTGTATAGTTGTACTGTGTATAATGACTATGGAGGGACAACAACTTCTGCAATACTAACAGTCAAAGGTGGTTATCTGACTTTTTAACATTATCCCTTACCTTTTGCGGCTTCATTATAACTGCCTAGAGCTCACTCATATTTCCTTTATTATCAGTATTAATTGAGAAAGCTCTAGTTATAATGCTCTGGTGTTTTTCCTCCACATTCACAGCTCTATTCATAAGTGATGTGCAGTACTGGGAAGTTGGTATTGTAACTCTGTGCCTCTTTCCATGAAGTCACAGATGCCTCAGGCTTTTTATTCCTCATATTCATCATGAGACGTAAAGCAAAACAAGCTTGTAGGAATTTTTATATTTTCTTAATTCCTAGAGGTGGAGTTTAAGGAAGAAAAGAAAGTCAGATGCAATGTTGAATTAGATACCAGGTCGTTTCAAACTCCAGCATGTTTCCAACAAATCCAAGATGCCAATTCCAAAGTTGGCAATATAAGTTACTGTACTTGAAAGGATTAATGGGTGCAAGTATTGTATTACTGCAATAATGAACTGTGTTCTACTTTTCACTTTTCCTGATATATAACTATTTACTTTTGGCTAAAACTCCTTCCACCTCTTCCTGACTTCAACATATTAAAATGTTAGTTGTGTTATCATTAATGGAGACCCAAAAATTGTGTTACCTCCAGAGGTGATAGTATTTCAGATGAGTTCAGAGGAATGAAGACCAGAAAACTAAGATGAATAATGAGAAAGTCATTGACCCTGTTGATTTGGCTTTTAATTTTTGAAATTTTCTTTCTTCACTATAGAGCTGGGAAAAGCACTTCACAAAATTTTCTGCTGCTACTTTTCAAACTAAGGCTCTAAATTAGAAGCAAAGATGTGCTTTTTTTAATCATTGTGGATCAAGATGAAAGTCCCACAGGCTTAACTGTTACTTAGAATTAGCCTAACAGGAACAGAGCTCTGAGATGTGCAATCACTCATGTTTAATAGCATTGTTTTAGTACTAATATATGGCATATTCTATCAATACTAATTACTGGGGGTTTTCCTCCTATGTATAAGGATGTTTTTTTATTCCTGCAAAACATCTGACCTAATCCTTTTCCTAACTTTATTCTTACCTAGCAAAAGAAGCACAAGCCAAAGCAGTAACAAAAATTACTCTTGAACCAAATACTAAAAGCTTTAAAGCAGCCAAAGATTGTCAGTTTAAAGCATCTGAAGTTAAGCAAGAATCTTCAAAGAAAACCTCGAGCTTGTTTATATCTACATCCCAAAGACCATATGAAACTGAGAAGCAAAGAAACAGATGCTATCCTGATGTTGTGCCATGTGAAGACATCACAGAAACTGATGCCAAAGCACCAGAGTTTCTTGAAACTCTGCCTTCAGAAACCACTGTAAAAGAAGGAGATGATGTGTTTCTCTTTTGCATAATGGAAGGTGTGCCTACACCTTGCGTAGTCTGGCTGCGCAATCAGCTAATAGTTGAGGAGTCTGCACTGTGTTCCATAGAACATGATGGGCCACTGTGCAGTTTAAGATTATTTAAAGTTGGTCAGAACCACAAGGGTATATACAAGTGCAGAATAGTTAACCCTGCAGGACAAGCCGAGTGCAGCACCCATCTGAAAGTGAAAGGTTGGCAACTGCATGTTCCTTCCAAGTATCAATTCCTCATGCATAGCATCATCATTGCATTCCAGTATATTTATTCCCTAGGAGATGATAAAGAACAAGAAGTATCTCTTTAGTCTGTGGATTGTTGAATGTTTTCTTCAGGGATTTATGGCATGATAAAGGCATGTTGTTTTAGAAACTTTCCCCCACCCTGCAAAAAGAAAGCAAATCTTTTAGAAAACTATACATCGCAAACAAATCTGAAAATATTTGATTCCTCTGTTCTCAAAATTTAACAGGTGTTCAAATTGTTTGGCATGCATTTATGTGTATGTACATGTGAATTTATGTGTTTTTGCAAAATAGATTGGATGTTTTTACTACATAAACTGTTGATTGGCCCACTTAGCAATTATAGCTCAAAAATCTTTGTCTTTTTTATTCTAGCTCCTGAAAAAATTGTTCATGAGAAGCTAGAAGAAGAGGTTGAAATGGAAGTGAAAGGTACAATCACCAATGAGAATAATTAGTACCCGTAATTAGGAATGTTATGAAAAGTTTTATCAGCTTCCATGAAGTGTCTGATGGGGAAAGACACACTTTAAAGCATATTGGAACATGTTGCATGTTTGTTTTGATATGCAAAGGGTTACCTGCATTATAAGGTTATTCAAGTTTTAAAATATGTTTAAAACTTCAAATTTACAATTATGCAGCCATATTTTTAACTTTTACTTCATGCTTTGCAGCTGTTCACAGAGCTCTTATTTGTTAAATTTCCTTTTGAATGCATGGAATAGTTTATTTCAGAAGGAAGTTATACAAATCTTAATTGTATTACTTTTAAACAAGTTAGCAGCCTAACATTAATCAGTTCAATGGACACTTTGAATGGATAGATGAAGTATACTAGAGAGCATTTGTTGTTTAGGTTATGTGAAAGCTACACATTCCCATTGATTCCTTGCACTTTTTTTACATACATTAATTCATCATTATACATCTCTTACCCTGGCTTGCAGATAGCATACGTGGTTCATGTTGCTTGCTTTTTTCCCCCCGTGCATAACACTGTGAAGTTAGTGGCTGTATTAGTTCGAATAAACGCCTTCTCATTTCATGTTAATTACTTTTTAAAAAAATATATTTCAAAATATTTTTTTTCAATTGTTTGAACATATCTACAAACAGAGGGGTCAGAAAGGGCGTTTATTCTACTGTCTGCAAGTCAGGTAAGATTTTCTTCTTTGCAACCCAAAGACACACAGCTTTTCCAGGCAACAAAAACATATCCGCAGAAGAACATGTTATTTTGAAATTCTTTTTTTGCTTGTTCAAGAAGAAATTTCCACAGTCTGAAGAAAGAACAGACAACGAACGATTTTCGTGTCAATCTTTAAAACAGAGCAAGGCGTTGCGTTTATTCGAACAAATATGGTGAGTGAATTACTTTTTTTCCTGGGTGTGTGATGAAATCTGTTGCATGCCCATTTTTTATTTCAATATACCGCTACTTTTTTACAACCAGTTGGTAGGCGGAGCGTGACACGTAGTAACCCAGTCTCCTTCTCTTGCAGAGCAGCACAGCACGGTGGACTTCAAGGGACGTGGCAGAGCGGCGGTGCTGGCTTTCCCCCAGAACCGTAAACCCATCTTCACACAGGGCCTGAAGTGTAGGTCTGTCGTGGAGGGGGACCCTGCATTCTTCCAGTGCGAGCTGGTGGCACGCCCGGCCCCGCACATGGCCTGGTTCCACAACAACCGGCCCGTGCTGCAGGACTGCCGCAAGGTGATCCGCACCGAGAGCTCGGAGCACACGCACTGCGCCAGCCTGGAGCTCCGCGATGTGCGCGACTACGACGCCGGCAGCTACAGGGTATTTGCCATTAACAGCGAGGGCTCCGCCGAGTCCACTGCCTCGCTGCTGGTGGCCCGCAGAGGGGAGCAGCGGGGCTTGGGTCTCGCCAGGACGGCGGAGTGGATGCGGCCGAGCTGGGAGTGCCTGCTGCAGCAGCAGCAGCGGCGGGAGGACCGGCTGCGGGTGGTGCTCCGCTGCACGGGCTCGCCCTTTGACAAGGGGCAGGAGGCTGAGCTCGGGGAGCTCTCTGCAGCCCGGGGCATGGTTCGAACCATCCGGTTCCAGAGCCTGCCGCGGGCGGGGCCTCACCGCCCAGGGCTGGCACACGGTCGGGAGCACGGGCGCACAGTGCCTGATGCTGAGGAGCTCCTGGATGAGGAGATCCGTTGGAAGCTGCAGAAGCTGCGAGAAGCAAAGAGGGCAGCGCTGAAAAAGAAGCAGGAATCCCTCTTGTCCATGCCCCAGGAGGGCTCTCCTGGGAAGCCTAACCCTCCTAAGGTGGCTGCCACAATGGTTGGCTCTAAGCCCCTCAGAGTGCAGGTAGTGAAGCAATACTCTAGACCCAAGGCTATGGGGGAGAGATGGCAGGTACAAGGTGGGTTCCTGGAGCCCTGCCCACCCCTCTTTGTACAGGAAGTCAAGCCCCAGGAAGCTGTTGAGGGACAAAGATGCATTTTCTCCTGCCTCTTCCATGGCCGCCCACAGCCCACCGTCACTTGGTACAACAATGACAAGCCCGTGGGGCGCATCCAGGGCACCGCTGTTCACACCACAGAGTGCTGCTCCACACTGACCTTCCCATCTGTGCTCCCACAGCATGGTGGCACTGTCACCTGCGTGATCTTCAACCCACTGGGCACAGTCAGCACCTCAGCTGCACTCCACGTGAGGCGGCGAATGCCAGCCTATTGGTACATGAAGAAGGAAAAGGAGGAGATGAAAGTGGAGGAGAAGAAAGAGGAGGAGAAGGTGAAGGAAGAAGAAAGGGAGAAAGAAAAGAAGGAAGAGGAGAAAGTGAGGGGGGAGGAGGAGGAAGAAGTTGGTCTGGCCTTTGCAGCAGAGAAGGGACTGCCAAGTGCAGTTCCAGACTCAGACTTGCTGTCGTTGCCTGTGGAAATCAAAATCACTGCCCCCACTCCAACACCAGAGCAAGACACAGAGATGAGGGAGACCCCACGACTCTCTCCAGAGCAGGCTGCTTCCACCATAAAGCACAAATTTAAGTTTTCATTTGATATGGGAAATGAACCACCCCAAATTGTGACAGAAGCCCCAGCACATATTCATTGCCATGAAGGAGAGGAAGTGGTGTTGGAGTGTGCTGTGTCTGGGCAGCCCCCTCCAGCCGTGACCTGGTCCTTGAATGGCCAGAGCCTCTCTGCCAGTGAGAGGCTGAGGTTTGAAGAAGGCAAGAACGGCACATACCGCTTACACCTTCAAGAAGTCTCTGTCACAGATGCTGGGAGATATTGTTGTGTGGCCACAAACGTAGCTGGAACAGCACAGACTGCCTCTGAGCTGAGAGTGCAGGCCAGTGCACCCAAGGTGTGCAGCGAGGATGGAGGCACTGAGGAACTGCCTGCCATGGACCATGTTCTGCACCTCCAAGGACTCAGCATGCTTGGGAAAGATGAAGAGGAAAAAACTGCATGCCCCAAGGAGGAGGAATCCCACCTACCATGGTCCCTGAGGTTGTCTCCACCTCCCAGTGAGCAGCTGGAAAAGTGTGAGGAAACTCCTCACTTCAGGGAAAGTGAGATGGAGGAAAAAACAGTGCTGGATATCACAGAAATTCATGCAAGGCAAGAAGTGGGCAATACAGAAGAAAGGGTGAGTTATACAGATGGTATTTCTGAGATGAGGCAGCACAGGGGAAACACTGTCTCTGAGGAACATAGCTTTGGAATTGACACCATTGAACTGCACCCTACCATATCCAGGGAGGGATGTGAACTGGTGGCCAAAGACTCAGGTCATTTTTCTGAGGAGCTGGAGCCTGAAGGAGGCAAGGTGCTACCACATATAGATACTTTGTCCTGGGACATCTTGAAGTCACCATTTATGGAAGCACAAGGGGAAATACATGCCCCTGAGCAGTCTGCTCTGGCAGAGGAGTGTAAGGATTTGTCATTTATGGAAGTGGAAGAGCAAACACATGCCCCTGAGGAGTCTGCTCTGGCAGGGGAGTGTAAGGATTCACAATTTTTCATTCCCATTTCACCTGTGGTGCAAGAAGGAAGTGATGTGTGCACAGAGTGTGATGCCCCTGCCTGGGAGGCAGTGACTCCTGATGCACCTCTTGTGGAAGAGCCAAGTGTGCCCCACCTGCAGGACCACATTGCAAGCACCCCCACGAAGGAGGAGTTTGGCTTTTATGAATTCTATACAAGAGAGCGGCAGGAAGAACAGGACAAGGAGCAAGAGAGATCAGTTGATATTGAACAGGACGTTAAAACTAATGATAATCTTTGTAAAGATCTGATTGATGATGGTGATGCCACACACTGGGAAATGCACAGTGACAGGCAAATGCTGCAAGAAATGGAGTCTGATGCATGCAACCCTTCTTTGGATCTAATCCCCACTCCTCCTGGCATAGAAAACTCAGGTAAGGTTTTTACTGAGGAAGCTGAATTTCATCTGGAGGAAGTGCATTTCAGAGAGCAGCTGTTGCCATCTGAGACCGAGATCACATTTGATCTGAAGAAGTTTGTAGAGCCTTTCCCAGCTGGAGAGACTGTGTACCCAGAACAGGCACAAACCCCCACAGCAGTGGAAAGTGGGGAGGTAAGAGTCACTGGGCTCATTTCCCCTGTGCACCAGCATGATGTGCCTGAGGAAGAGATGTCTCTGAGTGAGGAGCTGCGTCAGAGCTACAGGATGCAGCAGGAGGAGGTTGAAGGCCAGGAAGAGGAACAGCCAAGAGAAATCACAACGGCCGATTTGCTAACTCCTAATGGGGATCTTGGCAGCATCGTGATACCTGCTGAAGAGGGACATTCTGCTGAAGAAATGCAGGAGTCAGTGGTGAGTGTCTGTGGAGAGGACTTACTTCAGGAAAAAATTAATGAATTTCCGGTGGAGCCCACAACAGGTTTACAAAGAGGAGTTCAGGAAACACATGTGTGGGAGAGTGGGGAACGACTGGAGATCACAGACTCCCAGAGTGACAGCTTCATTATGGACCTGAAAAAAGCTGCAAAGGAAAAGAAACCCGAGGCTGGGCATCAGGCTGAGGAAGAAGACAGTGGTATTGGGGTAGAAAAGGTCTTTGAGCCAGAAACGAGCAGCTTCACCTGTGAGATAGAAAGCACAGATTCCCCTGAGGAGATGCTCAGAGACATCCAACAGGAACCAAACACAACCAAGGGCTTCTCTTTTGGGAAACTCATATTTGGGTTAGTAATGGATGATCCTGTGGCACAGGAGGAGCAAAGGAAGGAGTCTTGGGGCAAGAAGAGGACTCCCACTGAGGAAGCCTCTGAGAACAGCATGGACCGAGAAGAAATGTGGGAGGATACTTCTGCAGGTCCAGAGCCCAGTGCTGTTCAAATCTCAGAGCTGGAGCCTAATTTTTCCCTGGCCAATTATTTAAGATCCACTGGGATATATGAAACTCCTAATCTTAAATGCACAGTTCAGAAGGAGCAGCAAGAAACTATCACTTCACTGGAAGTGGAGGAGGTCACCTTCAGCACGGTTTATGATTATTACAACAACCATCAGGAACTTGCCCGACCCTTCTCTCCTGAGTCAGAAATGTCTATAGAGCTGGAGAGTGGGAGCAGAGAGGAGTCACCTGATTCAGACCGCTTCTACACACCTCCCTCCTCTGTGGAAATCTTTGAAACTGCTTCATCAGCATCCTACCACACGCCGCTCAGCACCCCCGAGCGCTACTCCACGCCGTCTGAAGGCTCAGGGTACAGCACACCACCCGAGCGCTACTCCACGCCGTCCGAGGGCTCAGTGTACAGCATGGCCCCTGAGCACTTCTCCACACCCTCCGAGAGTTCAAAATACAACACGTCCTCAGAGCGGTATTTCACACCCTTCGAGGGACCCTACTCTGCATCAGGGGACAGCACACCACCAGAGCGCTACCGGACACCCACTGGGGAGTATATGGATGCCCTGACCACGCTCCCGCTCTGTGAAAGGAGGCATCAGCCTCCAGACCAGCTCCAGGCAAACGGGTTTATGACTCCCTGTGAAGCCCTGGAGCCATCAGGAAGGGACATGCCACCTGCATTCCTGAAGGCATTGAGCAGGAGGAGGTTGTATGAGGGCAGCACACTGACGTTTGTGGCCGAGGTGGTGGGTGTGCCCAAGCCAGGGGTGAAGTGGTATCATAATAAGTCTCTGTTGGAGCAGGATGAGAGAGTGCGAATAGAGAAGGACGGGGACATATATGTTCTGGAAATCACTAATGTCCAGAAAGCCGATGAAGGACAGTATCTGTGCCATGCAGTGAACATCGTCGGGGAAGCTAAAAGTATTGCAGAGGTGGAAGTTTTGCCTGAAGATGGACGGTCACTGGCACTGCCACCCCCTGTCACCCACCAGCATGTTATACACTTTGACATGGAGCAAAACACATCTTCAAGGTCCCCTTCACCACAGGAAATCCTCCTGGAAGTGGAGCTGGATGAAAATGAAGTCAAAGAGTTTGAGAAGCAGGTCAAAATCATTACCAGTCCTGAATTTAGCCCAGACAAGAAGAGCATGGTGGTTTCCCTAGATGTTCTTCCACTTGCCTTGTTAGAACAAGCTGCAGGCTTGGCAGCAGGGGAGAATGAAGATGTAAAAATTGATTTCCAAGTAACTGAGATGCCTCCACGCTTCGCCGTGCCCCTTACAGATATCAAGGTGACAGAAGGCTTGGATGCAGTTTTTGAGTGTGTTGTAACAGGTACTCCTGTCCCAGCAGTTCAGTGGTTCAAAGGTGACACCCGTGTGATACCTGGCACAGGGAAGTATGTTGTGAGGCAGAAGGAGGGACTTCACAGTCTGGAGGTCCAAACTGTAGGACCTTCTGATAGTGGCTGGTATCACTGTCAGGCAATGAATAGGCTGGGAGAAGCAATGTGCAAAGGCTCCCTTGAGGTCACGGCTCAGCAGGAAGCAAATGCAGTGAGCAGTGAGATAGTCACAGGCTGTGAACCACACAGGTCCCAGAAGTGTGACTTGCTTTTGAGTAAGACTGTAAGCCCAGGTGACCAGTCAGAAATAGAGCTGGAATTTGAGTTTGAACCACACAAAGATGACTCAGAAAAAGCGATCCGACTGCTTGCAGTGACTCAACAAGAGCAGGAAGTGGAAGGGGAGAAGCGTGTCAACATTAGTTTTGATGTGTTTGCAGAGCCATCCGAAGAGGAATGGGTTGAGTTTAGGGCAGAGGACTCAGAGAGCTGCAGCTTTGAGTTCCAGGTCACAGAAACTCCTCCCAGATTTGTGAGGCTCATTTCTGACTACAGTACATTTGTAGGTGCCTCAGTGTGCTTCCAGTGTCTTGTGACTGGCTCCCCTCGTCCAAGTGTCTGCTGGTACAAGGATGGGGTATTGTTGGAAGGGGATAGGTACTGTGCACAGGAAGAGCAGAACGGCTTGCACAGTCTCACTATTGAAAACCTGATGCAAAGTGACAGTGGGCAGTACAAATGTATAGCTACTAACAGGGCAGGAACTGCTGAGACTTGCGCTGTGTTAACATTATACTAAATTTCCATAATTTATTTCAGAGTCTGTCTTGAAATTCTAAGTGTTTTTATGATGTTGTTCACTGCAGGTAAAAATGCAGAACTCATTTTAGGGGCATTGTTTTCATCTCTTTAAGGATGAAAACCACTCTGTGGGCATATTTGTGTTTCACTTTGATTTACCTTCTTTGGGGAATTTAAGTGAGATTTAATCCATGCATAGATTTTGTGCACACTTTCTGCACTGAGGGATATTTCAGGCTCCTTCTACACTCCTTGCTCATTCTTGTAAAGATATTTTAATTGACACTCATTTGCGCAGGACTAATTTTTTTGTATAATGTACATATACCCGTGTGTCTGTAACAGTGCAATCACTATTGTTTTATCTAGGACTGAAATCACCTGAAAATGTAGACACTACGTTTTTCTTGTAACCTAGAGGTATGGAACACTAACTTATGCTTGCTGTTTAGTTTGGGTATAGTTCTGTTAAAGAACTCCTTAAATGGGTATTCCCCCTTCTCACAATGTTGTGTCAGAATATGATTCAAATCCTGTCTACAGTTTCTATCACTGCAAAATTCTTATATCTATGGGCCTCATTCTACTGAAATATGGAATTAAATGCCTTTTTTAAGTCAATGAAATTATGCTGTTTTAAAGAAAAGCAGAGCAATGGGAAGAAAAATGAAAATTTTGCATTAGTAGAGACTGGACAGGATTTTCTTCTCTATTACCAAGTAATAAACATGAAAGCATATTTTGTACTGTATTTTTAGGAGAAATGAGAGAGGGAGCATAATAATAAGAAATCAATTATGTTACTGTAAATTGATTAAAATAATTTTGGTTGTCCCTGTATTCCAATGTCATTTGTAAAAAATGCATAGTAGTAAAAAAGTAAGATATTTTATGCAGTAGTCTTGTTTCACATTAGAACGACATCTCTACATATTCCTTTTTTCTTCCTTTCTTTCTTTTTTAAATTAAGAACAGTTAAGTGTGCTATGTGTTGAGATGACCAGAAATAAGTGGAATATATTCAGTTGTTATCTGTGGCATTTTCTCAGCACGGGAAATTTTTACATTAATGTTCTCAATGTGAATATATATTTTTATATTTAAAATATTTAGGAGGAACCAGCAGTAGCTGTCATAATTAAATCAGAATTAAATCTATCTTACATAAACAATGCTATATTAAGAAAATCTGTTAAATGGAGGAAAGTTATTAATTAATAAGTTTCTCAGAAACTAAACCTTTTTCTAATGCTTGTACCAGCTTTCCAGTCACTTATATATCAGGGTGAGATCTTGAGTTCAAGATCCCTAAGCAAAAATTAGTTTTACTTTGTTTACTTGTTAACGAGGTTCTTCCAGTTATTTACAAATAGCTGTCATTTGCCTTGCAAACAGCTTTAAGCAGAGTGGTGATTTTAAGCATAAAAATAACTCCTATAATATGTTCAGTTATGTTCATACAATTTCTTATTTTTGAGTTTGATGTGTCCTCACACTGAGACCAGTATGCCTCCAAAATTCGATTATTTTCTAAGATTATCCCATCACTCACCTGGGACAGTAATTTTTCACCTTTCCCAATAGTGTTGCCTGATATAAACTTAAAGTCAGGAGTGGCAAGTTCTGATGACCCAGTATCCAGGCAAAAAACTGAAGTGTTTAGGCTAATGCAAATGTGTCACTTCAGTTTCATCTCAGTCATAACCCCCTGATAAATATTTAACATTTGTATGTTAAAAGGCAGAGCTAATTGTGCTTTCTCATAGCTAATGGTGGTAGGAAAGAGAAACACGACTGTCTGACCCAATGTTGTGCTGGGAAAGAATTACTCCAGGATGTGTTCTTAATCCATTCCTTGTGTAGACGTGTAGCACTGATTCATTAGACAGCAGAGGTCCTTAGGGAAGTTGGCATGAATTGTCTGATGTTCTATGTCAGCTGTGACATGAGGGGTCTTTTAGTTCCAAAGGCAAAGAAGTCAGAGGCCCTTTGATTAGGTCCTGCGCAATTGTGATGTGTGTTTATTTTGCACGTAAATCTGAATGTTTTTAGCAGAAAGAGCATAACTTGGTTTTGGGTATTAAACCTTATCCCATCGTACACAGCAAACTGGTTGACACTGTTGTGGAGGAAGAGGAGAGTGTCAGGCTGGTGTCTGTCATAACAAATGTCAGAGAGGTGAACTGGTACTTTGAGGGTAAACTGGTCTCTTCAGGCAGCAAATTCAAGTGTTTGCAAGACCAGGACACGTACACACTAGTAATAAGCAAAGTGTGCGGGGAGATTCACCAAGGAGAGTACACCTGTGAGAGGCTGAATCAAGGTAGTAAAAGAACAACAGTAGCAAAAGCCAAACAGGTCCAAGTTCATGTTCACATCTGAAATTTATGGCCAAGCATCTTTATCTCTACCCATGTAGCGGTGTTTGTGGTTTATGTAAATTTATAGGTCTTGGTTTAAGTTTCATACATTAGCCAGGAGCACCTGGTTCACATAAGGTACAATTATTACATCTGGAGTAATCCTAGGTTTGAATGCATTTAGTCTGGGACAGCTGGTATAGCTTGACTATCTCTTTTCAAAATTTTGTGTTTTCATAGGAATCAGAAAGCTCACAATTTTATTTTCAGATTTAATGTTTAATGTCTTCATTTCTGTAAAACAAGTATCTTAAAAAAAGAATTAATTATGTCTGTTTGTCATCAATGTGTATTGAATGTTAACATGTATGGTTAATTTGTGAAATAAATATGAAATTATTTAAGTCCATCGCTTCTTGTACTTTATTCATTTTACAAACATATCTAAAATATGAAGTAGAATCTGTATAGTCATTCTCTCATAAATATCCAGGAACACATGAAAGGGCATTAATTTTTGCCACACTTCTGCATATAAAGCATTCTCCTGTGTTAACATGGGTTTCATTCTGCCATTTTTATATTTTTTATTTTTATATTTTATTGGCCCAATTCTGCCACCCATTCCCAAATTTACTTGCACAATTTATTACTGTTTTAACAAGGTTGGTAAGTAATGCTGAAGGACTGCTGTAATCTTTTTTTTACTTAAGCATCTCTTCTCTGCAGTTAATCATTGCATGCACTGTGCTATGTCATTTATATTATGGCATTTGTGGCAAGACTAAAACCAATGAGAAAAAATTGGGTGACAGAGTCTGTTCTTTTTTTATATTTGTTGGAGTGCAACAAAAATTCTTATCTCTCAGTAAGTTTTAAAATTGAAGGCACTGTAATTGAGAAGCTTATCAAGGTTCACCATTACAGTACCTAGAGACATTAATCCACATACACTTTTTTTAAAATTCTTTTATCTTTCCAGCATCAAATACTGTAGGTCTTGACTGAACAAACTTGACTCCATAAGAATAACAGTATTTGATTTCCAGTGGTTTTCCTTGCATCATGCTTTTCCATGAATTGTTCCATTCCTGGAAGTTGCAGATTTCACCAATGTTTTTATTGTCAAACACCTGCAGAGAATGGCATGTTCCTGACCTCTGCTTCCTCTCATTTTTAAACTACTATTGGTCCAACGCATATATCTATAATTTCACAAAGGCAAGAAAAAGAAAAAACTTAGAAGTGTTCTGTTCTCTTTTCCTCTGATGTTGTGGGAGTTTTAATATGCCACATCTTGACAGGGAGGAGTTCAAAAGCAGAGATCTAAATCAATTATTAAATCAAGGGTTTAGACTTGTGATGTTCCTAATAATTATGTTGTAAACTTAAGGGTCTAATGACAAAACCAGGACAAAGCTGGTAAGGTAGAGGTAATCTTTTGGTGTGCTAGACAAAAGATAGGGTTTAAAGACATGAACTATGCATCAGAAGAAAGGTTACTGTGCTGAAAATATTGTGGGGTTTTTGGTTGGTTTGGGGTTTTTTTTTTCAATACTAATTGTGGCATTCTGCTTTTTTTGTTGGTGTTTTGAATTAAATCAGGGTCTGAGCACTATTCTGCTGTATTTGTTTGCATAGGTGTACATACAAATGTGTATGACACATAACACTTTAATTATATCTGTGAAATGCATCAATATTGCTTGATTGTTACTTGCACAGTGCACCCTGGAGGGATATTTCTAACCCATACTGTGATGTCAGGTTTAAAGACACACCCAACCTGATCAAGATATGAAATTCTTAAGTAACCTGACAACACAGCATGTCTTACTCATTTTGGCAGGTGTGACAGCAAGGGGACAACACAGACCTGTTCATTGCTAGCTGCTATACTCATATATACTCAGTATATACTCTCATATACTGTATAGTATAGAGAAAGCCTCCAGCTACAGAAGAATAGTTGTCCTAACACTGTGTATTGCTATCTATGAGTATTCTCATAAATATTCTAGTAAAACTAAACAATTTTTTTCCACACAGACATCGCTAGGTCTCTTATTCCCTCTTCTGAGGAAGGAAGAAATGAAGGCTACAGCAGCGGCCTTCAGTTGCCTGATAGAGAGAAAACACTTGAATTTGAGCCTGGAAAACCAGTTTATTTCAGCAAAGCAAAGATGAAAATAGAGGAAGAGGGCAAAGCCCCTGTTTTCCTCAAACAAGTCTCAAACGTTGAAGTCTGGCAGGGAGATGTAGCTAGGCTCTCTGTTACTGTTACTGGCAGCCCCACACCCAAAATCCAGTGGTTTTTCAACAGCGTGAAGCTAACCCCATCCATGGACTGTAAGTTAGTATTTGCTGGCAGTGACCACAGCCTCATCCTGCCATATGCAGGTGTGCAGGATGAGGGTGAGTACACATGCATGGCCAGCAATGTGCACGGTGAGACCACCTGCAGCGCCCGGCTCCTTGTGCGCCAGAGGAAGCCAGGATTCCCTTGCTTTTCCAGGGAGCCGGAGAGCGTGCAGTGTGCGCCGGGCTCCACGGCAGCCTTCGGGTACACGGTGGTGGGGGAGCCGTGCCCCGACGTGCTGTGGTTCAAGGGCAGCGAGCAGCTCTTCTCCGATGCGCGTCACTCCATTGCTCAGCGCCCTGACGGCGCCGGCTCTCTGACGGTGTGGGACTGCATGGAGGAGGACACTGGGCTCTACACCTGCAGGGCCGTGAGTGCCCTGGGCGAGGCCACGTGCTCTGCTGAGCTCCTTGTGCTGCCTGAGGAGCATGCTGTGTGCAGACAGAGCCTGGCCTTGCAGCATTCTGCAGTGGCAGAGGACCCAAGCCCCCTTTTCTACGAGGAGGCCGGTGAGTTTCCCGCAATGGAAGGAGCACTCAGTCTTCAGCCCTTGAGGGAGCCTTCAACCCTCCTTCAGCTCCAGATGAGTCAGACAGTGGACATGCTAGCCAGGGAAGATGTCTTGCCTGGCCTGCCACCAGCCTGTCTGGTAGCACAGAATGTTGAAGAGATGCTCACCCAGGTGGCCACAACACAAGAGAGCAGCGGGCTTCTGGCAGAGCCTCTGCAAACCCTTCCTACTGGCCCCCAGGGCGTGGTGCCTGCAGCAGTGATGGCAACACAATTGCCAGGCTGCCTTGGGACTGTAGCTGCACAGATAATCATGCCCAAAGAGAAAATCATCCCCAAGGCAGCAGAGCAAATGGCTGCTCTGAAGACAGAGGCTTCCCAAACCCTTCTACAGGTGTCAAGCACCACTGAAAGCCATGCCATGGATGGTGACCAAATCCAGACCCTTGAGAGCTTTCAGATAGCACAAGGTGAGCTGACGGCTGAACCCAGATTTCTCTCTGAATTGGCCTTCACTGGGGGCCAAGCTGTCCCCCTGGAGAACATTTCTTTCCTGGAAACAGCAAAGGAAGATTTTGCTGCAAGAATACACAAGGGACAGGCTGTGAGATTTCCCTTGCTTCTGGAAGAAAACCAGTCCATGGAGGAGGAATTTGCTGATCTTTCCAAGCCACTTAAGCAGTGGCAGAGGGCAGAGAGACAATCCCATGAAACAATGTCCTCTCACCAGCAACAGCCAAGCGACGTCCTCGACAAATCCAGTGAGCTCACTGCTCTGATTCCCAAGAGCTGCAACTTAGACATAAAGTCTCAAATCAGAAATGCCCTGAAAGCTGCAGTGGTAAGTGAGAAAAACCTCTCATTTTCAGAATGGTTGGCTGATAAGGAAAATGTTGATGTACGGGCAATAAACATCACCAAGGAGAATACACATATCTTATGCACCTATGAAGTGACCACAGGAGGATGCAGTCCCACAGAAATCCAAGTGTCCTTGGGAGAAGTCTGCATTCAGACAGCTGACCAGAAAACAGCCTTGAAGGAGGCTTTCTATTCCCTCCTTTGTGAAGACAAATATCTCCTGACTGGTGAAAAATCCAAAGCATTGCCATTCTATGCCAGTCCACTTCTCTCAGGAAAATCCTGTGAAGAAAACTTTGAGCTGATGCCCCAGCAGGCTGAGAGGACTATGGAGGCAGAAATACCACTGGAGCAACCTTTGTCTGCCCAAGCAATCAACACTCTGACTGAGCATGGTCACATCCAGGATGTGGGTGCAGCTGAAGCCACTGCTGAAGTAGCCTCTGTAGATCCTCTAATTGAGAAACCCACAAAAATACTGAAAATAAATGATAAAAGGGAAGAAAAGTGTGAGGAAGAGAGCAGAGCAGGTCTGGAAACTAGAGCTGGAAAGCTAGAGGATGAGCTGGGCAAAGAAAGTTATCCCATCATACACAGCAAACTGGTTGACACTGTTGTGGAGGAAGAGGAGAGTGTCAGGCTGGTGTCTGTCATAACAAATGTCAGAGAGGTGAACTGGTACTTTGAGGGTAAACTGGTCTCTTCAGGCAACAAATTCAAGTGTTTGCAAGATCAGGACACGTACACACTAGTAATAAGCAAAGTGTGCGGGGAGATTCACCAAGGAGAGTACACCTGTGAGGCGCTGAATCAAGGTGGAAAAAGAGCAACAGCAGCAAAACTCACAGTTGTTAAAAGAGGTTGGATTATGGGGATACAGTAATCTTTTTAATGCACTGCTCTACTAACGAACCTCCCCTACTATGTGTATCTTTGAATAGAGATACAATATTAATACTATGATGCCACTGAACAGAGGGCCCCCTTTCTCTCTGGACTGATGGTCTCCATTTACCCCATTGCGAGGCCTCTCACTTTCATTACCCCAGTCTTTGGTCAGGAACTTTGTTGTTTCAGTGCACTAGCATGGTTAGGGCAAAGCTGTATCCTAATCCCAACCATTTCTCTTATTGTTGCCTGAGAACTAGACCTGCTCTTCCCATTTTGCTCACTTCTGCACCCTCTCTCACTCCTTAGAGTCATTGCACAGATTCACCACAATTTCTCATTCACACCATAATTTCTCACAACTCCAGGATAGTTTATTATATGTTTATATCCTATTGCTATTTTGCATTGCTATTTCGCTTTGTTTTTCCAGTATCACCACTGTTTCCTGATGTCATTATGCACTGTAAGACTGTCTCTCCACTGAGTCTGGTACTGCTTTAATTTCTTACAGATATTTTTTCTTTTACAGTCACTTTATGTGAATTGCAAGTATGTCACCTTTTTTTTCAGTCAGTCACTCACTTAATTTCAGAATGTCAGCAGGCAGGGTTTTGAGTTACTTTCTGCTTCTAATTTCAGTTGCACCAATCCTGAGGAGAAGGCTTGAACCTCTGGAAGTGGCTGTGAATCATGTGGCCAAGTTTACCTGTGAGGTAGAGATGGCTCCCAATGTCAAGTTCCAGTGGTACAAAGCCGGACGAGAGATATATGATGGGGACAAATACTCCATTCGCACCTCCAACTACCTCTCCACGCTGGAGATCCCGAGGCCTCAAGTGGTTGACTGTGGAGAATACAGCTGTAAGGCTTCCAACCAGCATGGCAGTGTAAGCTCTACAGCTGTTTTAACAGTAACTGGTAAGTACAGACTTTTCTTTATGGAAAAGCACTTCTCCTTTTCCATAAAATATCTTGGTGTATTGTAATGCTTTCACTGCTATACTTGCACATGTTTATGGTACGGCTCTTGGTTGGCGTTATAATACATAGTCCATACCTAATTTTGGCAAGCACAAGCATAGAAAAAGAATAACTTTGGCGAATGCTGCTTTTAGATGCTTTCTGTATGAAGGAAAGGGAATCAGCGTGAAAAGTTTCAGAGGGAAATTTTCAGGGGGAAAGAGAGCAGGAAGAAACAGTATGGGATTGCTTTGTGAATGCATTCTTGAATAAGGTTTATTTAACTTCCAGACAACAAGAAACACTTCTAAATCTGATTTCTTGGTATAACAGTCACTGTGCAATTATCCTAGCAACCTAAATTTATCCTGCGACTATACTTGCGACGCAGGTTATGCAGCTCTGCATACCTGAACATCTTTGTGCCGTCGCCAAAGGGGAATTCTGTGACTGGGGAAACAGATCTTCTTAAACAAACAAAAGAAGGTTTAAAGGGTTTCAATTTGCAAACTTTTTGTCTATTGAGAGCTATAGAGTGGGTTTTTTTCTTAAAAGAAAAAACAAACAAAACCCACCATCTTTTGGGTGTGTCTTTTATGATTACCTTTTTTTACTCTGACTTTTCTTTTTGTTGGAGGAGTCCTTATGTGGTCTTTGCTAAGTTCTAGCAAAGAGAACTAGAGCAAGAGAGACTAGAAAAAAATGCACAAACAGTGAAATGCATGCACACTTGCCCATCTTGAGAGAACAGTGCGCAAACATGTCAGTCTTGGGGAAGGAAGTTCTGGCTTTTGGATTATTTTCCTTTAGTTCGTACATTGCTCCAGAGATTCAAAATGCCTTCAAGCTCTGGATCAATATATAGACTGAAGAAGTACAAAACCAGAAGCCAAAATTGATCATCTTTAACACTTCTTATCTCCTTCACTGCTGTTTTCTTTTGCTTAAGAGTGTCCAGTGACAAGCTGGCCTCTTTTGCTCTCTGTCCCTGGCAGATGTGGCTCTGTTCCTCATCTCTTGATAACACTGAACCCCTTTGTTTTGCAGAGGCATTTCCGCCAACGTTTCTTACCAGACCTGAATCTATTACTACTTTTGTTGGCAAAAGTGCCAAGTTCCTGTGTACTGTTTCGGGCACTCCAGTCATCGACGTCACCTGGCAGAAAGATGGAACAACTATTTCACCTTCAGACCACCATAAGATCTCCAAAGTGGAAAATAAACATGTTTTAGAAATTTCCCTTCTTACCACTAGTGACAGAGGAGTTTACACCTGCAAAGCTTCCAACAAGTTTGGGGCTGATATTTGCCAGACTGAAATGGTCATTATAGACAAGCCCCACTTCATTAAAGATTTGCAGTCAGTACAGTCAGCAGTTAACAAAAAAATACGCCTTGAATGTCAGGTAGATGAAGACAGGAAAGTAACTGTAGGATGGACAAAGGATGGAAATAAAATCCCTCCAGGCAAAGATTATAAGATTTACTTTGAAGACAAAATAGCTTCGCTTGAGATTCCTCTGGCTAAGGTCAAGGATTCAGGCCACTATGTGTGCACTGCTTCAAATGAGGCAGGAAGCAGCTCCTCTTCTGCCAGCGTCACAGTCAGAGGTAAGATAGCTCTATGTCCCCTTTACCTTTCATCTTCTTGGGTTCCCCATTTCTTCTTTCACAGGCAAAAGACTTTGGGCTGAAATTACACTGTGAATTCTTCTCAGACCTACCACCTGGTGCATTCCCCTTAAAGTCTTTTCCCCTGCTGCCTGAAGGTGCACCGTGTGTTACTTCAATATTTCTTTCGCCAGCAAAAATCAAGAATTGCTCCTACATGCAGGGGAGAGATGGATGAAGAGGGCAAGCAAAAGCACAGAAGCTGCAGCTCAGCAAAGATTATGCTGATCTCTTGTGAAGTTGTATTTTGTTCTTGCTCTGAGAAGCGATCTTTCAAAGCTTTGTATTTCAGCTTTCTTTCCTTTCTCCCTTTTCCTTTTCCCTTTCCTTCTCCTTTCCCTTTTCCCCTCCCGCTTCTTCCCCTCTTTCCTTTTCTTCCCATTTTCAGAGCCACCATCTTTTGTGAAGAAGGTCGATCCATCTTATTTGCTGACCCCAGGTGACTCTGCACGCCTTCAATGCAAAATCAAAGGGTCTCCTGAAATCCAGGTTACTTGGTTCAAGAACAATAAGGAAATCCATGAAAGTAACACACACAGGATGTCCTTTGTCAATTCTGTGGCTGTGTTAGATATTTTGGAAATGAAAGTTGATGACACTGGGACCTACTCATGTGAAGCTGTCAACGAGGTTGGAAGTGACAGCTGCACCACCGAAGTGGTTGTCAAAGGTCTGTCCTTCTTGTTGCTGCCAGTCACATTCTTGAGAAAAACCTTCTTTTTTTTCTTTTTTTTTTTGGCATGGTTGACTAATTCTTTCTTACTGCTTTTGTAGAGCCTCCATCTTTCATCCGAACACTAGAACCTGCAGAGCTAGTCAAGGGAACAAACCCCATTCTTCAGTGTGAGGTTGCTGGCACTGGACCCTTTGAGATTAGCTGGTACAAAGACAAGAAGCAGATTCGCAGTAGTAAAAAATACAGGTTGACCTCTCAGAAGTCTGTTATTTCTTTGGAGGTGTCCTCATTTAATAGTGCAGATGTCGGTGAATACGAGTGTGTGATAGCTAATGAAGTCGGGAAGTGCATGTGCAGTGCCACATACATCTTGAAAGGTCAGTGGGAGAAAGAAAACTCCACTTACTGAAGGGAATGGCAAAAACCTCTTATTTCATGAAATGTCTTTTCTTTGGATTTGTGGGAGGCTGGGGAGACTGGGGAGGGAGAATATCTTCTTCTCTTAAAATTCTTTGTGTATCTTGAGTCTTACCTGGCATCAAACCTGTGAATTTGAAGAACATTGAGGTTAAAGGGCCTTTAGCTCCCCGCTGGAGAATGCAGTGCTCCGACATGCCTGCTCTTCTGCTGATTTGCGACATGTACTGCACATACTGTCTTACAAACCTTTCTTTAGGTAGCAGATTTTATGTGATGATGTGATAGTAGATGAGTATTTTTTCTTGTTTCTCTTTGAACTAGAACCACCATCTTTTGTTAAGAAAATTGAAAACGTGACAGCTCTGGCAGGAGACAGTGTTACGTTACAGGCCGTGGTGAAAGGGTCAGAGCCTATTTCTGTGACGTGGATGAAAGGCAAAGATATTATTAAAGATGATAACAATGTGAGAGTGACATTTGATCATGGTCTAGCAACACTGCAAATTACTGGTGTCCAGCTGAGCTCTGGTGGCAAATACACCTGCGTGGCTGAGAATGATGCAGGAAGTCAGTCCTGCTTTGGTGAAATAGCAGTGAAAGGTCAGTGAAGTGCTGTGATCCCTACAGTCTTCCACCTGAGAGAAGCAATTTCCTTTTGTCCTTAACACCAGTTGTTTAATTCTGTTGTAGAACCTGCCAAAATAATTGAAAAAGCTGAAATGATCCAGGTTACAGCAGGGGAACCAGCTGTTTTGGAGTACACTGTTACAGGCACTCCAGAGCTGAAAACCAAATGGTTCAAAGATGGAAGCCCGCTACCTGCCAGCAAAAAATATAGGATCAGCTTCAAAAATAATATTGCCCAGCTCAAGTTTTATGCCACTGAGATGCAGGACAGTGGTGAATACACCTTTGAGATATCCAATGATGTGGGCATCAGCTCTTGTACTACCAGCTTCACTGTGCTAGGTTAGTACTGCCTCTTTGCAAAGAGCCCTGCTGCTCTGCTCCGTGCCCAGCAGAGCCAGAAGCAGAACAGAATGCCTGTTTTGCTCATGCATTTGTTTCTGTCATTTTTTCACTCTCAACAGATCGCACTCTCCCTCCCTTCTTTACTAAGCCACTGAAGAATATTGACAGCATCATTAGCACCTCATGCCGCCTAGACTGCAAAATTTCAGGCTCTCTTCCAATGACTGTCTCATGGTTTAAGCAGGACATTGAGATCACTTCGAGTGCCAAGTATACAGTACACTTTGCAGAAGGCTCAGCATCTTTGGAAATAAAACACCTAGATGCAAATGACGCTGGGGTCTACATTTGCAGAGCCACAAACTCTGCTGGTAGCAAGGAGAGCAGTAGCACTTTGTTTATAAAAGGTTTGGCAATTTGTTTCACTTTTCTTGGAATTTTGCTAATCTTGTGATAATACTTTTCTTTCTCAAAACACAAGCCCTCTCTTACTGCTGACAATTTTTTCCTTTCAATGTAATCTAGAGCCACCCAGCTTCACTGTAGAACCTGAGTCTCAAGATGTACTGCCTGCAACAACTGTACATTTCAAAGGCACCTTTAAAGGCACAACACCACTGACAGTGAAATGGTTTAAAGGTGATACTGAGCTGGTGACAGGAGGAGCCTGCTACATTATGACAGAAGCATTAGCAAGTTACTTGGAGCTTTACGCAGTCAAACCAACAGACTCTGGAAAATATACCTGCAAAGTCTCCAATGTAGCTGGTTCAGTAACCTGCAGTGCAAACTTATTTGTGAAAGGTTTGCATTCTTACTCTTATTTAAAATTCTAGCTGCTGGATTAACCCAGTGGCACTCTTTCCTGTGTTCTTTGTCCTGAAAACTCTTCTCAAATCCACAGAACCTGCTGCCTTCAAAGAGAAGCTAGAGCCCGCCCATCTGGTAAAGAAAGGTGGATATGCTGAGCTGACCTGTGAAGTCACTGGTACTCCTGAGATTAAAATCACATGGTTCAAGGATGATAGAGAGCTAAAAGAGAGTGACAAATACAGGATATCTTTTACAAAATCTTTGGCAAGGCTCCATGTTTCAGAGGTTGATACTGAAGACAGTGGGGAATACATTTGCGAAGCCAAAAATGATGCTGGAAAAGATATCTGCAGTAGTGTTGTTACAGTCAAAGGTGTGTGTGACACCAACCACACAGTTTGTATCTTTAAGCTCAGTACAGTGTTACCGGCTTCGAAAGTATGATTAATGCAAACTGCACTTTCTTTTTTGCACTGTAGAGTCACCTTATTTTAGCAAGGAGTTTCAATCCATGGAAGTCTTGAAGGATTCTGATGTGGTTTTGGAGTGTGAGGTGCTTGGCACTCCTCCCTTTGAAGTGTTTTGGGTGAAAGATGATAAACCGGTGCGGAGCAGTAAGAAGCACAGAATAAGCATTGAGAAATCTTTGATTAGCCTCCACGTTTTCAGGTTTGATGCTTCTGATGTTGGTGAATATCAGTGTAGAGTTACAAACGATGTTGGGAGCTGCCTCTGCCGTTCAGAGGTCACGCTGAAAGGTTAGTGCAAGGTGCAGAACACCACTAGCATGCTCTTACCCCAGTGTGGTTTCCATGCCACACTGTTACGTGCCAGACCTGTACTTACATAACCACTTTCTTCCCGCCAGAGCCTCCTCAGTTTTTGAAGAAAATAGAAAACATTAGCTCCCTTCGAGGGGGGACCATTGTGTTTCAGGCTGCTATTAAAGGTTCCTTGCCCATCACTGTGTCCTGGTTGAAAGACAATGATGAAGTGATTGAAGACAACAATATCAAAATGACCTTTGTGAACAATGTTGCCACTCTTATGGTGAGATCTATTGAGCTGAAACATGATGGGAAGTATTTCTGTCAGGCTAAAAATGAGGCAGGAATTCAGAGATGTTCTGCTCTGCTGACTGTCAAAGGTTGGTCTTACCCTGAGGGCTTGCAATGATCTCAGGTAGTTCCCTTGTGATTTTTAAAGATGCCCTTAACACTCTATCTCCTTGTTTACAACAGAACCTGCAACAATTGTGGACAAGGCTGTGTCAATAGATGTGACTGAGGGAGACCCAGCAACCTTGCAGTGTAAATTTTCAGGAACAAAACCTATTACAGCCAAATGGTTCAAAGATGGCAAGGAACTGACATTGGGCCCAAAATATAAGATCAGTGTTACAGACACCGTCTCAGTCTTAAAGGTGCTTTATGCAGAAAAGAAAGATAGTGGAGAATACCTTTTTGAGGTTCACAATGACGTTGGGAGCAGTAGCTGTTCTGCCAGCATTAATGTCCTAGGTGTGTATGAGGTCTCTCTTATTATTGCTTCTAGATACAAAATCTTTTCTCCTGAGCTGACATCTGCCACAATCACGGCTGAATTTCGTATTTTGTCTTTTTACTCTGTCTTGGATAGATCTCATTATACCACCTAAATTCACCAAAAAACTCAAGAAAATGGACAGTATTAAGGGGTCTTTTGTCCACCTGGAGTGCATAGTGTCTGGTTCGCATCCTATAAGTATCCAGTGGTACAAGGACGGCCAAGAAATAACAGCAAGTGAAAAGCACAAATACTCTTTCCACGATAATACTGCATTTCTGGAAATAAATAAACTGGAAGGCACAGACAGTGGCTCTTACACTTGTGAAGCTACAAATAAAGCAGGAAGCAATCAATGCAGCGGGTTCTTAACAGTCAAAGGTTTGAGTTCCTTCTTTGTCTTGCGTTAGGTCTCTCATTCATATTTCTGGATTTCCCCATCTCAGAGTAATCCCCTTTCTTCCTTTTTTGCATGTTTTAGAACCACCATATTTTGTGGAAAAACCCCAGTCTCAAGAGGTTGTGCCCAATGCTAGGGTTCAGTTCAAAGCATTGGTGAAAGGCTCTACTCCTCTGCAGATAAAGTGGTTTAAAGACAGCCAGGAGCTCCTGTCTGGAGCCAGTCGATCTGTCTGGAAGGATGACACTTCTAGTGTTCTGGAGCTCTTCGCAGCTAGGACATCTGATTCTGGGAACTACACTTGTCAGATAAGCAATGATGTGGGGACTGCAACCTGCAAAGCAACTCTGTTTGTAAAAGGTGTGCAACCCAATCTTCAATTTTTTTTTGTTCTGATTTTTCTGTGCAATTTTTGTGGGAGGGGGAGGAAACATTTTAGACTTGTTTTCCCTTTAAATTCTGGGGTGTTTTATTCCTATTTTTTATTGAATATTATAAAGCCTCAACTTCTCTGTCCATCTTCTAGAGCCCCCCAGATTTATTCAGATGCCAACTTCTGTAGTAGCTTTGCGTGAAGGACAGTCCACCACTTTCGAGTGCCAGGTAGTAGGCACACCAGAGATCCAGATTACATGGTACCTGGATGGGAATGAAGTGACTGACCAAGCTAAGTACGGCATCTCCTTCATAGATGGTTTAGCCACTTTGAGAATCACTCAAGCCAGAGTGGCAGATAGTGGGACTTATGTCTGTGAAGCCCGCAATGATGCAGGTAGTGAGAGCTGCAGCATCGAGCTGAAAGTAAAAGGTTGGTTTTGAACATCTTGTCATCTCTGTCACATAGCTGGGGTGAGGAAGTAGGAGATACTTCTTCTCCCCTCAAAACTAGTGAAGGTTACTATCTACTTTTCCCTCATTCTTCTCTATAGAGCCTCCAACCTTTGTTCGGGAGTTGCGTCCCACTGAGGTAGTGAAGGGTTCAGAGGCCACACTAGAGTGTGAGGTGACTGGTACCCCTCCATTCGAGGTGAAGTGGCTGAAGAACAATAAGGAGATGTTCAGCAGCAAGAAATATGCCATATCCACCAAAGAATCAGTATTTACTCTTAATGTGACTAATTGTGATGCCTCGGATGTTGGTGAATATCAGTGTATTATATCGAATGAAGGTGGGAGCTGTTCTTGCAGCACAAGACTCAGCTTAAAAGGTCAGTCCTCTAGGAAGCATACCTCAAACATTATATGCTCCTGCTAAAGTGTAGTGACTGGGATTACTTTATATGACCTCTCTTTCTCCTCTTCCCTTTCCACAACTTCTCTTCCAAACAACAAACAAAACTCACACCACAGAACCACCATCCTTCATCAAGAAGCTGGAGAACGTCACTAGCATTTTGAAAGGTGAAGCATTCTTTCAGTGCGTCGTAGCAGGTGCTCAACCCTTGTCTGTGTCATGGATAAAAGATGAGAAAATACTAGAAGATGACGAGCACCACCACATTACCTTCGAGAACAGAGTGGCCACACTGAAGCTTGCTAATATTGACCTCAGCCACAGAGGGAGATATACCTGTCAGGCAAAGAATGAATCTGGCGTGGAGAAATGCTTTGCTTTGCTTTTTGTACAAGGTGTGTACAAGGTGTAACCTTGATGAGTATTTGGAAAATCAGTTCCCTATCTATGTAGCTAACAGCTATAATTTTTACACTCTTTACACCTCAGAGCCTGCACAGATCATAGAAAAGGCTAAATCACTTAAAGTCACTGAAAAAGACCCCGTGACTTTGGAATGTACTGTGGCTGGGACACCAGAGCTCCGGATAAGATGGTACAAAGACGGCAAGCAGCTCCTTCCCAGTAGATACTACACAATGAACTTTGAAAACAATGTGGCCAGTTTCAGGATTGAACCTGTATCGAAGGAGGATAGTGGTACATACAGTTTTAAGGTCGAAAATGACTTTGGAAGTAGCACCTGTGAAGCTGTCCTGACTGTGCTAGGTTTGTATTGCCAATCCAGCAGGAAGAGAATGAAAAAATAATCTCTGTGAAAGATAAGCAAGAAGTTAACCAGTGTGTTTTTGCTATTTTTTGTGTTGGGCAGATCAATCAATTCCTCCTGTATTTATCAAAAAGCTAAGCAAAAAGGATACAATTCTGGGATCTTCTATCCAAATGGAGTGCAAAGTCTCTGGGTCACTCCCCATTATTGCAAAATGGTTTAAGGATGGAAAAGAGATAACTGACAGTGCAAAATATAGAAGCCTGTGCCGTGAGAACACTATGTCACTCGAGATTGCTAATCTAGAGCTGGCAGACAGTGCGAATTACACGTGCAGTGTCTCTAATGTTGCTGGAAACGATTCTTGCAGTGCTGTCCTGACTGTGAAAGGTTTGAAACTCTTTTACTACTTCTTATCTGTGATAAGTGCTGGGAAAATATCTTAAATCTTATGCTAACATAACAGTCATACATCTTAATGTTAATACTGACAACTTAGTCTCCGTGCTTGCCTCACTGATTTTCTTCATTCTTAAGACATTTCTGATGTAACTGAGTGTGTCTTTTTCTTAAAAACTGCAGAGCCACCAAGCTTCTTAGTAAAACCTGAAAGCCAGCAAGCCATACCAGATTCCACAGTGGAGTTTAAGGCCACACTAAAAGGAACACCACCATTTACAGTAAAGTGGTTCAAAGAAGACTTAGAACTTGTGTCTGGTCCAACTTGTTTCATTGGTATTGAAGGTTCAACTGGGTTCTTAACCCTCTATTCAGTGGATTCTTCTAGGAGTGGGCACTACACTTGCCACATTTCAAATGATGTTGGCAGTGACTCTTGCACTACAACACTGATGGTAACAGGTGTGCACTCTTTCTTGTTGTGTTGCAGTCTTTTGGTCCCTTTTCTCCTCTTTACTTTTTGCCAAGCCCACCTTGGTGATCTCTGATACACTGCCAAGTGAATTCCCTACCCTGTGTTTGCAATCCACGTTTGTTTGGCTCTTTTCCCTCCTATTTTCTCTCCAGTATTAATTCAAACCTTCCTGATCGCACTTTTTTTGGTTTTTTAGAACCACCCAAGTTTGCTAAGAAGCTAGAGGCAGCAAAAGTAGTCAAGCAGGGTGACTCAGCCCGGCTTGAGTGCAAAGTAAGTGGATCTCCAGAGATGAAAGTAGTGTGGTTCAGAAATGACCATGAAATTGTTGCCAGTGAAAAATTCCGGACTTCATTCATTGATTCTGTGGCCGTGCTTGAAATGAACCATCTCAGTACTGATGAGAGCGGTGACTACATCTGTGAAGCTCACAACCCTGCCGGCAAGGCCAGCTGTAGCACCAAAGTCACAGTGAAAGGTTAGCTATCCTCCTGTTCTCCGACTGCATCCTGTTTTTCTCTTGGTGGTTGTATCCCCCAGAAATACATAGGAACATGAGTTTAATTTCTTATTTCAGGACTGCCCTGTTCTTCATGTTGTATTTGTTTCTTGATGCCCCCTCATCCTCTCTGCCAGTGTCTAAACAAGAGAGATGATGCTCTTAATGTGATGAGTCCTAAGCTAGTTTTTTCCCCAGTTCTGTATTTTTTAACATTCAAGAGAGTTCATAGTGAGAAGTGCTGCATCGAGCAGCTGAAATATGATCAGGAAGAACAGACACAAACCGACTAGTGTCAGTGGGAGGTTACTACCAACTAAATGAGACCTGTACCCTCTCTGCCAAAGGTCACCCCTCTGTTTACCTTTTCTACAGGGGGGCTATGGGCTCTCTAAAAATGCTCACCTTTGTGCAAGCTCCTTTCATATTGTGCCCAGAAAATGAGGGAAGTCTTGCCCATTCTGTAGAGATTCTCAGCAGTCCCATTTTCCAGAAGCTGGTATCAGTAGACTGTTTGTCAATCAAACAGCTTCCGACTACTTTCTAAATGTTCCTTTCTTCCCTTGTTAGAACCTCCTGTCTTTAGCAGGAAGCCTTCTCCAGTAGACATTGTCAAAGGATCTGAGGTTAGCCTGGAATGTGAGATTTCAGGAACACCTCCATTTGACGTTGCCTGGTACAAAGACAGGAGACAAATCCGCAGTAGTAAGAAATACAAGGTTACTGCCAAAAACTACAATACAAGCGTTCGCATTCTTAATGTCGAAGCCGCAGATGTTGGTGAATATCAGTGCAAAGCACAGAACGACGTAGGAAGTGACACTTGTGTTTGCACTGTGAAGCTGAAAGGTAAAGTACTGTACCTGTGTCTTCTGCAGCTCTCCCAATGGCGCTGCATTGCTCTTCTTTGCAGAAACACTGTGAGTATTTACTATAACTGCGTATTTCTTCTTCAGAACCACCAAAATTCGTGACTAAAATAAACAGCATGACTGTTGTGGTTGGTGAACCAGTAGAGTTACAAGCAAGAGTGGAGGGCTCACAGCCAATTTCTGTGCAATGGCTTAAAGACAAAGAGGAAATTATCAGAGAAAGTGAGAACACAAAGATCACATTTATGGAAAATATTGCAACTTTGCAATTTGTGCGTACAGAGACAAGCAGTGCTGGAAAATACACCTGTCAGATCAGAAACGATGCTGGAAGTCGCGAGTGTATGGCTACCTTGACTATTCTAGGTTGGTAAAAAGCACAAATTCATGGAAGTTTCTTTTTAAAGTTAGAAACTTGGCTATTTAGTGTCAGTTGTATACTTTTCTTGTGCCTCTTAATTCAAAACAATCAAAACAGAGAATTCTTCTCTTCCCAGCAAGCAGATGTCAGGTTCCATATTTCCAGTTGTCCAGCGATAGGGTTGAAAGGAACCACTCTGTGACTGTGTTTCTGTCATGTCTTCTGCTCATGCCTACTTGGAGAGGGAGTTTAAAATATTTTATCTTTTAAATTAAAATATATTTTAAAGTTAAAATATTTGTACTTAATCTTGGAAAGCATCTGAAATCTGCAATTTAGGGTAACAGAAAGGATGGAAAAAACAGCTGTAAAAACCTCGACACCCCAACAAATCAAAATTTCCTTAGTATCAAATGTGTAAGCCCCATCTCACAGTGCTATAATACTTAGAGCTAATACTAATCAAATCCTGTTTTAACCGTATATGTTACCCATCTTTCCTTCCAGAGCCTGCAGTCATTGTAGAGAAAGCAGAGCCAATGAAAGTTACTATAGGAGATGCCTGTACTTTGGAATGCAAAGTAGCAGGCACACCACAGCTTTCCACTGGGTGGTTCAAGGATGGCAAAGAACTGACCAGCAGCCAAAAATACAGAATCACTTTCCTCAATAATGTATCTACACTTAAAATTATGGATGCAGAAAAGGAAGATGGTGGATTGTACACTTTTGCAGTGCAAAATGACGTGGGGAAAAGCAGTTGTACAGCATCGGTTGATGTTTTAGGTTGGTTGGGTAGCTTATTTTCCATCTTTTACAAAAGCTTTTGTTTGGCCATATTCTCTGTCATTTCTTCCATTTCTTTCCTCATTTCCTCTCTAACCATGGATTTATTATGTTTTCTTATGCAGATCGAATCATTCCTCCTTCTTTCACAAGAAAACTAAAAGAAACCCCTGGTGTTCTGGGTTCCTCAGCACTGCTGGAATGTAAAGTGTCAGGTTCACCTCCTGTTTCTGTTGCCTGGTTCCACAATGGCCTTAAGCTAGTCAGCGGAGAAAAACATCAAATCTCCTTTTCAGATAACCTATGTATTTTAGAAATTAATTCCCTGAGCCACTCAGATACTGGCACTTACACCTGCAAAGCTACCAACACAGCTGGCTCAGATGAATGCAGTGCTGTATTGACTGTACAAGGTGGGTATATAATGGTCAGCGAACTCTCTGAGTTATTCTTTTCTCTTTATCTCTTGAAATTATCTGCAGTCTTTTGTAAATATTCTTGGGGAAAATTATGGACAGAAAAATAAAGATATTGCTCTTTATCTTCAGTAGGTGTGTGGAAATACCAAACCTATGCTGTAGCAATCTGTCTTATCTATCTTTTTCTTTTGTGTATTTAGAGCCACCTTCTTTTGAGAGGACACCAGAGCCTCTGGATGTATTGCCAGGCACAAGCATCACTTTCACATGTGTTGTCAGAGGAACCCCTCCTTTTAAGGTCAACTGGTTTAGAGGGGCCAATGAACTTGTGCCAGGGGACAAATGCAATATCTACTTGGAGGAGTCTGTTGTGGAGCTTGAGTTATATGATGTAACTCCTCCCCAAAGCGGAGAGTACACTTGTCTAGTGACTAATGATGCTGGCAGGGTAAATTGTACAACACACCTTACAGTAAAAGGTTTGTAAAGACGATGTCTTCCTATTTACCTTAAATTACTATTTCCTTCTCTCCATTTGGCATGTTGTGCTCAACATTTGTGACTTACCTTTCATTAGAGCCAGCTGTCTTTGTGAAGAAACTGAGTGATCAGTATGTGGAGCCTGGCAGGCCCATCATCCTAGAGGGCACTTACACAGGCAGCCTGCCCATCTCTGTGACATGGAAGAAGAATGGCCACACCATCACACAGTCTCAGAAGTGTAGCATCACCACCACAGAGAAATCCTGCATCCTGGAAATACTTGACAGCACCAAAGAAGATGCAGGAGAATACTCTTGCCATGTTGAAAATGAGGCAGGAAGAGATGTTTGTGAGGCTGTAGTCTCTACCCTAGGTGTGTGCTCCCTTTGCTTATTTTCTTTGCCTCTTTTTCAAGTGTATGCTTTCCAAAACCTGGCACACAATAAGCCTGTCTAATTGCTTCTCTTTTTTTAGAACCTCCCTATTTTGTTACACACTTGGAACCTCTTGAGGTGTCAGTTGGGTCTTACACAACATTACAATGCCACGTTGCTGGAACACCAGAAATTACTGTGTCTTGGTACAAAGGTGATACAAAACTCAGGTCTACTCCTGAGTATAAAGTGTTCTTTAAAGACAATGTTGCTACACTTATTTTCAACAAAGTGGCTAGCAACGACAGCGGAGAATATATCTGCAAGGCAGAAAACAGTGTAGGAACTGCATCTACAAAGGCTCTCTTAACAGTTCAAGGTGATTATTTTATATTAGCTTGCTAAAACTCTTTTTATCCTGCAAAACCACAAAAAATATTGCTTTCTGGGGTGTATTTATCCTGTACTTGCTTTCTTCCAGAGCGCAAACAACCACCTTCCTTTGCAAGAAAATTAAAGGACATCGAGCACCCTGCTGGTTTACCCCTTAAGCTTATGTGTCGGCTCAATGGCTCAGAGCCCATTACTGTCACTTGGCACAAAGATGGTGTGCTGCTGAAGGATGACCACAATGTGCACACATCCTTTGTAGATAACGTGGCAGTGCTGCAGCTGGTGCGAACCGAGATGAATCACACCGGGCAATACTCCTGCACAGCCACCAATTCTGTGGGCACTGCCACCTCAAGTGCTAGGCTCACAGTGGCAGGTGTGTTGGCTTACAAAACTTTTGCTCGGGTCACATGCTTCTCCCTCTTATTTCATGAATGCAATGGTATTGATTTGTTGGATTAGCTTTTTTCTGAGGTATGAGTATTACATGGTTTTCTTGTGTTTCTAGAACCCAAGCAAGCACCTGTGTTTGATATCAAACCAGAATCTATTGATGTGCCTTATGGAGAAAGTGCTGACTTTGAATGCCACGTTACGGGAGCCCAGCCAATACACATAACGTGGTCCAAGGATGGTCGAGAGATCCGAACCGGAGGAAATTTCAATATTACATTCACAGCCAACACAGCTCACCTTCGAGTGCTCAGAGTGGGTAAAGGAGACTCTGGCCAATATACTTGCCAAGCTAGTAATGAAGCTGGGAAAGACTTCTGCTCAGCCCAACTCACTGTCAAAGGTATTAAGTCGCCTTTGTTTGTGCATTTTCTTTTTCTTGGGTAAAGAGATCTCTTTGTCTTTGATCTTCTACCATTTCTAATTTAGAAATATATATAACGGATCTTTCCAGACCGCAGACATAAACCACGTAATGACCTTCTCCCATCATGCTGTGTAACAGCAGAAGTCTTGTGTGCCTGCAAAATCTCCAGGGAGAAAGGTCCCTGTGCGAACATGTTTGTATGGAGAGTTGCACTCACACTGCTTTTTACTTTAACAGTTAAACTACAGTCACTGTGGTAGTCACTCATAGCAATGTCTATACGGAAAATGATGATTAGTAAGTACAGTTCTACCTTATGTTTGTTGGCCTGCATTGGTGACTCTTTTGAATTTGCTAAATATTTCAACTGGAGTTCTGAATTGTTGATTTAATCTAGACTATGAATCACTTAATTTCTTCATGCAGAAATATACTTTAAAGATGTGTAAGCAAGTAAAATTATCCCTACCTACCTGTTCCTTCCGGGGATGAAGGGCTTGTCAAATCTTTTTTGCTGGCCTGGGAACCACTGTTACTTGTTACCACTCAAAGGTAACAGCAAAATTTCATTTGTGTGGAGTAACCATCCTTTGTGTATTTTTCACAGCTTCAACAGTCTGATGCAGCAGGGTCCAAAGTTGGCAAAACATAGTTTTAGTTGTTGTCTTAGCCTTCTTTTCTTCATCTTGTGTATTTCCTTGAGAGGAAACTCTGGTTGGGGATGCAGCTAACTTCTGTAACAATTTCACTTTTGTGATGTAGTACTCTTGTGCCACAGAACTCTCGCTTAGCACTGTAGATTTCACATGGCAAACAGGTATGTTTTCATTCTCTAAATACTTACTGTGTTCTGCAGAACCTCCCAAATTCATCAAGAAGCCTGAAGCGTTGCGGTTCGTGAAGCAGGGTGACACAGTTCAACTTGAATGTAAAATCAGTGGCACACCAGAGATCAGAATCGTGTGGTACAAAAATGATCAGGCACTCCAGGCAAGCGACAGGCTGCACATGTCCTTTGTAGACTCTGTGGCAACGCTGACCATCTCGGGTGCCACCGCTGAAGATGCTGGGGATTACATCTGTGAAGCCCATAACTCTGCGGGCACAGCCAGCTGCAGCACTTCAGTCACGGTGAAAGGTTAGCACAAGGCTCTGTGCTCTCCACCAGAACCCCCAGCTGCTGGGCCTGCTCCCAGCTGCACATCCAGCAGCTGCTGGCTGCTGGGATGGTGCCTCTCCAGCTGCTCTTGCATTTAAATGCTGCTGTGTTTAAGCAGCAGAGATCAGGCAGGAAATAGCGGTGGGTGTTCAGCACTGTGCAGTCATTCCCTTGTCTCCCCATTTAAGTCAATTGCAGGCTGAACAAAGCAAGCTTTTAAGATCACATGGACTAGCTGGAGCACCAGCCATGGTGAGGGTGCTGGGAATACCTTTCAGCCATCCCTCTGCCTCCTCTTTATATACAGTGATCCTGACAGGAATGAAATTTAAGACGGAAGAGGAGGCTGTGTATCTGAGCTTCACTGATTGTAGCTTTCTAGTTACAAGAGGAGGGGGAAAAGCTGGAATGTGACCCTAGAGTGTGGGGAGAGTGGCTTTTGGGGAAGGACACTGAGCACTGATTCCAAACAGGTGCAGAAGTATCACATTTTCTGCCCTTTGGACTCTGAGTGCTGGGATTTTTTAGAGGTGAGGCCACATCTTTAAAAGCTAAATATGTGTTTACAATATAAGCGTAGGTTCCCTTCCTGAGTATGTTGCTTCCTGCTACTATCCAGAAACCCACCCAGAGAAGCAGGCTCACACATGTGATTCTTTTTTTATAGAACCACCCATTTTTAGCAAGGTGCCAAGCCCTGTGGACACTCTTAAAGGCTCAGATGTTATCCTTCAGTGCGAGATAGCAGGGACCCCACCCTTTGAGGTGGCTTGGTTCAAGGACCGGAGGCAGGTCAGGAGCAGCAAGAAGTTCAAGGTGACAGCAAAGCACTCCGTTGCCAGTCTTCATATTCTCAATCTGGAATCTCAAGATACTGGAGAATATCAATGCAAAGCTATGAATGAGGTGGGAAGCGACACTTGCACCTGCCCAGTGAAATTCAAAGGTTTGTATGCTAGAGGATCAACATCACTGCCCTCTTTTCTTGATCTCCTGGCTGTCACTCTTCCAAGAAAGCATGTATGATTAACTGTCCTCTGCCTCCTTGTTTTTGCCATCAGAACCTCCACGGTTTGCCAAGAAGCTGAGTGACACTGCAATCTTCATCGGGGAGCCAACAGCCCTGCAGGCAGTAGTGGAAGGATCCCCACCAATTTCTGTTGTTTGGCTCAAGGATAAGGGTGAAGTTATTAGGGAGAGTGAAAATGTTCAAATGTGGTTTATGGACAACATTGCAACTCTTGAGATTGCCAGTGCAGAGGGAACTGATGTTGGGAAGTACATCTGTCAGATCAAAAATGATGCTGGCATGCGGGAGTGCTCAGCCTTTTTGCAGGTCCTAGGTGGGTATATATAGCCTACTCCATTATAGGTACTGTGTCTTACAGCTAGCACAGCTGGCTCTACCGCCCTTCGCCCTCTGCTCACACCCTGTGCTCACAAGTTTGTTGGTGGATTTCCCTGTGACACACAGACCCCTTCCTTCCTATTTCAGAACCAGCAGTCATCTTAGAGAAGACCGAGCCGATCACAGTAATGGCTGGCAATCCTTTTACCTTGGAGTGCAAAGTAGGAGGAACACCTGAGCTTATCACCAAGTGGTACAAAGATGGCAGAGAACTAAAGAGCGACCGCAAATACCAAATTACCTTTTTCAACAATGTATCCACTTTGAAAGTCTTTTCTGCAGACAGGGGAGACAGGGGCTTGTATACTTTTGAGGTGCACAATGAAGTGGGGGACAGCAGCTGCACTTCTTCAGTTGATGTTTCAGGTCAGCTCTATGTCTTTGTTGTTCACATTTGTCTTTAAAGAAAGCTTTTATTTTTCCCCTTTATTTCAACTGAAAGAAACCTCAACACTTCTCTTCCTGTTCTTCTGTCCTGTCCTACTTAGATCGCCTTGTTCCTCCTTCATTCTCAAGAAAACTAAAGGAAACAAATGGGGTGCTGGGATCCTCTGTGCTACTGGAGTGCAAAGTGTCTGGCACAGCTCCCATATCTGTGTCCTGGTTTCAAGATGGGAATGAGATTGTTAGTGGAGAAAAATATGAAATCTCATTCTTGGAAAATGTTTGTGCATTGAAGTTAAATGCCCTGGATGTCACAGATACAGGGTCATATACATGTATGGCAGCCAACGTGGCTGGATCTGATGAATGCAGTGCCTTCTTGACTGTACAAGGTCAGTGGAAGGATACTGCCACATCTTCAACAAAATTCGTCTTCCCTCTTCTCTTTCGTTTCTCTGGTTTCCCATGGTTTCTTTTTCATGGTTTATTTGGTTTGGGGTTTTATTCTTTTCTGGTTTTTTCTTTTTTCTTTTTTTTTTTTTGACTCAAACCTGCTCAGTTTCTACCCCATGGAGACCCTCCTATTAACATCTTTCTCCCTCTTTCACTTCTTTGCATGATCCTTAGAACCACCTTCTTTTGTGAAGACACCTGATCCCCAGGAAGTTTTGCCTGGATCAAATGTGACATTCACCAGCTACATCAAGGGCAGTACTCCCTTCAAAGTGACCTGGTTCCGAGGCATCAGGGAGCTGGTGCCAGACAGCAACTGCTCCATCTCTCTCAATGAGGCTGTGGCACAGCTGCAGCTCTACAACGTGGAGCCAGGCCACAGCGGGGACTATGCCTGTGTGGTCACAAATGATGCTGGCAGTGCCTCGTGTACAACACAGCTCTTTGTGAAAGGTGTGTTTGGGTGTGTGCATGAATGCACAGTTATCTTCATTCACTCTCTGCCTGCAGCTCTTCCACATCTCTCCCTCTTACTATTGATTTATACCTCCTCACAGAGCCTGCAGTCTTTGTGAAGAAATTAAGTGATTTCAGTGTGGAGCAGGGGAAGTCCATTGTGCTGGAAAGCAGCTACATTGGCACCCCTCCCATCTCTGTCACCTGGAAAAGAAATGGCATGCCCATTGCTCAGTCTCAACGCTGCACTGTTACAACTACTGAAAAATCTGGCATTCTTGAAATCTTCAACAGCACAAAGAATGACGAAGGCGAATATACTTGTGAGGTGGCAAATGAGGCGGGTGGGGATGTTTGCCACAGCCTTGTATCCATCTTAGGTATTCATCACCCCCAATCCTCCTAATGCACCCCAGTCATGCTCGGCCTCTGCTCACCATGCTCTCTCCTTCCCTAGAACCACCCTATTTTGTCACGCACCTGGACCGTGTGGAGGTGAAGGTTGGCGAGCCCTTGACCTTAAAATGCCAGATTGGAGGTTCACCAGAAATCAAGGTGTCCTGGTACAAAGATGACACCAAGCTCAGATCAACACAGGCTTACAAAATGCACTTCAAGAACTATGTGGCAACACTGGCATTTTCTGCTGTAGAGGATAGCAACATTGGAGAATACATCTGCAAAGCAGAAAATAGCATCGGTTTTGCCACCTCCACAGCTTTGCTTGTTGTTAAAGGTGATGGGCCAAGAGCCACTCTTTTCTGGGGTAGTTTGTAAAAACTCTTTGTTGTCTACAGAAATGGGGTTTTATTAATTGCAAAGATAATTAATTGTAGGTTGGCTTTCTAATGGTAGTGGTGGTTATTATTGTTTTGCAGAACGTCAACTTCCCCCTACATTCACCAGAAAACTAAAAGATATTCAGGAGGTGGTTGGTGCCCCAGTGACATTTGACTGCCGCATAACTGGCTCAGAGCCTATCCAGGTGTCTTGGTACAAGGATGGGGTTCTCTTAAGCGACACTGATAATATGCAGTCAGCCTTCTTAAATAATGTTGCGACTTTACAGATCTTGGAAACTAGTATGGATTACTGTGGGCAGTACACTTGCTCAGCCCAAAATGCGCTGGGGACTGCCTCTTCCAGTGCCAAACTTCTCCTTACAGGTTTGTAGCTCATGCTTTAATGAAAATCTTTTGTATGTCTTTGCTCTTTTATTTCTCCACCCTTTTGCCCACTCTACCCATTGTATGGTGGCCAGGGAAAATGGCCATGGCGTGGTGAGGCAGGCTTGGTGGTGAGCCCTGCCACGCTTTCCTCTTTGCAGAACACCTACGACCTCCCTTCTTTGACATCAAGCCGGTACCTATTGACGCGGCACTGGGGGAAAGTGCAACCTTTAAGTGCCACGTGACTGGTTCTGCTCCCATGAGGATTACTTGGACCAGAGACAACAGAGAGATTCGTCCAGGTGGCAATTACAAAATGACGCTGGTGGAAAACACAGCCAGCTTGACAGTCCTGAAAGTTGGTAAAGGGGATGCTGGACTCTACACATGTACTGCCAGCAACAGTGTTGGAAAGGACGCGTGCGCAGCTCAGCTGGCTGTACAAGGTATTGCTGCGGGCTTTAGCTTTTATGAGGTTCTCTTTGCAAGGCCGACACCTGGAAACCACAGGCCTGAATGCAGACGTGTGTGACTTAAAATCTTTACAAGAGGCTACTCTGAGATGTCTTATTTCACTTAAATATTGTTGTAATACCGGAATATTTGCTCGTATTTCTTCTGCTTTGGTATAGTACGTGGTTTTTCTTATCAAAAGGATTCTTTCATTGAAACATTAACTCTTACTTACTACTCTGTTGTGCCTTTATGAATGGATCTGTTAGACAGTGAAATCTGTCTTTCTAAAGTCTTTCTTCAGCAGTGATAGTCACTAGGTAGGCCAGGGGAGGGAAAGGAAACTGAGAGAAATTCAGTTCACTTATAAGGCTTAAAAATATTTTTACTGCATGTGCAGTTCCTGCATATAGCTCTGTTCTTTCACAAATTGAAAACATTAAAAATTGCTCTTCTAAACAGCAAGACTGGAGGATCTGAGAGCAGATTTGGTGACAAATATCCATCCCACCCAACACTTCACCTCTCCTCATAATGCATGGATCTAAAAGTGAAATCTAAATTTATGAACGGCTCAGACTTGTCTTGGTACTTGTACTTGTCTTGGTACAAGTGACACATGTATATTAGTGCAATTTCCTCAGTGTAGGTGGGAATATATTTATATCTGTTCTGGATATTTCAGTCTTACTGTTTTTATAAAAGAAGAAATGTAACACACACCACTTAGATTATGCCTGAGTTAAAAGGTCTCTGTTGCTTTAGCACTTTCTTTCCTCTTTTTTTTTCCTCTCTTTTTTCTATATGAATTTGGAGTGAAAAGAAGGGGAAATATTTCAAGAGTAAATCCTTCTACTCTATAAGACAAAAACACAGGAAGCTGAACTACTAGTGGCAAGATTTTGTATTAATTACTTGTCAAATGTTTTATATATACCAAGTATATTCTAGCCATAAGCATTTTCCTTGGTGGATATGAAAAGAGTGTGTAAGACTGAATTACCTGGATTTAGTAACAAGTAGGGATGCTGCATTATGTAGCTTGACTAAGAAAACACACTGAAAGATTTTGCTACACTGAAAGATTGTAGCAAAAAATCAAATCTCTTTAAAAAATCCAAAGTTTCTTTCCACCACAATCACAATTCTGTTTATTATGAAGCATATCATTGCTAACAGGTTTATTTGAAAAGAGTTACCATCCATAAAATTATCCCAGCTAACCTTATTTATTTTCTTACTCTTCAAAGCTTTATTTGTAAAATCCTGAGGTGTTTTTCCTCAAAAAAAATTTATTTTTTGATCCCAAATTTACTGAAACTTCCTTGAGTTCTTTAGAATTTTTACAGTTTCCCAGGGCTGTAAAATTAGTGATGTTCATTGTTTTCAACCAATTTCTGTAGAACTTGAAGGGGCAATCTCTTTGGGTGCATTGGTTTGCATGTGTTTAATTTGAGCATATGCTGTCTCACCCCTATGACACGTAGCCTTTTGTTGGTAGAATTAACATCTTTCTTTTAATTGACCTTGAAAACCTCACAGCTTTCTATTAACTTTCTGACTATAGCATCTAATGTTCCCAATCTGTAGTTTTATAATTGCTTTATGTTCTAGAACTGCTTTACATTCTAAATATATGCCTCACTAACATGTATATCCTCATTTTTTGAAAGGAGTGGAATCAGAGCATGACTACTCAGCAAGTGTTAGTATGCACATAGATAATCAACTCTTTCTCAAAATGAAATCAGATAGTGAATTGCTATGGTTCCAAGAGTCCTGATGTTAACACATCATCATTTCTATTTTTAGAAACACAGGAAGTTTTGTTCCTAGCAACACAGGATGTTCTGCAACTGTCCCACAGGTTGAAATAATCCTCAATAAATTAGATATTCTTCCTACGCTTTACAGACAGTCACACAAAGAGACTTCATCCTGTTTTGCAGTGTGATTTGTTTGTTGTGCCCACATTACCACCTCTTGGTTTTCTTAGTTATATCTTTGATCTATGAGCATTCAGTCTTGTATTTCTAATCACCCAGATGGTACTTTTGATGAATAGTATCAAACTTCCACTCCTTTCCTCTCCTTATGGAACAAAATGTAATCATCTGTTTTACTTTTCAGTCACAGGACATTTAACACCAATGTCTGTACTACCAGCCACAATAATCAATAATAATAATTCTAATAAGAATTATAATTCTCCTCAGCATGATTATTTGTCTTTTGTTTGCTACCTAAGGTCTTTAAATTTTATTCCTTATGTCCAACTTCATGTTTGGTTTTGCACTGAATGTGTGAGGGGTGATGATGCAGATACATTTATTGACTATATTAATTATTAATCACAGGATTTAAAGCAGGATATATATTGCTATAGTACTCAACATAAATGCTTTTAATAACATTTCTTGGCTGAACAGTTTTATTCTTGCATTTTCATCAAGCATTTTAATTACTCATGTATAACGAGGATATTTTGTAAAGAAAACCACACATGTCAACTAATCTGTAGTGAATATATACAAGGAGAGGTACAGTAGGTCAATAAAGCAAGGAGAAACTCACTGAAATGCATATAGAAAACTTCTTTGCTTCTTAATCTGAATTTTGGACCTACTTAAAATCGTCTAAAAAATTTCATAGCAAAATCAGAATTTTTGCTTGAGTCTCTAAAATTTACGGTTTCAGTTACGTATTTCCCTGCTTATTCAAACAATTAGTGCAGTTTAAAGCATCATCTCCCCTTTTTGGCTTTCCAGAACCACCAAGGTTTATTAAGAAATTAGAGTCCTCAAAACTTGTGAAACAGCACGATTCCACAACATATGAGTGCAAAATAGGTGGATCTCCAGAAATTAAAGTCACCTGGTACAAAGGTGAAACTGAAATCCGTCCCAGTGAAAAATACAGAATGTCCTTTGTGGATTCAGTGGCAGTCATTGAAATGCACAACCTCTGTGTTGAAGACAGCGGTGACTACACTTGTGAAGCTCAGAATCCAGCGGGTAGTGCCAGCACCAGTACTACACTGAGAGTGAAAGGTCAGAATCTCAGCTCTTTTCTTCCCTTTCTAACTGTAAAGTCCTCCTTTGGGAAAAGCTCTTAAAGCTCACTTTCTTATGTCAGAGACGCCCAGACCTGTCTGACTAGATGGTAAATCTCCTGTCTGTTTCTGGTCTCTGTGGCAAATCTTTCTTATCTATTGTTTGTCTTTGCTATTTAGCATCAGAAAAGTTACTTGACTCTCTTGTCCTCTTTAATCTCTTTTGCTTAAATAACACGAATGATACCTCTTCTTTCTTTTTTCCAGCACCCCCCATCTTTACCAAGAAGCCCCATCCAGTGGAGACCTTGAAAGGGTCTGATATCCATCTGGAATGTGAGCTGCAGGGCACTCCTCCTTTCCAGATTTCATGGTATAAAGACAAACGAGAAATTCGGAGCAGCAAGAAGTATAAGGTCATGTCTGAGAACTACATAGCTAGTCTTCACATTCTCAGTGTGGATACTGCAGATGTTGGTGAATATCACTGTAAGGCTGTAAATGATGTGGGAAGTGACTCCTGTATTGGCTCTGTAGCACTAAGAGGTTTGTACAAAGATTGGCATCTTCTTGGCTTTTCTTTGTTCCTGCCATTCTTCTCTCACTTTTCCACTCCTGGCGAGTTTCTTTACTGTTAAATATCTTCTCTTAAATAGCACCACCAACCTTTGTGAAGAAGCTGAGTGATCTCACTGTCGTAGTTGGGGAGTCGATTGAACTGCAGGCCACAGTACAAGGATCACAGCCCATTTCTGTTCTGTGGTTAAAAGACAAAGGGGAAATCATCAGAGAAAGTGATAATCTTTGGATATCCTACTCAGAAAACATTGCAACTATGCAGATTGGAAATGCAGAACCAACCAATGCTGGGAAATACATTTGTCAGATAAAAAATGATGCTGGAGTTCAGGAATGCTTTGCCGTGCTGAAAGTGCTAGGTTGGTAGCATGAGATTAAAAACACGACGTGTTTTAAGATGCTTTAAAATTAAAATTTTAATAATAATAATAACTATTGCATTGTTATTCTTAAAATTTTTCTGACTTGCATTTCATTGCAGAACCTGCAGTCATTGTAGAGAAGCCAGGCCCAGTCAAAGTTACAGCTGGAGACTCTTGTACTCTGGAGTGCACAGTAGATGGCACACCAGAGCTTACTGCTAGGTGGTTTAAGGATGGTAATGAACTGTCCACTGACCATAAATATAAAATCAGTTTCTTCAACAAAGTATCTGGGCTTAAGATCCTCAATGCAACACTAGAAGACAGTGGAGAATATACTTTTGAGGTGAAAAACAGTGTTGGTAAAAGCAGCTGCACAGCTTCAGTGCACGTTTCAGGTTAGTTGACTACTTTTTTTGAGTCACCTCTGATCCTTTAGCTCCTTTACAAAACCTTCAGACAGCAAAGCTGTTGTTGTGATTGGCAGCTGAAGAGATTTGTATAATCTTAGGAGTATTTGGCATGCCACTTTGACAGGCATCAAGAATAGATGCCTACCTAAACTCTGAGGGGCATGAATTATTGATTTCTTCAGCTTTAATCTACATGTCATGTCTACATGACAGCTGATGCAATATTGTTCCTTATGAAAAAGAACGGCAAAAATAAAAGGTGTTTCTCAAAGACTGTAAATGAAAGTTCCAGCATATCCTTAACTATTGACTATTTTTCAAGTACTTAAATGTGTCAATATACTTAGAGCATATTGCCAAAGCAGATACAGCAAATGAAAGGCCACTAATTCTATTATGCATGGAGAACTTCATACATTTTAAGAACCCTGTATGGTAATTCTTATTTTATTTTTATTTTGAAACAAATACAGATCGTATTATACCTCCTTCTTTCACAAGAAAACTGAAAGAAACATATGGTCAGCTGGGTTCTTCTGCTGTACTGGAGTGCAAAGTTTATGGGTCACCACCTATTCTGGTTTCCTGGTTTCATGACGGACAAGAGATTACCAGTGGAGAGAAGTATCAGGCTACTCTCACAGACAATACCTGTTCTCTGAAAGTGAATGGACTTCAGGAGTCTGATATGGGAACTTATTTGTGCACAGCTACTAATGTAGCTGGCTCTGATGAATGCAGTGCATTTTTGAGTGTTAGAGGTCAGTATCAGTAAGAAGCCAGAATCAGAGGGCCCAAAATTATTTTCAGAAAGATTTCATTTTTTCTTTGTTGCATATTTCTAATTACTGTGATCTTCAAAAGAAGTTCAAATGTACTTCTTCTCTGTCTGTTTTATTTGTGTGCTTAGAACCACCATCTTTTGTGAAGAAACCTGAACCTCTGGATGTTTTATCTGGGGCAAACATAGCCTTTTCTAGTATCATAAAAGGTTCCCCTCCACTGGAAGTTAAATGGTTCAGAGGCAGTGTTGAGCTAGTACCAGGACCCAGATGCAGTATCACCTTGCAAGATTCAGTTGCAGAACTGGAGCTGTTTGATGTACATCCACTTGAGAGTGGAGACTACACCTGCCAGGTCTCTAATGAGGCAGGGAAAATCTCTTGCACAACGCATCTTTTTGTCAAAGGTTTGTCAAGACTACTGCTTCTTATGCTTCTAAAGACAGTCTCTTGGCTTTATTTAATTTGTTTTCTTCCTGTTATTCATTATAGAACCAGCCAAATTTGTGAAGAAGCTGAATGATTTAAGTGTAGAGAAAGGGAAAAATTTAATCTTGGAATGCACATATACGGGTACTCCACCGATTTCAGTGACATGGAAGAAAAATGGAGTGAAAATAATGCACTCTGAAAAGTGTAGCATCACCACTACAGACACATCTGCCATACTGGAAATCTCTAGCAGCAAACTAGAAGATCAGGGGCAATATTCTTGTCATATTGAAAATGATTCTGGGAAAGATAATTGTCATGGTACAATCACAATACTAGGTGCGTCAAGCCAGCATCACTTCAACAAGTGTTATTTGAACTACTAGTGGTCATCATGCAATATCTTTTTATGCTAATGGTGTGTCTTTGTCCTTCAGAACCACCTTACTTCATTATACCCTTGGAGCCAGTGCAGGTGACTGTTGGGGACTCTGCATCCTTACAGTGCCAGGTTGCTGGAACACCAGAAATGATTGTGTCGTGGTACAAAGGCGATACAAAGCTGAGAGGAACTGCTACTGTGAAAATGCACTTTAAGAACCAAATTGCTACTCTGGTTTTCAGCCAGGTAGACAGTAGTGACAGTGGGGAGTACATCTGCAAAGTAGAAAACTCTGTTGGGGAGGCTTCTTCATCATCTTTGCTTACAGTTCAAGGTGAATATTTCAATTTCAAATATAGGGAAATGGCTTATTTTTCTTAAGTATGCTTTGCTATTTTGAAAAACAACAAAATACATTTTGTAAAAATATTTTGTTGAAAAACAACAAAACTTTTTGCTTCTTCCTCGTAATACACTTTACTGTTTCTTGATGTGTAAGGTACCCTGCGGCGCTGTCTTGTACTAACAAAGGCCTCTCAGTAAAGCTAATCAAAATATGGCACTTATGACCACAGCTCTTCTGTAGTCTTACACGCCTCTGTATCTTCCTTTCCTATTCGGGGTATTGCTTTGATTGTTTCCAGTCTTAGCAGTCCTGAGGCTCACTGGGTCTAAGTGAGCACAGAACGATTGCCTCTTTTCCTGCAACCATATGCACAGGGCTCTTTACATCAAGTTCAGAATAAACCATACGCTAAATAATATTTTTAATTGGAAGTTATGAGCAAAAATCCACCATACTCTCAGTATATTACTCACAGTACATTAGGCAGTGATGATCGGCGACTACAGCAATAAGTACATGGATTCTGAAAGACTTCACTGTACAATACTTGTTTTCTTACAGAGCGTAAACTTCCTCCTTCTTTTACACGAAAAGTAAGAGACGTTCACGAAACTGTTGGCTTACCAGTTGTGTTTGATTGCTGCATTGCTGGCTCAGAACCTATCAAAGTATCTTGGTTTAAAGACGGCGTGCCTGTAAAAGAGGACTACAATGTTCACACGTCCTTTGTAGATAACGTAGCAACTCTCCAGATTTCGAAGACAGATAGGAGCCTCATTGGGCAATACACCTGCACAGCTGTCAATGATATTGGGACTGCTTCTTCTAGTGGCAGGCTTGTCCTTACAGGTTGGTGGGCTGTGAAACATTCAATGGAAATATCTTAAAACTAAGTTTTGCTTTATATATGGATTTAATGTTGTACAAGAGATTCATATTTCACAGAGTTTTAAAGTAAATTGAGATTTTTAAGTGACGGTTTTTTATTTCTTTCACTCTTCAGAAGGGAAGACTCCTCCATTCTTTGACATTCCACTTGCACCTGTGGATGGCATTATTGGAGAAAGTGCTGACTTTGAGTGTCACGTTTCTGGAACACAGCCTATTAGAGTCACTTGGGCAAAAGATAACCAAGAAATTAGAACAGGAAAGAACTATCAGATCAGTTATGTAGACAACACAGCCCATTTGACCATCTTGAGAGTTGACAGGGGGGATTCTGGAACATATACGTGCTATGCTAGCAATGAAGTTGGAAAGGACTCTTGCACAGCTCAACTGGCTGTTAAAGGTACTGAATAGACAATACATTGTGTTTACATTTTTCTCCCTTCAATTATAAAGGAAGTTGGCCATAATACTGAAAGATAACTTTGAGAAAACTTTTGAGATGTAGCCTGAGAGTACCTATCTGGAGATATCTATGAATCTTTTCAGGGAATTAGGAAGGGTCACTAACAACAATGGGAGGAGAAAAAAAACATATTCTTTGGCCTACTTTCTTGATAGGCTCTGGCCTCTTTCTTTCTTAAGAACTTGACAAAACTCTTGGGGTTTTTTGAATGGTGTATGACTTTAAACAACATGAGAGAAATTTTTTTTCAAACAGGAAAATCCCCTGTGACAGTGACTGTAAGAGCAAGACTCCTGCTGTTTATCTTAGCACATTTTCATTTCAAAAATATATACAGTTTAAATGAGAGTAAATATCAATTCCTCAATGTTCAAATTTTTCTTGAAGCATTGTCTTTAGGATCCATCATCTCAAGATGGAATTTATGTTCTTTTTTTTTTACAGAACGAAAAACTCCTCCTACTTTTACTAAGAAACTGTCTGAAGCAGTAGAAGAAACAGAAGGGAATGAACTTAAACTTGAGGGTCGTGTTTCCGGTTCTCAGCCTTTGACTGTTGCTTGGTACAAAAACAATCAGGAAGTCCATTCAAGTGCTCACTGTGAAATATCTTTCAAAAACAATACCTTGATTTTGCATATAAAGACTGTACAGCAATCAGATGCTGGTTTATATACCTGTAAAGTGTCCAATGAAGCAGGAAGCGTGTTGAGTACATCTTCTGTTGTTATCAGAGGTTGGTTGAAATCTCGTTTTCCTTTGCTTCTTGCTTTTCTTTGTTTTATTTAGCTGCAAGTATATAGCTTCTCTATTATGAGCTTGTTTTACTACCCTTAGCAGCAGTGATTTGTCCAGAGATGGACATAAACCACAAAGTCAAGAAATTATTTTATTTTTATGATTATTTTTTCAAGGAGAAGCTTCTTTTTCACTATTTGCTATGACTGACTTAAAGTGAACATTGAAATCTTTGCGACATTTCGGTTGAATTTTAAATCATTCTCTCTCCATGGAGTAACAGGGGGTTTGTGCAATGAAATCTAAGCTTAGGCAGTGTTGACACTGCGTTGTGGTAGCAAGACACTTCATCATAATAGTTTTGCAGGAAATTGCAGGTTTGTTTCTTTACAGATTTTCTTATAGTTTTGCAACCAAATAGAACTTTAGTTCTCATGCTATTTTTCGCACGTAAAGGTTCTTGCTGAGGGGATAAAGATATTTCTTGTATGTTTATATGGGAAATACGCTGTCATGCACTCTTGATATTTATTCAATTTTTTAACATTATGATTGACATTGTCAGGCATCTGTTTATCTCCTCCATTCCTTGCCATTGCCTTCTTCACATGTATCTCTCTTTCTCTTATATTCTTGATCATACTTTCCTGAGTATTCACTCAAGCGTTTTCATATTCCAGAACCTAAAAAGCCACCAGTTTTTGACCAGCCTCTTCAGCCAGCAGCAGCAGAGGAAGGCGATACCATACAGCTTAGCTGTCATGTCCAGGGATCACAGCCAATCCGGATTCAGTGGCTGAAGGCAGGAAGAGAAATAAGAGCTTCAGACAAATGCAACTTCAGCTTTGCTAATGGAGTAGCTCTTCTAGAACTTGCTGCAGTCACCAAATCAGATTCAGGAGAATATGCATGCAAAGCTTCAAATGCAGCTGGCACTGACACTTGCAAATCTAAAGTGACAGTCAAAGGTACAGTAACACGGAGAAAATAAGGGCATATTATGAAAATGTCAACCAAAACCCTATCCCACTTTGTTTTCTGTGGAAAAAAAAGTTAATAATCTAACAACAAACAATTATTTACTTTTAGTTCTTTTTAGAACTGTAGAAACTGGTAAAACAGAGTATATACAATAATTTATATATCAATAGTGACATAAATGGTGAGAGATCAGTATCAAATCAACAGCACATTCCTACCAAAGAGATTAAGAATTTATTTTCTAAATCTAAATACCAAATTTAAGAAAAATGCAGGCTAAATGGGTGAAATTACTTTGACATGCACGTTTTATGGAAAGCATGTGAAAAGTGGTGTTTACTAAGGAAAATATAGAAGAAATTTGATTGAGCATATGGCCTTAGAGGCTTATTGTTTCAAGACTCTTACAGCTCTAAGACATTTTGACCTTTTAGCTGAATGTAAATAGAGTCTAAACATGAGTCCTTCTGTGTAAGTCTTGCCTTACCATTGCATAAAGGGCACAAAGAGTCCAGCAGTATGTACAAATATTCTCTTTTTCACTACATGAGTAGCCACTAGACTAAGGACTATGTAAAAGAAAAGCAAGAGAATTTAACAGACCACTGATAAAAAACTGCAAAAACTTCTTAGGGCATAATATCCAGAAATAGACCAAAAAGAGAAAATCTCCCTTAAAACTGATCTATTTTGGAAAATTAGGCTTTTTATTTGCGTATCCATCTATGGATTTGCATCCATGGAGAGTATAAATGGCCTGACTGAAGTAAATTAACAGCACCATATGGCCCATTGTGGACAGTTTCATCTGGAAAGCAAACTACAAGTTGGTTAAAACAATATTAAAGTATTTTGCATTTTTACCTCTTGCATAGTATTTTGTTGCATCTCAGGAATTAATTTCTTTTTTACAATTCCTGCAGAAGCATCATCACCCATGAACATAAACTATTACATGGAGCCATCTGTTATAACTGTCTGACTCTGTTTTTTTTAGAAAAACCAGCAGCTGCTCCAGCAGCTAAGAAAGCAGAAGTGGAAGGCAAACTTTATTTCGTGTCAGAGCCTCAGAGTATCAAAGTCATGGAAAGTAAGAACCCTTTTCAAAACAGTACATTGTCTTCTATTTACCCACACCTTTTTTTCTGAGATAAAGTCCCACTGTCATAAACAACTGGAAAGACTTAGCTTCCTCATTTGCATCTTTCTGCAGAGACCGTTGCAACATTTACTGCAAAAGTTGGAGGAGATCCAATTCCAAATGTTAAATGGATGAAGGGAAAATGGAGGCAACTCAACCAGGGAGGCCGCATTATAATCCAGCAGAGAGGAGATGAAGCCAAACTAGAAATAAAGGACACAATAAAAACTGATTCTGGCATGTACAAATGTGTAGCTTTTAACCAACATGGTGAAATTGAGAGGAGTGTAAACCTGCAAGTTGAAGAAAGAAAGAAAGAAGTTGTGGAAGGGGATCTCAGGGCAAAACTAAAAAGGTATATTGAAAGTTTTTATAGATTAATTTGCAATAAACACAGAAGAAACCTTTTTTATTATGCATCTGAGAGCAAGATATAATTTTAAAATATTGGTTAAAAAGGAATAACTGTACTAAAAATAAAAGCCCCTGACTAGACTAAGCTAAAGGATTCTACTGCACAGGGCAGCTCTAAGCTGATTCAATATTTCATTAAACAGCTCTCTGGGAATGAAATGCTGTATAGTTAACTCCTGTTATTGATTTGAATAGCACTCCAACAAAAACAAAAGGAGAGGAAGAGCAACCTATTGATATCTTGGAACTTCTCAAAAACGTAGATCCCAAAGAATATGAGAAATACGCTCGCATGTATGGAATTACAGATTTCCGTGGCCTCCTGCAAGCCTTTGAGTTACTAAAGCAAACCCAAGCAGAAGAAAGCCATAGATTGGTAAGATACAGTGTGACTGCAGCATTGGCTCTCCCGGGAGTAGTGTGTTTCCCTCGAACAGACATGCTGTCCACACTCTGAAATTATGATGTGTGCAGGAATTTCTGGTTCCTCTTTAGATCTTTTCCTTATTGAGGTTGACAGTTCTCAATTTCTTGCATGCTAAAATACAAGAAGAATAAATGGGCCTTCTGGCTAAGTAGGTTCTGTCCTCATAATTTGACTGCAATTGTTAGAATGGGAAGATATGCTAGTTACAGAACAGTTACACAAAATTTTATGTAAGAATGAATTCTGTGTTGGACTAACATGACAGCTTGACATTTAGTATCCTTTAATCTTTGAGTATATTCTGCATTTTATAGGAAATTGAGCTCACAGAAAAAGCTCAAAGGGAAGATCAAGAGTTTGATGAACTTGTAGCTTTTATTCAGCAACGACTCACACAAACAGAGGTAAAATATTTTTGGACTGATTTATGCAGTATTCAAACCCATAATAGGGAACTTGAAATTAACTTAAACTAATATTTTCCAGCCTATTACTCTGATCAGAGACATTGAAAATCAGACGGTTTTAGCAGATGAGGACGCTATCTTTGAATGCGAGATTAAGATTAACTATCCAGAAATTAAACTTTCATGGTACAAGGGAACCCAGAAACTGGACTCCAATGACAAATATGAAATTAGAGTTGAAGGTGATCGCCACATACTGAGAATTAGAAACTGCCAGCCTGAAGATCAAGGAAATTTCAGAATAGTGTGTGGACCACATATTGCCAGTGCCAAGCTAACTGTGATTGGTAAGTGTACTTCTGAAGTATATATTTGAATTGGTTTACACTTTATTTATTCGGCTCTCTGATCTCTGTTAAAATGTATGTTTTAACGTGCTAATAGAACCTGCAGTTGAGCGGCATCTTCATGACACCACTTTCAAGGAAGGAAAAACTTGCACGCTGACTTGTCAGTTCTCTATCCCAAATGCCAAGTCTCAGTGGTACAGAAATGGGAGACCCATTAAGATAGGAGGGAGATATTCAACACAAGTCTCTGACAAAGTGCACAAACTCATCATCAAGGACGTTAGAACAGAAGACGAGGGACAGTATACCTGCAAGCTTGACAGTCTAGAAACAACAGCAGATCTGGCCATTGAAGGTTTGTAAAGATACAAGATCTCTTTATTACAATAGTGAAAGACTATTTCTGGATGTTTCATTAGCAGAACAAATGAAAATAAGAAGAATTTCCGAAAGATTCCCAAACTTGGAAATGGACTAAATAAGAGATTCTACTGTCCTTTCTCTTTGAAAAATATGTGACATACTTGTGTATCTTAGTATTCTTGACTAAACCATGATTAATAATGTCGTTTAGCCCACAAACAATCTGAGTTGTACTAGCTTCTGTTTTCTTTGGGACTCTTATATTTTCCTTTGACTTATTCTTAATTATTCTTTATCTTTAGTTTCCTTAATGGCTTCTCTTACACAATGTATCTGCACAGCAATCTTGTTAGAGTTGTACTCTTATGTCTTCTAATCTTCACTCTTATATATAAAACTTCATAGAAAAAGGCCTCCTTTTTCTTACTCTATTTTTTTCAAGACCTATTGCTATTGTCTCACTAAAATTTAGCTATTTTGATGACAACCGTGAGAAGGATTCAGATAAGGTAAATGCCAAGGTGGTGCATAACAACTGTTGTTATTTTTTCTCTCTAAAAACAGCGGAACCGATTCAGTTCACGAAGAGCATACAGAACATTGTTGTGAGTGAACATCAGTCAGCGACCTTTGAGTGCGAGGTGTCCTTCGATGACGCAGTGGTGACGTGGTACAAAGGCCCCACCGAACTGAGAGAGAGTCCCAAGTACAGCTTCAGAAGTGAAGGTCGCTGTCACTACATGACTATTCACAATGTTAATGCAGAAGATGAAGGTAAAAGTGCATGGAACTTTGTGCTAGTGCCATTTTTTATCTGATTGTTTTGTCTGGTTTTAAGTGATAAAAGCATATAAATATCAACATTCTTGACTGCTGCAGGTGTTTATTCTGTAATTGCTCGTCTTGAACCAAGAGGAGAAGCAAGAAGCACTGCAGAGCTCTATCTGGTAACCAAAGGTTAGCGAATTTTCTAAACGAATTTGTGATCATAACTATGTGTACATTTATTTGTTTGAAACATGATTCTGGAAAAATCAATAGTCCTAAAAAAAATCTAATATTCCTTTGCAGAAATCAAATTGGAGCTGAAGCCACCAGGTAAAGTTCTCAAGCAAGACTGGCACAAGATCATGTCTATACTCTGTCATAGAATTAAAGAATTGCTCTGCTTTTTATTATTTTCAAATCTTTTTTTTTTCCTGGTTAGAGTAAGTATAATCTACATCCTGAAAAAATATTCCTCATCCACAGACATGTGGAACTATTATTGTCATAAATAGTGGCGATGAATACTGAAATAAATCCATAATCAGTGACATTAATAGGGACCCTATTCTGTACAATGTGGAATGCCACATTCTCTAAAACACACAGGTTTACTTTTGTTTGAATTTCTAAGGAATAGAACAATGAAGATGTACCAGTTAATAGATAGGATCTTCTCTGTGCAACTGAAAAAAAATAAACAAGGAGGCAAAATAGGTAACAATCATCTCCTTATCATATGTAGTGGTCTTCTTTTTTGAATGTTCTTAAGAGTCTACTCCAAATGTTGCTAGAATTATTTACAAATAAAACATAGCATTGTAGGGTCTGGCCAGACTGAAAGGGTAATACAATTGTTTATCTATTGGTTGGCTAGTGTATACTTGAGGAGCAAGCTACAATCTTTTTATGTTACAAAAAAGAAAGATTAAAGCACCATCAACTACTATTCTAAGGACAGCATATTGAATTTTTATTAGTAATATTTATTAAGTCAATTAAACATTTTGATTTTCTAGATGTTCCTGATGCCAAGGTTGCAGTTCCACCTCAAAAACCAGCTGAAGGTAGGGTAACAAACCATACTTGTTCCACATCTGCACTGAGGCAGAAGGCCTGTGGGAACCTCAGAGAAAAATCTTAGCTCAGTGATAAGATCTAGTTAATTGTCCCTGTGGGTAAGACTTGACTTGGACAGGCTTCTTTGCTGTTTGGAAGGTGAAAACTCTACACAGGCAATGGTAGGAATTAATTTAATTCTCTTAAAAAGAGTCCTTTCCATCATGTTTTTCTATCAGTCTGTTGTTTATTTGATCTTCCTTTTATTTCCATCTTTCGCTCTGATCATTTTTATTTAAAGTTTCACCTCTTCTTTTTGCCACAAAAATATCTTTTAAACAAGCTCTTCTGAATTACTGCCTTTAAAAAAATATTCTTTTGAAGTCATACATTGGATTCAATGTTTATGGCAAATGGTCTCTCCCCAGGCTCTGTTTTTGAGGACAGACTACAAATAGTACTGATACATCTGTCACACCCAGTATCTTCCTATAAACCTCAGCAGTTAAAACTTCTTGGGTTTACTTCCAGGATAATTTCGTAAATGCTTGCAGTGTCACCAGGAGGGGAAAGATTTGACATTTAGATGAGTTACCACCAGCAAAGATAGGAGAGTGATGGCAGCAATGAAAATAAAGCTGAGGACATTCAGGATTCAAATAAAGGGGAATCCCACTCAAAATACATTTATTCAGCTGCTGTGAACTGTCAGAATAAGCACCATGTTTGCTTTTATTGCGCAGCTGCAATAAAATCATATAATCTGTTTTCCCAAACCAGGATATTTTTTTTTTCATTTACAAGGAAATATCAAACTTAAATTTTGTTCTAAATATTTCATTTTTCCTACAAGCTGCCCCTATTCCCATTCTTCTGCCTCTTGTTCCACCTCCAGAGGAGAAAAAGCCAGGTAAATGTCCTTACAGTATTTGAATAGTGTGTTCATGTTTCATTATGACAGCTGGGTCTTGGGTTTTTGTTTATTTGGCTTTTTAGGGATTCTTAAGGTTTTTTAATTTAAATTTATAAATCTATTGTTTTTAAGCAGAGAAAAAGGTTCCATTAAAGAAAGTCCCCCAAAAGGTGGTTAAAAAAGGTCCTGAAGAAGTCCCACCACCTAAAGGTAACTTTTTTCTTTTTTTTTGAAAACTTTTTTTAAAAGACTTAAATTACCTTGTGGAAACAAGGTGGTTTGTTTTGAAATAACTTGAATCTATCACAATTGTTTGATATCTGTCTTTATGTTAAAAACACACATTTAAAATCCAAGCTTATTGTGACTGCTTAGAAAATAGTCCCTTCTTTAAACCATCTGTGCAGCTGAAATAATTTCATTACATGTGAACATCTAATATGCCTTGCAAATTCCAGGCTATGATATGAATAATCAATATATTTATTTTAAGTTCCTGAGGTGCTACCAGAGAAGCCCAAAGAGATCAAAATAACATCCATGGCAAGGAGAGAAGAGATACATGAAGAAAAGAAAATACATGAAATGCCCAAAGAAGTTTATGAAGAATGGGAGGAAGATTATGGCGAAGACCATGACTACTATGTCACGGAAGAAGGCTATGATGAAGGGGAAGAGGAATGGGAAGAAGCTTATGAGAAAAGAGAAGTGACTTATGAAGAAAAAAGAATAATTCACGAAGAAGGTATTTGAATTTTGAATCATGTCATTTTATTTCTTCTCTTCTCTCATATTCATTATTAAGGTATCAACATTTTGTACTTGGCAGCATTTTTTTGGTTTGGTTTTTGTTAAAATATCTGGAACCATAATATGCCAGCTAATTTTAAGTGACACTTGATGATAACACAAGATATCACAAGGTATGGATGCAGATAGGAATGAATACCTTAGAAACGCATTGCCAACGAACTTTGCTGGTCTTTAAAACCTAATATGAGTTAGTAGTTAGCAGTAAGGATATGTGTCTTTTTTAGGTTTTTGGATATTTCTTTTGTCATTTTCATATGTTCTAGATAAACTTGATTTACGTAAATGTTTCACACATTTGTTGATTGATGTTAATGGCCATATTTTACAATTTCTTGCATGCTGTAACTGTCTTGGGGTTTATTAACATGTATGCTTCTAGGAACAGAATTTGGCTCTGATGAGAAAACATGAAACTTAGAAATAGGCAAAACATTTTACTTCAACAATTGGATGTCCAAAACTCTCTGTATGTTTTTAAGATTCATAAAATTATAATTGCATAACTAATACCTTTCTGTCTACAGAGCCTTTAGACAACATATTTTTTATCATTAAGTGATGTTATTGTTTTTTAAGTGACTGAAGTTCCTAAGAAACCTGTGCCTGAGCGAAAACCACCAGCAATTACAGCTGAAAAGAAGGAAAAGAAGGAAGTAACTGTTCAAAAAGGTATGACTTTCCCACAAAACTGACAGGAACATGCAGATTAAGGTCTCTCATGCATCTCGTCCAAGCTGAATGGTGCTGGTTATTCACATTTCCTTGGAAAGAAGAAAATTCTCTCTATGCTGGACAGTGAGATGAGCAAGGGTCACGGCAACCCTTTCTCTTCTCCCATCTCATATTTCTGAGCTCTCTGCTCAATGGTGGTCGAATCAAAATAAGAATTGATGGTAAAATCAAACAGGGCTTCAGTTATCCTTCCTTCTCCCTGTATATTAGCCTTGGGCATGGGTGTAAATTTTAAGAAATTAAATGCTGCCCTTCTGGGCAGTGTTCTCCATTTCATCACTTCATATCTCTCAGGGGAGGGTGGGGACTCACTGCCACCACTGTTCAGCACCAAGACACCATGCACTGCTCAGGATGCACAAGGTTTATAACATCCTAAACAAAAAAAGGGCCAGATCTATCTGGTTTGTGTCCAGAAAACAATTTGTAAGATTGCTTAAACAATTATTCTATCTGAATTACTTCCAGTTGTCAAGAAACCTGTCGAAGAAAAAGTAGAGGTAACCACTCAGAGGGTTGCAGAAGAAAAAGTCAAAAGGACTGAGGGTAACTACTGTTTAGTTATCTTTAGTTATCTTTAGTTTCTTTCCATTAAAGTAGTGGCTTTTGTTACTTAGCTGATCTGCACATGCTTTGTCTTTACTTAACATGGTCTGATCAATTTTTCAGTCTTTGAAACATCTAATAAAAGCTTCTGCTGAATTCTTTAAAAAGAAGATTAAAAGCTTTTTTAGGGGAAAATACTAAATGCAATATATTAACTACTAATGCTTTCAGAAAGGAAGTGTGTATAAAATTGCACTGGAAGAAATAGTATTTTTTACTCTAAGCTGAAGATGTGAAATCCCTGGGATTGCATAGATTGCCATCTTAACCCATCTACCAAGATGCCTTGGTTAATTCTTTGGTTATAAAATAAAGATGCACCCTTATTCTTAGCAGCTACTTCCTTTTATATAGCATTTCCTATTCGGCAGCAGGATTCTGTCAGCTGCAATTCAATAAGAATCAGAAAAGGACCTGTGTGCTAAATGCCCTGTGCTACCCAGAGCCTTTAGAATGTAGCAATAAAAAGGAACAAACACATTCCTTATGTTGCTTTGTGTGATTCCAAGAAGCCTGATTGAGCTGCTGAGTTGGATTGTCTTGTTTGTTGTATTTTCAATATCATTAATAGATAGCTTTAGACTTATTTTGATCTCTTTGCTAAATATTTGACTGAGTAACAAAATTCTAATGCCAACAGTTACCAAGAAAGTTCTGCCTCCAAAACCTACACCAATGGTCGTTGAAGAAAAAGTAATGAAAAAGGAAGGTACAGATCAGCATCTCTGAATTGCAGTTTACATTTTTTTTCAGCCCCCTATGTGTTTCTGTGCTTCTTTTGAATATGTGGGCTTGTGTGTATGTGTCTGGATCCATAGCAGTAGTCACACTGTGACTACTCTCAGTGTTTAATTAGTATGTTTACCATGCTTTTGTTTTTTATAAAGTCCGTTTTTAACGTATTTGTAGATAGCCTTTTGCTTCCTGTTAAAAGAGCCTACGGTCACACTGCAGTGTGACTTACCTTTTTCTTCATCTATTCTGTTTGCTGGCCTATCCTTAAGTATAATTGTGTCCCTGTGCCCAAAAATATCTTTGAAGAACCACCTCTAGAATTCTTTTGATGTACTATTTCAAAAAGCCTGTGCATACATTTTGTTTCAAATATTTGGGTTAAAGGTGTCTGTGTCTTTAGTCTTTAACAAATACTAAATGTTATACTTGTGGGCTTGTTCTGTGTTCAGTATTTTAGAATATGAATACTGACTGTCTAAATATGTCTAAGGCTTTAATGTGCAGTACAGATAAAGATTTGATAAAAACTCACATGCTGACTACCACTAATGTGGATCTAGAATATTAAATACTAAAACAAAATCCTATCTTTAAAGTACCGACAGTAGAAACATGGACTGTTTCAGAAGAAAAGATGTCAGTTTCTGTCCACAGAGAAGAAGAGTATTCATATGATGTTACAGGTATGTACAAAACCAAAAGTCTGTGCACCCAAATCAAAACAATCTATCAGTCCTACTAGACCTCCTTTTGATCTATTTTTATGTATGGCAAATTACATATTTAGACATATTGTATATTTGTCTTTCAGTATGCCTTGCTTTTTTTGTCCATTGTGTTATGCGGCTTTAGTTTTATTTGTTTAATAGATGGAAATATTTTGCTATTTTATCTAAATATTGTCTAAATACTTTTCTTTGAAGAGCCAACAGAACATGAGAAAACAGTTGAAGAAAGATTCTTTGAAGCTGTTTACCCAGTTGAAGGTAGTTTCATGAAGGATGGGAGTCTAATCAATATGTGTTTGTTTGTTTGTTTTAATTTGAATCAAAATTCATTGTGAGATTTGAACATATGGTTCATTTTCTGGATCAAATATTTTTGCATATTAATATATGGATTTCAGTGATGATTGTGTGCTGAACACACAATATCTTCTTAAAGTTTTTCAGATTTATTATGGACATTGATATTTCCTATCTCAACATTTAATATCTTTAAAATTCCTATTGTAGCACATAAGGAAGTTGAAGAGGAGGAAGAAGTCATTTCTACAGAACTGGAAATCTCTCATGTTGAAGGTGAATAAAGTCTTTGCATCGACATCTGCTCTGTTTTTCTCAACTTTCACATTATCTACCCGTAACACTGTTTACCAAAGGATAGCATATCAGAACTGAGGTCTTTCAATTTCTTTATGGTTCTGCCCTCAAAGCTTCAAGCCCTACTGCATTTCTATTTTATTCTTCTTCATCACTGCTTTAAATAATTCTTGTATTAGCTTTTCCTGAGATGTGTTTGTTGTATCTGCTTGATAAAACAGAATAGTTTCTCACATATAGTGTTTGCTTATACACCATGTTAAGAGTAGCCTACTGTGGTTTACCAATTTTAACTGTCTCCTAAATGACCACCACCTATCTTTTAAAGTGCCTGAGATACCAAAGAGGCGTGTTCCAGAAGAAAGAAAGCCTGTTCCTGCCCCTAAAACAGAAGCTCCACCAGCTAAAGGTATTTCTACTGCTCTATTAAAAAAAGAAAGAAGCAAAACCCAAACAAATATTCTTTATTTGTATTATTTTTCGTGGTTTTGTGAATATATTTAGGAATTTATTCTCTGTGTGTCTTTGTTTTTGCACTATCTCTGTGTGCATTATTTGATTTTGAATTGTCTCCATTGCACAATTTCTATTTTTCAATTGTGCTGTTACTTAGCTTACAGCTTCAAATTGTCTCAGCTGCTTCTTTTCTTTATTAAAAATCTTGTGCTTATTATTTCAACTTATGTGGCTTTTGCAGGCAAGTGTAGGGTGTTTTTACTTCTTGAGAGTCCCGTGACAGGTGCGAGTGCAGTGATTTTAACACAGGAGTTTTATACTGTATCATAGTGTCTTTCCTGTATAGTCCACACTTGTCCAAAAGGCTGTACATTGTATTGTGCTGGTTGCAGTGCTCAGCTCCTTGTCCAGGCTTGTTTGTTGTATATAACAATCTTGGATTACTCAAACCTTGATCAGTGTTCCAAAAACTAAAGATCTCTCACTTTAACAATGTTTTCCAAAGTGCATGAAGTCCCTAAGAAACCTGTTCCAGAAAAGAAAGTTGCTGTTGTTAAGAAGGAGGTGGCTCCCCCAGCAAAAGGTACATTGAATGTGGGCTTTAACCAGTTCTGTGCTATCATCCTTCTTTCCTAACTTCTCTTATGTTCTCAACATAATCATATGATAAATGTAATCTTTGTGTGCTACATGTGTGAAGAGGTCTGTTCTCATCTAAGACATTCAAAAGTCTTAGAAAGATTACTTAAGTGAATTTTGATACCTTCAGAGTTTTTGAAGGGCCTAAAAAACTGTGCCTGAAGAAAAAGTACACATTGCTTTTCCCAAAGGAGAACACCTGCATGCCAAAGATACACTTACTGGTGGAGTGTACACTACTTGTTGAGTCTGTATGTAAGCATGTTTGTGTTAGAAGCAAGATTTTATGTATAATTCTCTGTGCATCCATGAGAGTTTCTAAGACCTGGTAATATAGTCAAACATCACTTTCTTCAGTTAAGAAATCAGTCTTAAAGTGTTTGATAGTCTTCCAGCAACTGGTTTGATCTTGGTTTTTATCAAACGTATGTTGCTCTTGTCATATATCTTTCTATGTTAAGTGTATGAATGTGTCATGTGGAGTGTCTTGATATTCTTATAAATGGATTAATGAAATCTATAATACTTCAATAAATCTTTGAAATTTAGAATTCAGTTATCTCATATTTTATGTTTTTTTAAGTGCCAGAGGTTCCTAAGAAAGCTCCACCAGAGAAAAAAGTTGCTGTTCCAAAAAGAGAGGAAGCTCCAACACCTAAAGGTACACTTAAAAAAATAATGTTCTTTTCTTATTATCTTAAGCATCTTGTTTATGTCATATTTTGGGTTTGATTGCTAAGTTAATCTGGTTTTACTTGTACCTCAGCTATGTTAAATATGTGTCTTTTGTGTCAGTTTTGTGTATAGGTGTGCTATAGATTTATTCTTAAAACACTTGTTAATTTTAGTTAATGATAATTATAATTAATATCTTTGAAGTGCCAGAAGTACCTAAGAAACTGGCTCCAGGAGAAAAAATACCATATGTTCCTAAAGTAGAACCTTTCCCTCCAAAAGGTACAATGTAGCTCACTTTAATATTATTTATTGTAGTCTTAAGAACATTACGTTTATCTCAGCTTAGTCAACTGTCCTGTTTGGCAAGCAAAACATGACCATGTGTAATCTTTTTCAACAACACATTTCTCTTACATGATGCCTTTGCCAGTTTTTACTTCAGAGGTTCTAAAACAAATACTTTCTTTAAGTGCCTGCAGTTCCTAAGAAACCTGTTCCTAAAGAAAAAGTATCTCCTGCTGTTCCTAAAAAAATTGAGGCTCCTCCAGCTAAAGGTATGCTTTCCAGTAGAATACAAGAATATGCCATTTCTCACTTTCTGTTTATATGTTTTGTACTTGGTTGTTGATTTGTGGTTCTCTTGTGAGTTCTGCTGTTCTGATTTAGACAATGAATCATTAAGTATGTTGTATCTCTTACGCAATACTTATCCAGTATTCTTTCTAAATATTGATTTTCTGTTATATGTTATGTGCTCAGTACCCTTAAACAACTCTTCAGAAACCTAGATTTAGCATTTTGAAACTTTCACAATGGAATTGGAAAAACATACATTCAATATCATTATCTTTCAAAGTGCCTGAAGTGCAGAAGAAAGCCACTTTTGAAGAAAGAGTACTTATTACAGAAGAAAGAATATCTGTTGCCATTCCAGAGGAAATCCCATCACCTGAAGGTACATGATAAACAGACAATAGTGAGAAATTTGTGGTACATCTGCAAGTCTGTTGTTCTAATATCAAGATCAAAATAGTTTTTGATAGTTATCTTGTATGAGTTTTGTGTTGAACTGCAGGCAGTTAAAAGCCTCCTAAGTGCCATTTACAATTTCAGTCTTGAATGTCAGCATCCCACCACATCAACGAGAATGGAAACTCTGCTACTGAATAGTAGCAGATCAGGGGCTTCAGATCAGGGGCTCATAAAACTGCAATAGCAAATATGGATGTATTGTTTAGTTTAGACTCCAAAAATTAGGGCTGTAATCATCCATTTGCCATATTCTCTACAAAGCTCTCTGTAGCCCTGAAGATAAAATACTGCTTCCCTCTGAAGTGTTAGCTTCTCACCAGCTTTCAGTTCACATTCTCATGTTCAGGAAAGAATGAGGTCAGTTGTTTTAAGTTAGTATAATTCTGCATAATGTCTGCTTCAAGATAATTGAAATCAGCATTTTGTCTGGTTTTATATCCCATTAATAAATACCTAGTCAAGACAACTTGCACTTCCCTGTAAAAACCATAAATGAATTTTTAGAAGCAAATTTGGAACATGTCTATCTTAAAACAAAAACTTGCATATTCACATCCATATGGATATATGTAGTGTTAATTTCTGTTTGTCTACTGCAAATTAACCTTTTCTCTGGAACTAGTTGATATTTTCCCTGATACAGTCACCTTCACAGAGGAGTACATGCCAGGATTTCCTTTCAGTTCTTGCCCTATCCATCTCATTTGTTCCTTTCCTCACTTCCACACAGCTGGGTCAAGGAACAACCTCTAATTCTTTGACTCTTGTTTCCTGCACCTGAGTTGATGTGATGGGGAAATTTGAGGCATTCTAATGAACTGACAGTTGACCATTAGTGGTATTAGATACAACAACACACAATAGGGTACATGGGATATGGACAAACATCACAATTTAGAGCAAATCATACATATGTATGTGCACAGCACTTTGTGTATTTTATGCATATTTGTCATTATCATATAGAACTTCTAAGAATTGATCTTCATCTTCTCTATCCATCAACCCCTCCCTCTCTCCATCTATCCATCCACCAAAAATACTAAAACTCATAATTTTCCTTAAAGAACCAACAGTTGAAGAATGGTCTGAAGAAGAAACAGAGGAAGTATCTATTTCCATTCACAGAGAAGAGATTTCTGAAGGTACAACAACAATTCAGGAATACTAGGCAAAAGCAAAAAAATAATTTTTGGTCTACACCAAACAGAGAGTTTGGATTAATATCTGCTTTATTCATAAGGAAAAATTTACTACTTAAAATATGTTTCATAACTTATAAATTTTAATTTTAATGTCTACAACTTCTGTTACTTGCTTTTGAAAAGTACAGTAGCTAATCTTGTTTCAATACAGTGAAAATAATAAGTTTTCTCTCTGACAATGGGATCTCCTGGGACTTCTTTTTTTTTTACAAAAATCCTCTGCTGGAAGTTCCTCTTCCACCAGGTTGCTTGGATAAAGTAAATGTTCTTCAGAATACCATGGTGCAGTCGGATTCCTCAGACAATTTAATTGTAAAATGACTGTACTGTTTCCACCTCTAAGTTTATTGGTGGCAACGTAATACTGGTGAAGAACAGGAACACTGACTGACTCAATTTCTATGATAAGTGACACCATAGAAAGATTTTTCCACGAACATCATTAGTCAAGGAATTTTCTCAGTATTTGGGAAAAAGGGTTTCTCAAAATGGACAAATTTCAACATTAGTGAGTTAGTGGACAGTGGAATGGACTGAGCATTTTCAAATACTATACAAATACAAGATGAGAGCTCAGTCTCTTGGTTCCATTTAAGTTGCTTGGAGTGTTTCTATTGGCCTCAGAGGATGCAGGATGACTTGAGTGCAGATTTTGTCATCCCAGATGTGTCTATTGATAAAGCACACTGTTTATTCTTGTCTTACAAATATTATGTTGCTTACCAGGGCCATAAAGATAGTAATATATGTCAAATACTTAAACTTAGGTATTTTTATATTTTACTCTTTTTAAAAGTGACTGAAGAAGAATCTTACTACGTAGAGGAGACAGTAACTGTTCCAAAAAGGGAGGAAGCCCCACCCACAAAAGGTATACATTCATTTCACTAAGCCATCCAAGTTGTTTCATCATTCTTAACATTATGTTGGAACTATATGTTTATGTCCATTTTTGGCTTTTTTGTATGTGTTCGTGCTATAGTGATATATTATCCTCTATGTAAAACTACGTATTGTAATCTTTTTAAGTGCCTGAGAAGCACAGGAGAATTGCCCCTGAGCCAAAAGTCTCAGCTGCTCTTAAGGAAGCTCCAGGAGTTAAAGGTATAAATCAGTTCCTCAACTGGTTGATGTGTCTTCAAAGGAATTATGTTTGTCTTGCTGTCTTGCTTGTACGTGTTGACATGGGTGGTGTCTTCTCACAGTGATGAATGCTGTATCAAATTCCACCTTGTACTTTGAAAATTACTGTTTGTGTTAGCTCAGTAAAATGCATTGTGTAGTAGGCAATTGCAAATACTACACTTTAATATTCTTTCTCATCTTCCTTCTCATCTTACTTATTTTTCTGAAGTTCCTGAAGTTCATAAGAAAGCAGTTCCTAAAGAGAAAGTACCTGTTCCTGTGTCTAAAAAAATGGTGGCTCCACCAGCAAAAGGTATATCAGTGGTTTGTTCCTGTTGCAAAAAAAATGCTTTTTTGCTGCATTCCATCTTTAACATATATGCCTATTTTGGGGATTGTATTGTTGATACAATATATATCCCTCTATCAAATTTCTTCAACATTAAACATGTATTTATGTCTGTCTGTCTACAATGACACCTGTAACCTGTGCTGTCTTGATGAGATTTATATGTTATTATATGTTATTTATATGTTATTTCATCTTCTATCTTACACCTGTTGATGAAATCAAACAAATTTTCTAAAGTTAAACAATCTTTTTTAAGAACCTGCAGAAGCATTGGTGCCCACTTTTGAGGCAGAATTTGAAGAACCTCCAACAACCAAAGGTAAACAGATTATCATAGAGATGTTTTCATTTGGTCTTGCAGTATTTGTGTTTAGGCATTTTATTCAAATACAGTTTTGTTTGTTAGTATCTGTAACCTTAGCAGGAATATCCCCTATCTTTTGACCCTTTACTCATTTTTGTGCTGTGGCTGTAAAATACTTTCTTCAGTGTCTTATTTTTGTTGCTGTTGAAGCAACTTAGCACTTTTTTAAACAATCAGAATAAGGAAAAGACACATATATCTGCATTTCAAATATTGCAATTAAATATTCTTGCACATTATTTTTAAGTGGCTGAAGTGCACAGGAAAATTATCACAGAAGAAAAAGTTGCAGTTGCTAAAAAAGAAGTGGCTCCACCAAAGAAAGGTATATAATTTTTCAGAGAAGTCTTGTTTACAAAAGAAGTCTTGTTTCAGAATAGTGGTTTTATGTATTTATGTCTAGTTGTCTAACAAAAACTGGAATGTTCAGTGTTTGCTGTCTTTTTTTTTTTTTCTTGGAGTAATGTCAAGTCTCTGATTTGTGTTTTGTCATCTGCTTATGTTTATAAACTGTGATTAATTTAACATCTTTTACAATAAACTTTTTTTACAAAAATGCTAGCAGTGCCCAAGAAGCCTGTGCCAGAAGAGAAAGTACCTGTTCCAATTCCACAGAAAGTGGCAGCTCCACCAGCTAAAGGTATACAAGTTCTTTTGAAAGTAGAGATGGCTTTGAAATATCAGACATCCATGTGCATCATACTCACAGTCTGCCTAGTTAATCAAATCTGTCTCTCCTGATTTGATTAAAAATGAAAAGGATCTTTGTTTTCTCCCCTTCAAAATACTGCAGAGTGTGAGAGAGAATAGTTGTACGCCTTCATTCCTTGAATTTTTTAGCTGTTTAATTCCATTGATCACTATGGGTACTTAAATGCTTTGCAAAGCTGAGTGACGACATTTACTCACTGAAAAAAAAATTGAACACATTTAGAAAAAAAATTATCAATGTTTTATAATATTGTCAATATTCAGTGAAGTGTTTCAAAGTCACAAATATGTCCTCTGTTTCTGTGCTTTTCTTGTGTTTGATTTTGTTATGTACCCCGTGTATGTGGGGTTTTTCTGTGGTTTAATTGCATTTCGGAAGTGTCTAGAGACAAAGTGTTTATCTCTTGCCTTCTTCTTATCCATTCCATCTTACTTCACAATATGTGAATATTCTGTTTGATTTTGAATTGTTTTGGTCTATATATCTACTCTAATATTACATATGTTATTTTAGTATATATTATTTGTATGTCTCATGTGATTGTTGTGTTTATTACATTTTCTTTTCAATAGTGTGCTCTTTGCTTCTAATTGTTTGTCCATAATTCTTTCGTATGAACTTCAGAATGTGTGTGACTTCTTTTAGAAGCTAGTATTCTTACAATTACTATCTTTAAAGTGGCAGAAGCCCAGAGGAAAACTGCCAGAGAAGAAAGAGTATCCATTGCTGTTCAAAAGAGAAAAGTGTCTCCACCACCAGAAGGTAGTCCTGTCCATGGGTTAATCTGTGAACAGAGCTTCAGGCCTATTGGTCTGGAATGTTTCCTGAGCTTCAAATTTAGAATCATAGAATCATTTAAGTTGGATAAGATGCTTAAGATTATTGTGTCCAGCCATTAACTTTACACTATTAAATTTATCACTATGATCCACTATAGTCCCACAGGAACTTCTACAGAGTCTTTGGGAAATACTAGAGACATTTTTCCCAATTATTCTGGGGGTGGGTGGTGTCACGAAACAATAGTAATTTTTCTAAGAAACCCCAAATGGGATATTTATTATTGTACATTATATTACACCAGAAAAAAAAATTAATGTTAGACTCTGTCTTTGAAGTACCAACAGAAGAAGAACATTGGGCTATGTCAGAGGAAGTATCCGTTTCTCTCCACACAGAAAAGGAGATTTCATACACAGGTATGAAGATTAAAAAGATTCTGTGTCCAAAGTTACGTCTTTTCAGCTAGTAAAAAAAAAGAGAGAGAGAACAAATCAAAATTTAATGTCCTCTGCTATTGCCAGTTTATCATGAAAGTGAAGCTTGTAGAAAAACGCAGGATGGTATTTCATTCTCGCAAAATGTTTAATTCTTTCTTCTTGGCTCACTGCTATTCTCATAGTGGAAGGCCAATAATTTCATTAGGTCCTCCTTTTCAAATCTTGCCACCTGTCTGACCTTTGAGGGGAAACAGGAGACAGCCTCTGCTTTCACTTAAATCAACATGCTTTACTATTCTGAAAAGAAAAACAGTCCTTTCCTGTTCTGTAAAAGCAACTCTTCACCTAAATCTGAAGGTTAAAGAAAAAATCTTTAGCTCCATTGTTACGTACATGGCTGAGACCCTTAACACAATCCAGTATAATGGATCTGCCTGCTCAAGAGTCCACAGCCTTTAACGAAAATTCATTTCTCTTTCACTTTTGAAGACTACCAACTGATTTGTGAAAAATGACCCACAAGATGCCTCACACTTACTACTTTTAGACCTGATGCTGTTGATAAACAGTATTATCATATCATGAAAGATTAATACGAACAAATCAGTGTGAAGTTAAATTATCTATTTAGTCTCCAAAGATGGGGGCACAAGCATATCATGAGTGCTAGGAGTATAATGAAAGGTGTAATACGACTTCTAGAAAGAAAAGGGTCAAAGCAGAAGGACATAAAATGCAACAGTTCTCCAGTGGGGTACCAAACAGAGGTGTTTTAGCTCGAAAAAAAGAATCAAAAGGAATCTGAGCTTTCTGAAAAGGGCACTCATGAGCAAAGCAGTTTTTGTTATCAAATCCACCAAAGTACCAGTTCCAACCAGTTTTAGTTCAAGATTTCAAATGTAGATGCACCTGGCATTTATAATTAAATATCAAGGAGGACTCTGCCAGAAAATACTTAAAGAGCTAGTGAGTCTTCACATTGCCCCAAAAATAACACCATGCATCAAGACTTGGGGCAGCCACTCATATATGCTCACTGGAGCTTGTCATGAATAAAGCTTCTAGAAATTCTCAAATCTGTAACTGACACAATGGATTCCATCTCTTAAGGTCAGAAAAAATCTCAAATCTGTTAAGGAAATGCCATAGTTATTCTCTAACTTGGCAAGTCTGCCAGATCTTAAAATGCCAAGGTAATTTTCAGTGCACCTTCCAGTTGTATTGGTCAAATATTTTCCAAGACACCTGCTGCAGAAGACAAGACCCACGCACTTCTGTAAAAGAGAATATGCTCCTTAAACATAGCAAGCATTCTTTCCTAAATAAATCTTAAAAACTGAACATATCCACATCTAAATCTTTTAGAAATGCTCCTGCTTTTACAAGGAATGGCTCCTTGCCATGTCAGAAGAAGTCACTTCTTAAAGTAATTGACAGAAGAGGAAAAATACCTTCCTCCCTGAGCAAGTCATTCTTTTGCTTTTAATCAGATCAGAGCTCTTATCTATTGTTAGTGACTCTCAAAGTTTTTCTCCATATGTTCCCTCACCTTCATTTGGAGTTTCCTGTGCAAATCTTTTGTAGTCAGTGAATGAGGACTCTTGGTCTCTTCCTGAGGTAGTGCAAAGTGCCACTGCTGTGGAGAGGAGCTGCTACAGAGAGCAATGAGTTTTATTGATTTTGTAATTGGATGGCTTTGGATTTCGAGTTCTGCCCACCAGCAAGCTTAACTTCACTGCTGGCAGCAGTGGATGAAGCAGGAATCGTGTCAGCTGCTTATATTGGTATCTTGAAAAGTTTGTTGTTTCTTAATTGAAAAGCAGCCTATTGACTTCCCTAGCTACATGTCCTGTGACAATAAGCACACTTGTCTTTTACATCAGCCATGTGTTTGTAAGATATCTTTTTCTGTTTCTTGCCAAGAATAGTTTTGCTTTTAAACAATTTACATCTAAAAATTCTTAAATGCAATTGTACTGTATCTTTTAAGTGCCTGATGTACCAGAGAGGGCTATCATCGAAGAAAGAGTACCAGTTTATCCTCCTAAAAAAATGGCAAGACCACCAGCTAAAGGTATACTGGATAGAGTATCAAAATACAGTGTAAATGTTTTTCGTGTCTTGTGTGTTCCATGTACAGTGAGTACTGATTTGTTTTCTACGGAATGTTCTTCCTTTGGTTAATTCTTAGTGGAAAATGCCCTTTGATCCTTATTATTAGTAAGATGTATGTGCTAAATTTTAAGGTTCTTTTAATTGGTATCTTTTTAAGTGCCTGAAGTACGCAAGACGGTTGTCCGAAAAGAAAAGGCGTACGTTGAAGTTCCTCAGTATGAAGAGGAAGAAGAGATTCCAAAATACGTGGAGGAAGATACCACCGGATATGAGAAGGAGGTGATCCATTACGAGGAGGAAGTTCGCCATTATGAAGAAGTTAGTCACTATGAGGAGGAGGTTCCTCAGTATGAAGAGGAAGAAGTCATCCACTATGAAGAAGAAGCTGCCTATTATGGAGAGGAAGTTGCTGAATATGAGGAGGAAGAGTCACAAGTTCCTCAGTACGAAGAGAAGGCTCCTGTACCAGCTAGAGGTATACTTTACTTTAGGGTTTGTGTTCAAAAAAGTAGTATCTTTTCATTCTGTGAAAATACCAAAGTTTTGTTTTAAAATACTGCAGTGTACTTCACACTTCTTTTAAGATGTTTATTGATTGTTATATAGTGCAGAAATACGTGATGGCTGTATGTCTACTCTTTACTATTTCCTCCATAAATTCAAATGTTCCATGTCATACGTGTTCCTTCCTCTTCCATATGAACTCTGTATAACCCACTAAGAAAATTTAACTGAGCTTAATTTCATCTTCATCTGGGGTCCAATTTTGCTATCAGACTGTTCTTGAAATATTTAAAAATGCTCATGTAAAGTCTGCAATCATAGACAAAATATATTTATCTCGAAAATAGCTAGGGTACTTGAAAAATAAGTGATTTAGGAACACAAGTCACACTGAATTCTTTTCAGAAATCTTAGAAAGCCCTATAGTTGATGTTTCCCTGTCCTGAAGGGAATAATATATTTTCATGAAAAAGAAAGACACAAAAGTTTTATTAAATATCCATTTTTAAATACTTTTAGTTTCTGCTGTTTTCCTTAGGACTAATTTTTATGGTATGGGTATAAATTTTCTAAATTTTTAGTACAGGATGAACTTAATATTGACTACTTAGGTGCACTAGGTCATACCAAGATCTTGGTAATAAAACCTTTCTGCATCATAATATAAAGATACAGATCGTGTATATCCAATTTTCCAAATTACATAATCACCTAAGATTATCCTTTTCAGTCCTGATCCAAATTTCATAGTGTCTTTTTCCATCAAAGAAGTCCAGAATTTCTTTTGACTAACTAATGAATGTCAGAACTATATCTAACATTGTTTGCAGCAGAAATTTTGTCATAAACATGAGCACATTTTTCTTAGTTGAGAAATGATGAGGCTGTACACTGCAAAAGCCAGGTTAATCCTGAACAGGAAAATTAGTCTTGGCTGAAATTTCCCTTGACCCTCTCATAGTAGCTAAGTTTAATTCATATGTGCTCCAAACTGTCTTCAGGATGCTCAGAGCCAGTGGGATTATTCTCCTGTCATTGTAAAATTTATATTAACATTTATGGGGTTTGGAGTACAAATAAAAGTTTAGATAAGTTTTAGGTGAAGCCTTTGCCTCACTGCAGTTAAAGTCTGTTGATTTCGAAAGAGAAAAGAGATTTTTTTTTTTTTAACATTTCTTTTACCCAACAAATTATGGTATAAATTGCTGGGTACTTATAATGTGTCCACAGTTCTGTGCTTGAAGTAACTCAGTTGATAAACTAGATGTGCTTGAATTTTTTGCATGTAGAAAGCACTTGGAAAATTTTCAGGAAGAAAATGCAGTCAGCAATTTATATTTAATATATATAAAACAATATGATCAGATGCAACCTATTACATGCCTGACAAGCATTCTGAAGATAGTTCTAGGGGAAAATATCAAAAAGTAGTAAAAGCACTAAATATTTTACACAGCAATTCAAAAATTGTTTATTACCCTTTTTGTAATAAACATGCAGGAATTGGAGAAAAAAATAATATTTTCGCAAATTTCTCACCATTATATTTTATAATTGTTTTTAATAGCTGCTCAAAAAAGTTGAACTCTGACTTAATCTTCTGATCAGCAAAAAGTCCCTTGAAGTTAAAAACATTTTTGTTGATGACCTCAATGGCTGAGCAGGGAGAATGGACACAGTAGCAGCTAATATGATCTGTTTGTTATTTTATTTTGTCTTAATGATAAAATCCTGTTAAATCATAGCTGTTTGTTTGGAGTATGTAATGTTTGCTTGAATGAGTATGTATTTGTGATGTTTGTTTACACTTTATATTCCTGTTGTTATGGAAGTAAATACCTAAAACATTAATGGTATCTTTCAAGTGCCTGAGGTTCCCAAGAAGCCTGTTCCAGAGGAAAAAATACCTATTCTGAAGAAAAAAGAACCTCCTCCAGCAAAAGGTATATATCATCTCTTTATGTTAGAAGACATCCTCTGAATGTATGATTTACATTATTTCTCAGATGCCTTAATTGCTTATTACTTTTTTCTGTTCTTTTTGGAGAGGGGTCTTTATATAAAATATTTGTGTTGCTGTCTTTTTTGTTTCATTTCTATTTTGAGAAGCTTGTTTATTTTTTTAACCAAAATGATGTTTTTGAAGTGCCCGAGGTGCAAAAGAAACCTGTGCCTGAAAAGAAAGTCCAAGTGCCAAAGAAGGAAGCTCCCCCAGCTAAAGGTATATACACTTGTAATTATCTGTGACCAGAAAGATCTTCTAGCATTCATTTATCTTCTCAGTTGTGTTAAAAATTAGCATATAAAAAGTTACTCTTAAGAATTGTGGTTCTTTTTGTTTGTGTTTAATTGTTTTGTTGTGACTGGTTTGTATGTCACGTTGTTTCAGATTGTCATGCCAAACTCAATTTTTAATAATATCTTACTAAGTTCCAGAAGTGCCAAAGAAACCTGTGCCAGAAGAGAAGGTTCCTGTTCCTGTACCAAAAAAGAAGGATGTTCCACCAGCCAAAGGTATATTACTTGATATAGCTCTTGACTGAATGTTTTATTAAAAAAAATTTAAAAGTCAGTCTTTTTTTCATATGTAATGTAGACTGAAGAAAGGTTTCTATTCTTGATAGTTCTTCTTTGTCATCCAACTTTATTGACTCATATCAATGTCCTTTACCTTATGGTTCAAAAATGAAATTCTTAAGCTACAATAATATTTTTTCAAGTGCCTGAAGTACCAAAGAAACCTGTTCCAGAAGAGAAGGTACATGTCCCAGTGCCTAAAAAAGTGGAAGAGCCTCCACCAGCCAAAGGTACACCATTTTCTGGTTCAACTGTGTGATTCTATTTTTGTTTCTTCATCTTTAGAAGAAGATTGTTACTGCCACTAACAATCCCATTCTTTGGCCCAACATGCTCAAACCACTCCCTGAGCTGTTTGATCAGTACACTGTTGTTTGTGTCTGTCAGTCACAGGTGCTATGCTTATTCTATGCTTCGAAAATGTCTTTGTGTTTCGTATTGTCTCTCTCTTTTGAATCTTATATATCTAAATCATCTTAAAGGACTTGCTGTTTCAAAAACAGATGCTCCAAAATATTAAAAATTTACCTAAACATCCAGACTTCCCCCTTAGCCTTACTACACCAAATTGTGGTTCTGTAGTCTCTGTATGTTTGTAACTTTACATCTGTGCATAAATCCGTGGATAAAAATCAATGTTAATTTTCACACATGACTAGATTTTACCATATTTGTGAAGTTATCTTAATATCAGATATACAGTTATCATTTTACTATGTTTTATGTTACATTGAAAATTAATTCCCTAAACAAAAATGTCTTTAAAGTGCCTGAAGTGCCCAAGAAGGTTCCAGAAAAGGCAGTACCTGTCCCTGTGCATAAAAAGCCAGAACCTCCACCAGCCAAAGGTATCTCTACCTATAACTGAACATGTGGATGATGCTTGTTCTTGTTTCTGTATGTTTGTTGTTAGAACTGAAGTGTCATAGCTGTGTGTGACAAATGTATGTGCTAATTCACACTCTTTAGCTGCTGTGTAAGTTGTGTCTAAGTTTTCTACAATTAAAAACTATCTTTAAAGTGCCAGAAGCACCAAGACGTCCCAGTGAAGAGGTACCTACTTTTGTTCCTGAAGAAGAGGAAAAGGTTCCAGAGATGTCAGCAAGAGGTACAGCTTTCCTTCTTGAAGATTATGAGAGTTTTGTTCAATTCATTAATAGATCTTCATCTCCAGTGATTGTTTTAAGCTTGATGTAAACCTCAATTAACCTTCTGAGAGGAGTTTTCTTCTTCTTCTTCTTCTTTTTGGTCTTTGTGACTTTGTTCTGTAGTTTTAGTAGTTTTGATGCTGTAAAAGCAATTACCAATTTCTTATCAAAATAATATCTTTAAAGTGCCAGAGGTGCCCAAGAGAGCTGTTCCAGAAGAAAAAGTACCCGTTGCAGTTCCTAAAGTAAAGAAAATTCCACCAGCTAAAGGTATATCACATTGTGGTGTATGCAGATAATTCCTCTCTCCCTTATTTTCATATTTCAGAGGAACTTAATTTTAACATTCAATTTATACTCACATAATGTCAGATCCTTGGTTATACCACCCTGCTGCTTCCCCTTAGTGAGCAGTGCTAGGGGACAGACAGGGTTCGTCTATTTTGTATTTGTTTGTCTCAGCAGGCTGAGAATCAGGCCTTGAATGATCTGCTTTTTTCTACTTAGAGTGATTACTGTTAATGAAATAATTCCTTGTGATATTATCATCCAGAAATAATTTTTAAATTAATTTAAATTTTGTGTAAACAAAATAGTTGAAACAAAATTTTATGGGCCTTTACCTGGAAATTCTTCAATTCAGGGAGATAACTCTTACAGGTACCTTGAGAATAAGCTAGATTCTCAAGGATTTTAGCTAAACTTACACAAAAATAACATCAGTTTACAACTGATCATACTAATAACCAGATCCTATACTCTAAATGGGAAATTCAGAGTGGAGGCATACTATTGCAAAGGCCACTGTTGGATGACAAACAGATTCTACCTCAGCACAGCAGCTGAGTATTTTAGGAAAAAGAAAAAATTAAAAAAAAGAAAAGCAGACACTGGAAGGTTCTTATGTAAAATACCATAATGCTAATAATCTTTAACCTCTGGTTTGTAGCATATCTTGCTAATATCTTCTGTTTGTAATGACACTATGGAATTAAAAATTGGGCAAAAGAGCTAGTCCTCATATAATACTTGTAACCCAACGGCACATTTTTGTTTTCAAGGAGTGAAAAATAGCCATTCCCCTATTTTTATATCTAGTTACTTTAAAGTCGGAGTCCTTATGTTTTATGTTATGGATTTTTCTTTATGATGTTGTGAAAGTAAAGTTCTTAAAATAATATCTTCAAAGTGCCTGAGGTTGCAAAGAAAGTTGTGTCTGAAGAAAAGGTTCCCATTTTTGTTCCTAAGAAGAAGAAGAAGAAGAAGAGGAATTTATTCCAGAAGAAACTGTACCAGAAAAAGGTACATGATCTTTTCACGCAAGTCACTCATGACATCTTTCGTGTTCATTGAAATTCATTTTTATTTCTTGTTCTAAGTTTTATGTAAATCTTATATATGTTTTTGAGGGAGATTGTGGTCTTGTTCTATGTTTTTATCTTGTTTCCATGTTTATGCTTTTACTGCTCTGAAAGCAGTTTTAACATGTGTTTGCAAAATAATATCTTTAAAGAACCAGAGATTCCTCAGAAACCTGTCCCCAAAGAAAAACCACCTGTACCCACTCCTGAGAAACTGCAGCTTCCTCCAGCAAAAGGTTCACAAATTAACTATGTGTTGTTATTCTCATTCAGTGTCTCTGTTTAATTTGTTTGTTAATTATGTTAGCTTTGTGTCCCTGTTGCATTTCTGTATTGATATCTAAGTGCCTGTCAAATTCCTAGCACAAAATAAGCACTAAAATTATTTGACTTGCTCAAGAAGTCTGCCTGTGAATGTAAGGTCTTTTGTTTTAATTTCTGTTCCATCTTTTAAAAATATATTCTGCAGATCAGTTCTTATTATGTCTCTTTGTACGTGTTTTCTGTTCTCTTTCTCATACTACTGGTGGATGACATTCTCAAAATAAAATGTCTTTAAAGTGCCTGAGATGCCTAAGAAACCCACTCCTGAAGTGAAAGAACCTGTTCCTAAAAAGGTGCCAGCTCCATCAGCCAAAGGTATTGCAGACTGTAGATGCTGTTATCGTTAACTGACAATATTCTTGATACAAGTTGGGTCTAGCAAGGGACACTTTAGTATTTCTGTCCTGTATTGTATTTGTCACTATATTATTTGTTTGTTTGCAAGTCTCTGCTCTGTTGTTTGTAAACTTCTGGCTTTGTATCCATTTTAAAATTGTGCAAAAGTAGACTGAAGTTAGGTCTTATCTTTAAAGTACCCAAGATGCCTAAGAAGGTTGCCCCTGAAGAGAAGGTGCTGGTTGCTCCTGCTGAAAAAGTGGAGGTTCCAGCTGCAAAAGGTATAGATGTACTCCTTATAATCAATATTTATGCAAGGAATACTCTTGACCCTCTTCTTTCTAACTTTTCTCTCTGTTGTACATGATTTTTGTTTGAGTTTATGTTAAAACTCTTCATTTTCAATGTTTGCATTGTTGAACCATAAAGCTCTGTTTCATGTGCTTTTTTACTTACTCTGCTTTAAGGTGATTTGGTGTTTTTAAATTCCTAAACAAAATCTGTATCTTTAAAGTGACAGAGGTGCGTAAAAGAGCTGTTGCAGAAGAGAAAGTGACAGCTGTTGTGCCCAAACCCAAAGAACCAGCACCAACTAAAGGTACAGTTCTTCTTATTTCTCCCAAAGATTTGTTTTTCCTCGTCATTCTAAAATCTTTTATAATATATATATTTTTTTCAGAAGCACAGTTTTATAATTTAATGTAACTTCTACTTGTGGTTATCATGCACATTTTCTTTTCTTTGTCAATTATCTTGACTAACTGTAAAAACAAATTTAAATAATTGTCAGGTAGTAACAATAATACTGTTTCCAAAGTGCCCGAAGTATCCAAGAAACTTGTCCGGAAAGAAAAAGTCCCTGCTCCTGCACCTGTGGTGGAGAAGTATGAGTATGCATATGAAGAATATGAGAAGTATGAGACATATGAAAGCATTGAAGAGTTTGAGAAGATTCAGGAAGCTGAAGAAATTGAGGCATATGAGGAACCTGAAGAACCTGAGGGATACAAGGAAATTCAGGAACAGGAATACGAAGCAGAGGCCGAGGAGAAAGATGTCTATGAAAAGTATGAGTTTAAAGAAAAGGAAGAGATCTATGAGAAATATGAGGAGGTATATGAGGAGGCTTATGAAACCAAACCAGCTATAGGTAAATCAAGTCATGACTTCTTTGTTCTTCTAGTGTGTTGAGTTTTCAGTTACTGCTTAAGAGTCCTATGGGTGTTTATTTATATTTTGCCTTGTTTGTAGTCCTATGTGTGTCTGTTGCTGGTAATGATAAATCAGTTCAAGGATTGTCTCTATCCTAGTCCTTCCTAAGGAATTCCCTTCAGTGTGGAATGGGAGAGTTCCCTATCTGACTGCCCAAGAATGAGCTAGTGGAGATATAACACAAGCAAAGAAAATGTTAAATTTCTAATATAATTCGGCTTCAACATGAATTAGTTTTTTGCATTAATATTTGATTCTTTTGTCCAGTTTAGCTCCTTTGAGTTACAAAGATATTAGAACTCATATGTAGAACCTTCCTTCCCATCATTTAAATTTATGGTCATAGGATGCCTCACACCAAACAGAAAGTGCATCTACAGTGTACCAAAAAGATGTACATTGATATTTTTTTTATTTTACCACTCAAGAATTCTGAGATGACTGCTCCCTTTTTTCTGTGTAATGATGAGATGATTCCTCTGCAAATGAATGATTGCTCTGCTTGCTGTCTTTGTCTGTTGTAATTCTTCATAAATAACTTATAATACATAATGACATATTTTTTAAAGTGCCTGAGTTGCCCAAAAGACCTCTGCCAGAAGAAAAAGTACCTGCTCTTAAAAGAGAAGCTCCACCAGCTAAAGGTACATCCATCATCAGATAAATTTGAAAACACAGCCTTCTGCATGAGTCTCTGAATCCCCACATTCAGTAATTTACCTATTCTGATTTGACTGCTAGACTTAGCTTTTTTTCACAGTACTGTTAAAGAGTAAAACTACAAAAAAGGTATTTCTTTAACAAAACAAAAATCAAACAAATTACTTCCTGGAAACAAAGGGAGTGAAGTTAGTACTTTAATTTAATTTTTGCCATCACAACATAAGTGATATTTTAAAGCTAAGCATTGAAACTCTAGTTTCCTGCAGATTCCTAAAAAACTAGAACCTTCTTTAACCTTATGATGGGCTGGAGTGTGTGCCATCTTAATAGGTATTCTCTGTATCAGGCTTTACAAAACATAAGTGTCATGAATAGCAGCTGTCAGTGGGTGCTAGAGAAGTTACTGCACTAGTCCAAAGTTCTGTAATTTTCTGTTCATAGCACTCAATTTGCCAGAAATTACTTTTGTGCTAACTTTTATAGTTGTTTCTCGTATGAATTGTCAGCACGAAATCAGTGGGAAAAGGTGGATTAGTTTGCTTATTTGTTTTTACAGAAAAGCTTGATAGGAAGTTGAAACCTTACCATATTCCCAGCTGCCATTAATTAGAGCTGATAGTCCACGAAACCTAATTGTTAAGGCTTATCCTTGTCCCTATCCAAAATTTATCCAACAACAGCTGTTTTTCTTTCCCTGAATACTGGAACTCTAGCTGTGTTTACCCAAGCAACATAATCCGGATAGATGGCCTCTAGAACATGTATTTATGTATTAGAGAAATATTTTTGTGTTTTCCTAAGTTTTCTGACTCTTTGCGTCATTTGCTTTTTGTTTAACTTCTATTCTTACATAAAACTCCTACTGCAAATGTTCTTAAAAAAACTACCCATGTCTTTAAAGTGCCAGCAGTGCTGAAGAAACCTGTTCCAAAAGAAAAAGTACCACCTGCTATTCCTAAAAAGGAAATTACTCCACCAGCTAAAGGTATACTTCCTCTTCATTGTCCTTGTGAAACGTGAACTCTACTTTCAGTCTTTTGTCCTCATTATTTGTTAAGAAACATGCACACATGTTTTATGTCCCTTTGTGGTTTTTTTTCATCTGTTTGTCATTGAGTCTTTTTCGCCTGTTGGTTTCAAGTCATTTGTTCAAAACATGTTAGAGTCACTTTAAAAAATGTGTGTTCTGTCATTAACCTGCACAAGAAAATAGTTCGGAAAGAAATATTAGTTTTATTTCTTCTGGAAAGGAATCTTTCAAGAATATATTTTTTAATATGTTATTCTTCTGTCTAATCTTCAAAATTAACATAAATGTTCTTTCGGGAAGTATTGAATTCTTTGATGTTTCAAGAATCTTCTTTGTTAGATTTGCTCTTCTTTCTAACTTCTTTCAAGTAGTTTTGAAAGCCCTAAAAGTGCATTATATCTTAAAGGGCCAGATGTTCTCAAAAGAACTGTCCCTGAAGAAAAGAAACCTACACATACACCTGAAATAGAAGTTCCACCAGTGAAAGGTAAAGGAGACTTTGATATGAGATTTTATGGAAAGGAAATATTTGTGCCACTTTTCCAAGCTAACATCATTAAAAATTCTCATGGTCTTTACACCACTGCAATTGTTCTCAGTCTCTAAGTGGAGATTCAACTCTCAGTGATAAATCCAAAACTCTGGGGCAAACATTTCAGATATGTTCTAGACAGTAAATCATTGAATTATGAATGAAAACATGCTGAGGAGGTATTGCTGCTTACACCACCACCAGTACATAAAGCTTCAAGGCTTTTATATTTAAAATATACTTGTGAATTTAGTTTAAACTGGGGTTTTGATACCAATACACAAGTCACTATATTGGTGAAGAAGTAATAGGGCAAGAGTAAGTTAAAGCTATTAAAGCTGTTACACCAACCAGAAGGAAAAGCATAACAATGTAGTAAGGAAAGCAAATGGCTTATGCTCTTTTAGAGCTGAAACCTGAAATTTCTTTACAAAATTCATTGTTCCAGCAAGACAGTTCTAGAACTGTATCATATTTCATTCTCAAAAAGTTTCCAAGACCTCAGGAGGACTTAGTTTTCTGGGTTTATTTCTGTTTGGGATATTAAAAGCTGACAGTTACTAAAAGAAAGCTAATATCTTTGAAGTTCCTGAGGTCCATAAGAGAGCTGTCCTTGAAGAGAAAGCACCCACCATTATCCCTAGAGAAGAGGAGCCTCCTTTTTATGAAGGTACATCAATGACACATCTACCAAATAGTAAATTGCAGAGAGTATATCAAGTCATGCTCTATATTGTTCTGTAAAATATGAGATATTTAAATTCATTTTTAAAAGTATTTCAAAGAACCTTATATACATATCTTTTAGACAACCTATGTCCCCAAATTTAGATAAAATTCAGCATTTTTAAAAATTTAAATTTAAAATGGTACACTAAATTTAAAAATGGAGTTTAGCATTTTAAAAATGCAATACTTTTTTCCTCTAATACTGTGAAAAAGATAGATAAATAAAAGAGAAATTAAGTTTCTGATTCAGGAAGCACTTGAGTCACACTGGAGCAAGGAAATGAACTAAAGTAGACAGTGGTTTAAGAGCCATCCTGAGCAACACCTAATTTTTGAGCTGCAGTGGAGGTAGTTAAATCCAAATGAAGACATATGAAATTCAGTTACAAATTCCATCTAATACATGGAACTAAGAAACTAGAAAATAAAATTAAATATTTCTATAAACTTGTATTTTACTAATTGGGAATAGTAACTTCTAGCAGTAATAAGTCAATGATCAGGCTGAAAGATATTTAAATAACTTATGTTCAAACACGTCTTCATCCATATGCATGTCTGCATGTTTTGTACTCCTGTCTTGTAACTAATATTAAAATATGTGAAATAAACTAATATCTTTAAAGAACCTGAAGTTTATGAAGAAGTTCCAACAGAAGAAAAGATGCCCTTTATTACTCCTGGAGAACCAGAAGCTCCAACAGCTAAAGGTAAACCAACTCTTCAAGCAATCTGTAAAGCAACAGATTCCTACAAAGCATTCATTTTCATCATTCCATCTGTGCGCTAATCTGTTATTTCATTTTTTCATTCTAATGTTTCCTTAGATGCTATGTGTCTGTCATTGCTTCTTTGCTACTTGCATTTTGTGTATTATAATGTTCTTTAAAAAATGTAATATCTTTGAAGTACCTGCAGTGACAAAGAAAACTGTCCCACTTAAGAAAATACCTGCTGCTGTACCTACAGAAGAAGCTCCTCCAGCCAAAGGTACATTACCTCCAAATTGACCTTCTCTAACCTCTTTGAAAAGTGAGATACCAAGTGAGAAACCCAGCTTGCTTGTTTTTCTTAAACAATACAACCAGATGCTACAGGCACTTTACAGTTATTTTTCTTTGTTTTCTACAAGCAGTTGCTTAAACAGATTGATACATTCTGCATCAAGAATTTAAAATTTAGAAAGACTAAATTAGACACAGAAATTTAGTAGGAAGGAGATTCAGGGATTAGCCTTGTATTTTTTTGACTTCTGGTTTCACGTTCTATTTCTCAAAATATTTTCTGTGACAATATATTGGAAAAAAAATCTAAAAGGTTGTGACAGAAGCTTATTTGCAAAAGGACTCTTTGCAGTCATATCAAGGGCTTAAAGGAAGTCAAGATTAAGGTAGGACTTTAAATCAAAACAAAATACAAAGCCACATAAATTTTCAACAGAAAACATAATTTTGTGGTACAATTCCAGAGCAGAAGAACTCTATAGATGTTGGAAGCATAAAAATTAGTTAATTGAACTGGATTTTTGCCTTGCTTCTATGCATAATTTTTAGATTTCAAAAAATAAAACCCTTTTTAGTGCTGAAATCCTTAAACACGCACACATCCCACAAACAAACAAACAAAACAAGGAAAAACAAACAAACAAAAACCCAAATATAAAAAACCCCTGACTATCTTTTCAGAGAACATACTCAATACCATAAATGCTAGGAGTTAGAAAAATAAGAGACTCCCGAAAGCGAAGTTGTTGAGTTCTATTCACATCTTAATACCATATATTTTCCCTATTGTTCTATTAGATTTAATTTTTTTTTACAAAACTGTATTACTTATTTCATAATTCAAATTTCTAAAATAAAACAATATTTTTAAGTTCCCGAAGTACGAAAGAAAGCTGTCCACAAAGAAAAAATACCTCCTGCTGTACCTAAAGAAGAACCTTCACACTTTACAGGTATAAGACATTTTAAGTACAATTTGAAGGATAAAAAATATGTTTTCATACATACATTATTTTGGGAGCATTCTGTTTATCATGAACTAGAGTTTACATAATAGCTTTGATTATTGCAATGGTAAAAAATTAATTTAAAAAAATATCACCTGTAGTTGTTCTAATACTTAAGCGCTACTTGAGATCAGTCCAAAGGGGAAAAAATAAAGAAAAAGTGACAGAACTTAGATAGACAGGGCCTATCTCTGCACTCAAGGTAGTAGCTCAGTTGGGACAAATCTTTCTTCTGACATACTGCAGAGGTCAGGTCAGGGTAGAATATGGGGGGGTTTTCATCCCTTGTCTGAAAGCATCCTAATTTTGCACATGGATATAAAATAGACCTGTGTATCTTCAGAGGAGCTTGAATATTTGATTATTTTTGTTATTTATCTAACATGTTGTCTTGTTTTCTGAAAATATTCTAAGTTAATTTAAGTGTTTAAACTAATATCTTTCAAGTACATGAAGTTTATGAGGAGATTCACATAGAAGAAGAAATTTCTACCATTCATAGAAAAGAAGAGGCTCCAGCACCTAGAGGTATACGACTTCTTCATCATCTCTTCTCACAATTTGCTAAGTCTTGAACTCCAGGAAAATTAAGTTATTCATGTTTGTGTTTTAATCCTTGTTCAGCACAATTAATATTTGTATTCATTCTTTCAGTATCTTACTTATATGAAAAACTTGAGATTTTTCATGACTTGTCTTTCTCTCGTTAAAATGAACTAATATCTTTAAAGTGCCTGCAGCCATTAGGAAAGCTGTTCCAGAAGAAAAAGTACCTATTGCTATGCCTAAAAAAGCAGAACCTACCCCCGTGCCTAAAAGACCAGAACCTCCACCATCTAAAGGTACTTTGAGAGCCTGGTAGAACTGAGGTCTTTTGCTGATAAACATCTTTACTTTCTTACATGGTTTCTGATTTAATAGTTCATGGTCTACGTGTCAGATTTGTGGCATTTATGTTGTGTCTGTCCTATTTTCTGTTTCTCAAGTTGTGTTTAAGTCATAAAATTGAAATCAAAATCAGTAAATAGCTTTCAAGTGTCTGAATTGCTTAACAAAAGTATTCTTGAAGAAAAACTCTGCCTAAAAAGCCAGAAGTTGCCAAAGGTATAGGTCAGCATATTCTTTCATTCTTCTCTAGAAGTTTCTTCTGTCCCTTGTATTGGTACTGTCAATGCATTAAAAATTAGTTATCTATTTCTTCTACCCAAGAATAACCAAGAAATTGTATCAGAAACTAGTAAAAAGGACTAGAAAGAAGGAAAGCTCTAGCTGAGTTAACATGCAGTGAGATTTACAGAACAAACATTTTCACTTCATGAGTACAGCCTCAGAACTTCGATCAATACTCTGGCGAGAAGTACATCCTATCCTTCTGTTTCACATTGTTCATGATAAACTTAAAAGTCAATTGATTTCATTTTGAATGGAAATAGAATTTGCACAGAAACCATCTGCTACAATTCATTCAGGTATTTTAGAAGTGTGTCTGAACTAGCACTTTGTGTGGCATTAAAAACTGTCAAGCCAATGGCAGCACAGTTTATTCCACCCTAGTCATCATCACAGAGTACTGACAAGCATCAGTGAAGAATTGTGTTATGTGTGACATTTAAAATGCATTTCATTGAAGTTCAACTTTTGCCATGATTTCTTTAGCTTGTTTTCATTTTCAGCATAGCACATCTAAAACTGCATGACAAAAGATCCCAAGCAAAGTCACTTCCAACTTATTCTTTGCCAGAGGGGTAGAAAAATGAAGACTTCTCAGAAGTTGTAACTGTTGTCAAAGCATCCTTATACATCTACTTGTTTTGTCACATCCTTATATAGCTATGTGTTTTGTCTTATGTCTCTGTATTGAATGTTTAATTTTTGTAATTTTTAAAACTACAATAATACCTTTAAAGTGTACAAGGCACCTATGAAATCAGTAAATGTTTTCATGCCTAAAAACCCAAGAGTAACACCACCTAAAGCTTATATGTCAATAACAGTGTCTTTCTGAGGAGATTTTTCTCTTGCGCCTTAGAGTTTGTAGTAAAACTCAATTTTCAAAATCCTAATAGTATGTAATAGTATACAACATTTTTTGCATGACATCTCTCTTTTTCTATCTTTCATTGCTTTCTGATATGCTTCTTGTGTTACTCTTTCTTTTTTACAATGTACATATTTTAAATGCTTTAAATATTAAAAAATTAATGCTGTTTTCTTTAAAGTGCCAGAGGTGCCCAAGAAAATTCCAGAAGAGAAAGTGCCCACTGCTGTTCCTAAAAAACCAGAACCACCACCAGCCAAAGGTATGTTGCACTACAGAAAACTAAAATTTGGCAGGGGAAAAAAACCTCTGTCTTGCTATGCAGGTCAGTTATATGACTGTTTGTCTGTGTTTTCCTGTTACTTTTACCTTCTGTGCCCATAGTTCTATATATGTTCCTGATTTAAAAATTCTTCTCTTTTGAATCATAGCTGTAATCTGTACCAGTGTGTCAGAAATACTGATGTGGCTGGGCAGAGATGACATTGACATTTGAGAACATAAAGAGAAATCTTAAGAGGAGAAAAGAGGGCCTCTGTGATGTGAAACAGTCCTGACTGACAGTGAAAAATTATCCCCAAAAGAGAGTATAGAATGAGTGATTCAGATGTCTAATACAGAAGAAAAACTTCTGTGCATTGACAAAAAATTGATGCCAAGAAGTCATCACACATTGAAGAATGTGACAAAGAATACAAAATGGACAAATGATAGTCTCAGTCAAAAAGAGATTCAGGAGATGGTTGAATAAAACAGAAAAATAATCTAATGTAGAAGAAGAAACACCAGAAGACTCTGAGGCATTTCTTCAGGCATTACAGGGACCTAAAATAACCTTAAGACAACACGTCAAATCAAAGGCTTTATTAAAAACCTTTGCAATTCCTATTGAAAAGTTTTGAACATGACTTTAAAATCCTGTATAATAACTGAAAATAATCTGTTTCCTAAAGGGCCTGAAGGACCCAAGGCAGTAGACGTAGAACAGAACAATCAAAGTTGCTGTGCCTAAAAACTCGGAAGTTATACCACCTAAAGATACTTGACATTAAAACAAAAGTACAGAATAAAAAAAAAAATTCTTTTTCTTGTTTTAACAAGACAGAAGACAGTATTGAAGACCTCTGTTAGCATTTTCTTCTTTTGTCAAAGGTTTTTCAAGTGAGCAAACGTTTTGAGAGAAAAAAATAGATCTTTGTAGATGGTGTTTTCACTAAGAGTGATCTGCTGTTATGCTTTAGTCTTATGAAATTCTGATAGTAAAAAGTTATTGATAATTTCTGAGTGCTGGAGGTACCAAAGGAACTGCTCCCAGAAGAGGTTTCAGCTAAAGTATTGAAGAAACAGAACATCCAGAGACTAAAAGTAATTATATGCAAGGAAAAAAAAACCCTTAGTTTTCTAGGGAACCATTTTAACATCACGGTAATTTACTTTTCCTATTAATGTATTATAAAATATTTTTGTTGTTTCAACTGTAGTTTTTGCATCTGTAACTTAATGAGGCAGCAGAGAGAATTTTCTCTAGCAAAAGGAGAAATTAAATATTCACATCCAAAACCACTGATGCTTTTGATGTCCCTGAGATTTTCTTAGTGTCAAACATGTCTTCAAAATGCATATAAATAAAATTAACTGCTTTTTTTTAAAGTGCCTGAGGTGCCCAAGAAAGTGATTTCAGAAGAAAAAATACACATTGAAGCTCCTAAAAAACCAGAACCTCCACCACCTAAAGGTACATATTCAACAGTAATGACTGCACACAAATTTTAATGTTTCTCCAAATATTATCTTTCTTACATTTGTGTTAGCAGCCTTGTTATATACTTTATACAATATATGTAAAAGTGTTACAGATTGTCTTGTCTTCTTGTGAATAGCTCCCAGTAAGTAACAGTAGCTACTAATAGTGTGTGTAAAGCAATATGGAAAAAAATCCCAAATGGTTTATAAGGGTGGGTTTTTTCTGATGCTGTGAGGTATTTTTTTTTTACCTTGGAGCTATTGTTGCCTTTTTAATTCCTATTCTTCAAATTTCTGAAATTAAAACAAACAAATATCTTTAAAGAACCTGAGGTGCCGAAGAAAGTTGTTCCAGAAAAGAAAATACCTGTGCAAAAAATACCAGAACCTGTGATTGTCCCAGAACCAGAGGCTGCACCTGAAGAACCAGAACTTCCAAAGGAAGGTAAATTTCAACACTAATAAAATAACAAAAGCAATGTTTTTCCTCTTTACTTAACATTGTAATTATCCAAGCCTTCTGTTTTCTGAAATTCTAAATTATGCTTGTTCTATTTATCTGCAAATGTGTGTGAAACAGACATACATGGTTGTTTTTGAAAAATAGTGGCAAATCTTGGATGTCTGAATTGCCTGTATGTAATACTTCAGCTCTTCTTACTATTTTCACATATTCTTACTATTCTACCTGCTTGGGTTCATGAAAACCACCACAACTAATATCTGAAAAGTTATAATAGGAGAAGAAAAAAAAGTACCCATTCTAGTAGCTAAGAGCAGAAGATATCAGTGTAATTGAAAAACCAGAAGCTCCACCAAGAAGCCATCACTGCTATTTCTTGAGAGAATCTTCAGCGTATTGCCTGAAATTAATATCTTTTGTCCTGTCCATTCTGTTGACAATTACCATGGCTTTTACTTATATCTTAAGTTATACTATTGGAGCATGTGTGTACTTCCATATGGAAGCATGAGTTTGTGAGGGGGAGTGTGTGTGTGTGCTCTTGAGAGAAAAGAGAAAAAAGCAAGAAAAGCCAAAATGTCATATATTCATCATTTTAAAGGCCAGCATAAATGATCGACACCTGATATGTTTTTAATATTCTCATTACAATTGTCTTTTTATGTTTTATGGTTGACTTAATTTTAGTATGATGTCAGTGCAGTTGTTAAATTGAGAACTAATATCTTTTATGTACATAAAGTGGCCAAGACAACTTTGCCAGAAAAGAAAGTACCTGTTCCAGTTTCTCGAGAACTAAAGTCCATTGCAGGACACCCAAAACCAAGGTCTCAAGAGGTGGAACCACAAGAACCAGAAGTGATTGGAGTGGCCCGAAAACAAACGTCTGTAAAAGCAGTTCAAAAAATAGAGCATGTTCTGGCATCTGAGGAGCCTGAGACTGTTTTGATACGCCAAAAGTCAGAATCTGTTGTGGCATCTCAAAAACCAGAGCATATTGTGATGCTTGAGAAACCAGAGTTTGTTGTGGTACCTGAGGAACCCAAGCGTGATATGGCACCCCAAAAACTAAAACATGGTGTGATGCCCCCAAAACAGAAGCCTGTCATGGAATCTCAAAAACTAGAACATGTTGTAGTGCTCGAGAAACAAGAATTTGTTGTGGTACCTGAGGAACCCATGCCTGATGTAGAACCTCAAAAACTAAAACATGGTGTGATGCCCTCAAAACAGAAGCCTGTTGTTGAACCCCAAAAACCAAAGCGTGTTGTAGTGCCTGAGAAACAAGAATATATTGCTGTACCTGAGGAACCCAAGCCTGATGCAGCATCCCAAAAACTAAAACATGGTGTGATGCCCTCAAAACAGAAGCCCGTCATGGAATCCCAAAAACTAGAACATGTTGTAGTGCTTGAGAAACAAGAATTCATTGTAGTACCTGAGGAACCCAAGCCTGAAGTAGAGCCCCAAAAGCTAAAACATGGTGTGATGCGCCCAAAACAGAAGCCTGTCATGGAATCCCAAAAACTAGAACATGTTGTAGTGCTTCAGAAACAAGAATTTGTTGCTGTACCTGAGGAACCCAAGCCTGATGTGCCACCTCAAAAGTTAAAATATGGTGTGAGGCCCCCAGAACAGAAGCCTGTCATGGAATCACAAAAAGTAGAACATGTTGTAGTGCTTGAGAAGCAAGAATTTGTTATGGTACCTGAGGAACCCATGCCTGATGTAGAACCTCAAAAACTAAAACATGGTGTGATGCCCTCAAAACAGAAGCCTGTTGTTGAACCCCAAAAACCAAAGCGTGTTGTAGTGCCTGAGAAACAAGAATATATTGCTGTACCTGAGGAACCCAAGCCTGATGCAGCATCCCAAAAACTAAAACATGGTGTGATGCCCTCAAAACAGAAGCCTGTCATGGAATCCCAAAAACTAGAACATGTTGTAGTGCTCGAGAAACAAGAATTTGTTGTGGTACCTGAGGAACCCAAGCCTGATGTGCCACCTCAAAAGTTAAAATATGGTGTGAGGCCCCCAGAACAGAAGCCTGTCATGGAATCACAAAAAGTAGAACATGTTGTAGTGCTTGAGAAGCAAGAATTTGTTATGGTACCTGAGGAACCCATGCCTGATGTAGAACCTCAAAAACTAAAACATGGTGTGATGCCCCCAAAACAGAAGCCTGTCGTGGAATCCCAAAAACTAGAACATGTTGTAGTGCTTCAGAAACAAGAATTTGTTGTGGTACCTGAGGAAACCATGCCTGATATGCCACCTCAAAAGTTAAAGTATGGTGTGATGCCCTCAAAACAAAAGCCGGTTCTGGAATCCCAGAAACGAGGACCACTTATGGCCCCTGAGGAATCTGAACTCATAGTGGTGTCTGAGGAGTCAGAGATAGCTGAATCAACCCAAAAATCAAAGCGGGTTCTGGTGCCCCCCAAAACAAAGCATGTAGTGCTGCCCCAAAAAACAGAGTTTGTAGCAGCTGAAGAAACAGACTTTGCTCCAGATTCCCAGAAATCAAAGCCTATTGCAGTGTCCAGAAAATCAAAGCCTTTTGTACCAGAACCCGTGATGGTGTCTGAGGAACCAGAAACAGTTTTAGCACCCCAAAAGCTAGAGCCGTCTGCACCACTTCGAAAACCAAAGCCTGAAGAGACATCCAAAGAACCAGAGCTTGTTTTGGCACTGGAGGAACCACCACTAGCCAAGCTGGCCGAAAAGGAAGAGCATGTTGCTGCTAAAAAGCGAGCAGCTGCACAGCCTAAAGGTATCTCTTATGCAGGGGATCTCTTTTCCTTCCCTAGAGTATGTTGTTTCACCACTCATTTTAAAGCTTTATACACATAACTAATAGATACTAATATCTTCAAAAAACATGCAATGCCTGAAAGGCTGTCCCAGCAAATTTCTCTAGCTGCTCCTGAAAAGTCAAAACCTCCACCAGTCAAAGCTACATCTTATCATGAATACATGACAATCATACTTACTCTTCTCTTAAGTATTATTTTAACCTCTTTTGTTCTGTCGTTTTTGATCTGTTTTAAATGATGCTTGCTAAACAAATCACAGAGTATGAGTGTGTGCTAAATGGTTATTTCAAAACATGTCTGTTGTCCTTCATGTTTCAGTCTCTGTATTTAATACTGAGTTTTATTGTAACACTAAAATGAAATGCACTAATATCTTTGAAGTGCCTGAGATGGCTGAGAGAACTGTTCCAGAGAAGAAGGTGCCCCCTGCTCTATCTAAAAAACCAGAAACTTCACTGCCTAAAGGTACATGTCACCACTATTATCATCCTAAGGAAGGGTGTTGTTTGCTTTTTAAGTTTTTTTTAAATGAATCTCAGTTTAAATTGATCTTTCCCTGTATACTCTGATATCTAAAATATGGGGCAGATGTACCAAGTATGAATTGCTGTGCAGGGGTGTGAAATGTTTCCTCAACTAAAACCATCTAAACTTTTGTTGTACTGTATTTATGTCATATCAAGCAGATATGATAAACTCCTCTCTACCAAAAAAAAGCCAAAAAACTTAGAAATGCAAGAGAAGAAGTTCATAAACAGTTGTTCATATTATTAGTAGAAACATACATGGTTTAGTGGAACTGGGCAGTGTTATATTTACAGTTAGATTTGATGATCTTAAAGGTTTTTTCCAACCTAAATGATTCCCTGATTCTATGAGGAAAGACAAAATAAACAGAAAGTAAAGGTTTCAGCAGAGGGTAGCAGTTTTTGTATGTAGAGCAAAATAATCACAAATATCTCCATGTATCTGTATCATAGAGCAGACTATTTTCTTCAAACAGTTATTTATAATTTGCCTGTATTTTGGTAATACATAAACATTTTTGACTATGGGATTTGCAAAGTTGTTACTTTGTGTAAATAGCATTGAAGAGCTACAAAGTTACTGTGAGCATGTAGTACAGTGAACCTTTAAAAAGGCATTTATCATTGAAATACAAAAAAATTACTTAGGACACACTAAAACCGAAGACACTATATATTGATGTAGTGATGCATCATTTCATTTCCTTTAGAAGTCCCAAGCACTGGACAGAGAAAACTTTGCCTCTGCCACCAGATTCTCTCCATCCTAAATACAATGACATTCCTCAAGTGAAGTACCACTTCAAAGTGATGATATAATCATTTAAATAAATGAAATTAATATAATGAGAAACAATTATAAGCAACATCTAGTGATTAGAATGAAAGCCAGAAGACAATAGAGGGAAAATATGGGCAGTTAAAGAAAAAGGGAAACATGCAAAAGATAGAAAAAGAAAGGTGAAGTCAACCTGAAGGATAAAAATAGTGATAGTATCAAAGTGACAAGTAAAAAGATGGCAATGACAGCCTAAACAGCAGAGAACAGTCATTTATGAAGCACGGCTGGTACACAAATACAGTAGGATTCCATAAATACATCTCTGATCATCTGTTACTAAGTAGCCAGATATATTTTCTACATTTCCATCCTGACCAAGAAACAGACCACACAGAGTTCCCATCTCCTGTGTGCTGTGCTGGGCACCCTGGTCATTCCACAGGTGGGGAGCAAAGCAGAGCTGATGACTGAATGTAACCACAGCACTCTCAAAACAGACCCCGTGCATGTACTACTGGTTGTCTTATTGTTACTTCAACATCCGCAGTGCCCACATAACTAAAATACACTAATATCTTTGAAGTCCCCAAGGTGCCCAAGAAAGTTGTTGTGGAAGAGCCTAAACCTGTAACTGTGCCCAAAAAGCCAGAGCCAGCAGCAGCTCGAGGTACCTGTCGCTGTGTGCGTCGGTCTGAGTGAGACTGTCCTTACTGTCCTACATGTGATTTCTGATGTGTGTCCTTCTGCTCACTTGTGATTTCCTAAAATTTCTACATTCTCTGCTGGGTATCAGTAAGGAATTCTACAATTAGAATGGGAAAGAGCTTTCTTATTTGGATTTTTAATGAAAATTTCTTTCTTTACAATTTTGCCAAGAATCTCACGTACCATAAATTTTTTTATCAATAGTGTTTTTGTTTAACCCCTATGAACTGACAAACCTGTCCTATTGTGCAGTGGTAACTACCAGTCACTGTCATAAAACAGCAACACTAAAAACAGACAATCAGGAAAAAACAACCAAAAAACCTGGTCACTTCAGTGAAAATAAGCAGGAAGGCCAGCTTTAATGGACTGTGAGGGAACTGAAGTTAGTATGGGAAGAGAAGGCCCAAAGTAAAAAGAGGAACCTACCTAGACCGGACAGGAGTATTTTAAGACTTAGGCATACAGACCTAGATCCCAAATAACAAATACTCCAAACTTTTTCTTAATGCAGTATTTAATCAAATGTGCGCTCAATCAGGATAGTCTGATATAACTCTCTTCTGACCATAACCAGAAATGTGCTTCCTCAAATCTACAATTGCATTGCACTTAATTATTACATACAAGACCACTGATGTTCTGTATTTGCGCACCACAATTCTGCATCCCTCTTGCTCACTACGCAGGTGGCTCTTTTACCCTCACCAAATGCAATGTCTAAATACAGGATTATAGAAGCATTGAAACCTAACTCAAAAGCCCCCACAAACACTGGAAAATAATTCAAAAAAACAGAAGGAAAATAAAGGCGAGTAGTAATAATAATATAGTAATAAAGATGGGATTTCTGTTCCCCGCCCTGTCTGTGCCCGAACTGCTAAATGTAAAGCACCAGCAGATTCATGAGGAAGGGTAACACAGAAGACATGAGCTGAGGTTGCTCCCAGGGAAAACCCCAACGCCAGCAGGGCTGAGAATGAAAAGCTCTCCTCCTCCAAAGGAGGAAAGGCTGCTAAGTACCCTAATTCACACCTCACCCTCAAGCCTGTGCACAGCCCCCAGATCTCTCACAGAACCTACCTGGCAGCACTATTCTGAGCCTGTGCCCTGGGAGGGTTTGTGAGTGTGACCGAGTGAGAGAGAGACGTGGGCTGATGCTGTGAGACCGCTTTGGTTACGTTCATGAGTGCATCTCCAGTTCACATTTCACTGTGCATCCTCCTGTTGTATGTATAAAACTGACTGCTACTAATATCTTTGAAGCACCCGAGGTGCCCAGGAAGGCTACTCGTGAGGAAAAAATACCTGTGCCCACTGCCAAGGCGCCAGAGCTTCCAGCCCCCAGAGGTACCTGTCTTCATGGATAACTTAACAAAGAAGATACTTTATCTTCTTCTCCTCAACCTTGTCCTACCCTCTCCTGGCCTGTCTCTGTTTCCTGACTGAGGCTGTCAAGGCTGTGTGTGCTGGGAAAAGGATGTGTGAGGGTTGGAGCTGGCTGTTGTGATGTTGTGTGTCTGTGTCGCCCTGCTTGTTGCTCCTACTTGCCATTTGTTTTCAACAATGTATGATGAAATGTACTAATATCTTTGAAGTGCCTGAGATGCCTGAAGCTGAGGTCCTGGAAGAGGAAGAAGAGGTGGAAGTAGCAGAAGAGGTGGCAGCAGTTGCTGAGCCTGGAGAGCCAGAAGTCTCTCCAGCTGAAGGTATAGGGTCCTGCAGTGCTCAGTGTCCATTGCCCCTCTGCACTCTGTGGGGAGGGTTGAGAGCAGCATTTGGTCATTTTGTATCTCTGTGTCCCACAAAACAGGGTGGGGTTTTCCAGAAACCCCCCTCTCAAGAAGGCTTGGGCTCTTTGCAGTGAGTCCACCTTAGGCAGGAGTATTAGGTGAAAAGGAATCCCTGGTAGTCTGTCAAGTGTTTGCTTTCCTGCTTTCTTGCTTGCCATTTGCCTGTTTTCTGACCTTAAACTCAGTCAAGTAAAAGGATCTAATATCTTTAAAGTGCCTGAGGTGACTGAGGAGGAAGAGGCAGAAGAGGAGGTGCCAGTGGTCATTCCCCCAAAACCTGCGGCTGTGCCCAAGAAACCTGTGGCTGTTCCCAAGAAACCAGAACCTCCAGAAGCTAAAGGTATATCTTCTAGAGAGAGGTGCTTTTTTCTTTTAGTGTGTTGATTAATATTTTCATTTGTTATCCCTTCTTTTGTGTAAGATATGTTACCTGTCCTCGGCTCTTAGTCTCCTCTGTTCCTGTCTTTATGCATGACTAAACAACCAGTCACTAGAGGAATCTTGCAGTGCTTAGAAAAATCTAAACTCTTTGATTATTATGATCTTTCCTACTAATTTAACTGTGAAATTAAGATTAAATAATATCTTTAAAGTGCTCAAGGTGCCCAAGAAAGCTGTCCCACAAGAAAAGACGCCTGTTGCAGTACCCAAACAACCAGAACCACCACCCGCCAAAGGTACAGGTCACTATCAGTATCATCAGTAGAAAAAAAATCATGCTTTTCTGGGCTTCAGTTAAACTAAATTTTTTATGATGATCTGCCAGAGATAGGTGCCTAAGAAATATGGAGTGCAATGTGGAGAGTCAAAAACATGGCAGAAAAACTAGGATTCATTCCTTGAATAATATCTCTAGCTTACCAAACTTTTAGTAAAGTTTAAGATTTAACATTAATTGACTGTTTAGTTTAAACAGAATAACATGCTTTTCTGAAGAAGAGCCTGAAAATAAGCCTTTAAGTTTAAAGAACAAAACATTGCATCCCTGAAATTTTTAATAGACGACAGCAGCAGAATAAGTTCTCTAACTCTTTAAAAGTAAGGTAATACCAATGTACATGAGGAATTTTTGCTACTAAATTGCTAGATGTATGTAGTGATTATCTTATTACCACTTTAATAGAAGCAATAAGAGGAGAGAGAATATAAGAAGTATATATATTTCTACAGTAGAATTTAATAGTGGAACATAGAAATTTAAGAGGAGGTGTGAAGAATGGAAATAATTAATAGAAAAAAAAGAAGGTAATGATAATCAAATGCTACTTTCCTAAAAAAAAGTTACAATGATAAATTAGTCATGAATTTTAGATGGCTGATACACAAATACACTAGGATTCCATTAATAAATCTCTGATCATCTGTTACTAAGTAGCCAGATATATTTTCTACATTTCCATCCTGACCAAGAAACAGACCACACAGAGTTCCCATCTCCTGTGTGCTGTGCTGGGCACCCTGGTCATTCCGCAGGTGGGGAGCAAAGCAGAGCTGATGACTGAATGTAACCACAGCACTCTCAAAACAGACCCCGTGCATGTACTACTGGTTGTCTTATTGTTACTTCAACATCTGCAGTGCCCACAAAACTAAAATACACTAATATCTTTGAAGTCCCCAAGGTGCCCAAGAAAGTTGTTGTGGAAGAGCCTAAACCTGTAACTGTGCCCAAAAAGCCAGAGCCAGCAGCAGCTCGAGGTACCTGTCGCTGTGTGCGTCGGTCTGAGTGAGACTGTCCTTACTGTCCTACATGTGATTTCTGATGTGTGTCCTTCTGCTCACTTGTGATTTCCTAAAATTTCTACATTCTCTGCTGTGTGTCAGTTAGGAATTTGACAATGCAGTATTTTGTATAAACAACTCAAGTTATATTTTGAATTTACCATATTGGTGTCTTATTCTGAATCAGTAAATACTAAAATGTTGTATTTTAACAATTGATCATAAAATTCCCGTACGACTGCCAAAATTTGTTATCTTCAATTGACAAGAGCCTGCGTGACTCTCCTGGCAGACTCAGGTAGTGTATATAATAGACATAAATCTTTTTAAATGAAAACCCAATTTTTAGTCAGCAATGCACAAGTGCAGTAAGAAGTGACAGTGTCGAAAGCTTTTAAAATAATTGCTGACACTTTTAGGGTTTATAATATGGAAAGAATCATTATAAAATCCATTCCACTGTACAGGATGTGGAAGTTGCCACAGTGAAATGAAAATTGAAGCAAGAGAGGTACTTAGGATTAGAAAATGAGCAAAAAAAAAAAGAAAAAAAAAAAAGAAAAGTATAAGCGAAGAATAGTTATACAGAAGGACAAAAATAGGAAAAAATGAGAAAAACTGTGTTCCTCATCCTGTCACTACTCTAACTGCTGAATGTAAAGCACCAGCAGATTCATGAGGAGTGGTAACAGAGAAGACATAAACTGAGGCTGCTCCCAGGGAAAACCCCAATGCCAGCAGGGCTGAGAATGAAAGGCTCTCCTCCTCCAAAGGAGGAAAGGCTGCTAAGTACCCTAATTCACACCTCACCCTCAAGCCTGTGCACAGCCCCCAGATCTCTCACAGAACCTACCTGGCAGCACTATTCTGAGCCTGTGCCCTGGGAGGGTTTGTGAGTGTGACCGAGTGAGAGAGAGACGTGGGCTGATGCTGTGAGACCGCTTTGGTTACGTTCATGAGTGCATCTCCAGTTCACATTTCACTGTGCATCCTCCTGTTGTATGTATAAAACTGACTGCTACTAATATCTTTGAAGCACCCGAGGTGTCCAGGAAGGCTACTCGTGAGGAAAAAATACCTGTGCCCACTGCCAAGGCGCCAGAGCTTCCAGCCCCCAGAGGTACCTGTCTTCATGGATAACTTAACAAAGAAGATACTTTATCTTCTTCTCCTCAGCCTTGTCCTACCCTCTCCTGGCCTGTCTCTGTTTCCTGACTGAGGCTGTCAAGGCTGTGTGTGCTGGGAAAAGGATGTGTGAGGGTTGGAGCTGGCTGTTGTGATGTTGTGTGTCTGTGTCGCCCTGCTTGTTGCTCCTACTTGCCATTTGTTTTCAACAATGTATGATGAAATGCACTAATATCTTTGAAGTGCCTGAGATGCCTGAAGCTGAGGTCCTGGAAGAGGAAGAAGAGGTGGAAGTAGCAGAAGAGGTGGCAGCAGTTGCTGAGCCTGGAGAGCCAGAAGTCTCTCCAGCTGAAGGTATAGGGTGCTGTTCTGAAAGAGCCTGCCATGGCCTCCACAGTCCTGCAGTGCTCAGTGTCCTTTGCCCCTCTGCACTCTGTGGGGAGGGGTGAGAGCAGTCATTTTGAATGTCTATGTGCATGACCTTTAGCTCATTCAAGTAAAAACAACTAATATCTTTAAAGTGCCTGAGGTGACTGAGGAGGAAGAGGCAGAAGAGGAGGTGCCAGTGGTCATTCCTCAAAAGCCTGTGGCTGTGCCTAAGAAACCTGTGGCTGTGCCAAAGAAACCTGTGGCTGCACCCAAGAAACCAGAGCCTGTTGCTGTGCCAAAAGTACCAGAACCTGTTCCTGTCCTTAAAAAACATACAGTTCCTTCAGTTAAAGGTACATACGTCAGTGACTGAGCATCTCCTTATTTCTGTTCTCTGAATATCTTTTCCCTTGTTTCACTGATGTACACAGTACCAAATGAATGATCTGCTGCTTAAATTTATTATTCTTCATGCTTTTTTATGCCCTCTTTATAAGTCATTGCACTTTTCACTATTATGTGTATATATGTGTCTTAATACTCACAAAAATGAAAATTTACTAATATCTTTAAAGAACGTGAGGTGCCAGAGAGAACTATCCCGGAAGAGAAAGTGCCTCTTACAACACCTAAAAAGTCACAATTAGAAAAACCAGAGCCTCCTCCAACCAAAGGTACATAATGCCAGGAGGCATCTCCTGAGAAGAGATGTTTTCTATATTCTTTCTTTTCTTTGTTCATAACCAAGTCTATAAAATGTGTCAGTGGAATGTAGCCTACCTTGAGAAAGACTGGAGCAGAGTCTTTCATGGTTATGGCCACTGTCACTGTGGTTTTGTGTGTGGCAGATGTCTTTGTCTTTTTATGTTTCATATGTACTTTTATATACACACAAATAAAAGAAACTTAATATTTTTTTAAAGTGCCTGAGGTGCCCAAGAAACCTGTCTCAGAGGAGAAAGTACCTGTTGCTATTCCTAAAATACCTGAATCACTACCAAGTGAAGGTTTGTGCCACCATAGATTTTACTCTAAGAACAATCCTTTGTCCTGTTCTTCCAAGTATAAGCTTTAAAGTAGACATTTTCCTTTTTGTCCCCTTGTGCTGTTTATAAGTTGTTCACTTCATATTTTAGATTATAGTAGTCAATATTTCTTCTATCTGTTATTATATCTTCATATTTGGAAGCAAAATGTATGCTCCTGCACAGGATAAATGTCTTTTTAAGATAATAATAAATTCCCACTAAATTGGAGTCTCAAAAGTTAGTATTTTTGTTGCTGTTATAATCTTAAATTAATTGAGAGCTTTGAGATTTTTATTCTATCCTGTTGCAATGACTCATCCACAAATTTAATGTTTAATTTATACTGCATATATACAAAATTCTATCCTTCCCAAAACCCTGACTCATGTTTAGGAAAGAAAGTAGTTTTTCAAAATCTTGCATTAACTGCAGAGGTAACAGATATTGAGTGATTACTTATCCTAATGTGTATTTGTCTGTGTCTGTTGGAGTAGATTTGCTTTTATTTATATCTGTATAACTGTTCACGTGAAACGATCTTATAATTGAAAACTTACACCAGTTGTCAATATTCTTTAAAGAATATAAAATCATAGAGGAGATTGAGCCTGAAGGAGCAGAAGAAATTCCAGTTGCAGAAGTTGAAGAAGCTTTACCAGTTGAAGGTATACAAAGTACTTCCCTAGAGGCTGCCAGACACCTTTCTTTCACCATCATCATGTGCAGTTTTTTTTCTTGCTCTCCCATTTTTCACACATGTGCTTGTATGTTGTTGGTCACCTGTACGTTGTAGGTCTTTCCGTGATTCTTCCTTTGTTGTGTTCTGGAAATCCTTTCCGATCATTTAATTCCAAGTATAACCTGAAGATTGTTTTAAATACTTTCATTTTGTCTTCCCATCATTTGGTTTTCTACCTTTCTTCTCATGTTATTAATGTGCTTTTTTAAGTCAGTGTGGATACTTGTATTGTGTGCATGCTGTGAAGCAGTAACCTAAGGCTCTTCCATGCTCCCATTTAATTCAATGACATTTTTTCACTGGCTTCACTGAAAAAGGAAAATGGTGGTCTTTAGGTTTGTACATTACTCTTCACATAACTACCACCATAGGGAATTTATTCTAAATCTATCTAATGTTATTTAAAGTGCCGCAACCTGAAAAGAAGGTCCCTGAAAAGCGAAAACCACCACCACCTGCTCCAAAAGAAGATATTAAACTGGCAAAAGATCTACTTAAAGGTATAATCATCTGAAGCCACAAATAACAGTGGAAACTCAAAACATAATCTTTTAAAATTATACTGATGAATCTTGAAAAGCATGCCTTTGAACTATCATTTTGTGTCTTTTTTCTTTTCTAATATACTGTACTTTAATGGTGCGCCTCACTAATGCACAGTTCCTGATGACTTTTTATCAGCATTATGCCATGAGTTCTTTTCAATAGTTACAGAAAAAAACCCTATTTATTAAAGCAATTTTAATCAAGTTAACACATTCTTCTATCCTTAACATAATTCTTCTCTCTTTAACATATTCTTACAAATGAAAAGAATCCCCAGCAATAATTTCCTGGTGTTATTATATGAACATGGGTTTCAGATCAACTGTGCTTCATACAGACCATCTGACTTTTTCTAAACAGTTAATCAGCAAGGATCTTAACTTTGCAGCTTTTGTCCTTCTATTACATCAATATTATTAATGAGGTGTTTGGAATTTTTACAAAACTCCTTACATTTTTTACTCTAATGTGTGTTGTAAAATTCATATAATTTTCTTTAAAGCTCCAGAAGCAAGGAAGAAAGTTGTGCCTGCAAAACCTGGTGAGCCTCCGAAATTGGAACCACCACCTGCTAAAGGTACCTACTTAATATAAGGATCTTGGTTATAATAAACCTCTCAAGAGTCCAAAGTTGTAGTTCTCAGTATCTTCTTCTTTAAGTTGCTCGCATATATCAAAACACTGTCAAGTGACAGTGTAAATGTTATTATTAGATTATGCTCAACAGTGCACCCCCATCTTGGGCATATACATTTGTGTTACATTTATGTCACTTTAATGGCCCAACATGGAATCTGTGAGATGCAAGAGACAAAAACATAGAAGAGTGAGAGAGTTTTTATGAGTTTTGTCACTTGTGTAGATGCTCACTTTGGTTTTCTACTTAGCTGTAAATAAAAAATAAAATACTGTTTAAATGTATATGGCATTGTTCTAACATACTTAGTTTATTATTTTTCTGAAATGTTGCTTGTGAGAGGACACTTTATAGAGATGGGAATGAGTAATGTATTGAGCAAGCCACTTCACAACTATACCTTTATATTATCCATATGTACTGGAGTTTAAGATAAACTAAGCAGCTAAGCAGTGGACATTCCTTCTTAATGCTGTTCCAGGTTTAGAGATTAGAGTGGATCCTTATGAATATCACAGACAGACAGCTCATATGAGTAGATACATAACATAAGCCTGTAGTGAAAGAGGACAAGGAAATAAAAATGTTACTATGATGATGACTCTTCTTGAATACATAAACTTTATGGTTTTCTCAAACCATGCTTCTCTTCTGTTGATTTTTATGAGAACTTTCTCTTATGTATAGACTTAGATGACAGCTGTATGCAGATTATATAGACAATATATTAGAAGTATTGACTTCAGTATCTACAGTTCTACATTTGATTTTAATATTCAGTAGTAGCATTTGATTTGTCTGTTTGGACAGCTTAGTTGTTGGTTAGCTCTTACTACTGTTACGAACCTATAATAAAATCTGGAATAATATTCTTTTAAGTGCCTGGACTTGTAAAGAAACCTCGCAGAGTAATTCCTGAGCCTACTCCCCCACCAAAAGAAGAAGTGGTTTTGAAAAGAGGTATAGTAACTTGGCTCAGTTTTTAAAACCCAGCATTTTAACATTGTTCAGCATATTCCCCTAAGTAAAATTGTTTTATGTATGTGATATGGAAAATTACATGATCCAATACTATCTGAAGTCTGTTTCTTGGGAAAAGCAGTTGTAGTTGCAGGGATGAAGGGTGGGTAGCCTCCTGAAAGTCTCTCAGATCCAAAGGATCTGTAATGAAAACAGAGCAGAACATTAAAAATCTAGTTCCCTATCTCTCTTTCTTCCATTTTCCTGATCTCTTTGTACTAGAGTTGAGAGTCTTCCACTGTCTTCAGCTTCTGGACCCCTGTCCAGTGACAGTGTAAATGTTATTAAAGTTACTTGTGTAGTCTGTGTATTCTCTTCTATGATTTTCTTAGAAGTACCACTCAGATCACAGAACCCCACATACTAATGGACATCAGTCCCCTTTCCTGCAACCTCTGGGGCATTCTGAATCATTTTGTTCTCAATTATTGCTTAGAAAAATTAAGCACTAATTCCAGTTCTCTTCAAAATACCACAGAGGATGGTTCATGCCTGTGTACCTTGCAGCCAACTTTCAAATTTCAGACAATATGATAAAATATAATATTCTGTTTTTGAGATGACAGTGTCATTATATATCCAAGACGGAGAACTGAGAGGACAAAAATAAGTGATATCAATAAAATGGAAAACAGATATTATATAAGTTTGAGCTCTCCAAATACAACAATTGGAGGATGTAGTCTTGTTCTCTCACTGAAGTCAATGGGAGTTTAATCTATAATCCTGCATTGTGTCCCTAAAAAACATCTTTAACTACAGTTCATAATTCATAATTACATATAGCAAGTCATCATTTAAATAAAAGAATAAATTCATAAGATATTACAAGAAATTTTATTCTATCATAGTCAGTTAATATTAAAATCTTTCCTCTCAGATGGACTGCTCTTTACAAAAATGTCTTTTTTCCTTAGATGACCTGAATTTTAAATGACTTTCAGAATAGTATCTTGCATAGTTACACAAATCTTCTTCTATTGAGCTATATATTTTATTTTCCTGTTTCTTTATGATTGATGTTTCTAATCTTTGTCTTGTTCACTATCTTATTCTTTTGTTTGCATGTGCTTTAAAAACTGAGATTTCTTTTCTTTTGAAGTTCTTAAAAAGAAACCTGAAGAGGAAGAACCTAAACCAGAAAAAGAGCCTAAACCAGAAGTTAAACCAGAAGTTAAACCAGTAGAAAAAATTAAGAAACCTGAAGGTACTAGATTACTTTCAAATCTATTTATTAAATGATAATTTTTTTAAAATCCCACTATTAAGTAGTATTCTCTTAAATTCAGGAATGAAACTTGTATCTTAAAAGATGGCTTGCTTTGACCTATTTGCGCAATTTAAATCTTAGCTGGAAGCACAACTAAGTTTGATATTCACAGTTGGGTCTGAATTCTGCGTTTTGGGATTGTTTGTCAATTTTCATTGTGTATAGAAAAGAGCTTTACCAATATTTTATATAATACTGATAAAAATATAACTACAGCAAAACAGTTGATCCATGCATTCTTTTAGATAACATTTTACAAATATGTGTCTTTTTGCCCATTTATTGTTTCTAATTTATTCAAGTCTTACTCTAATACATATTCCTAAACCTTGTGAACATCTGAAACTGTTTACATGTAAAAACAATGAAAACTTTTAAATACACTTGAGGTTATTCTATTTAGAGATGTAAGGTGTTTTAATATATCTTACAAAATAAAAATATTATTTTAAAGTCCCAGAAATTCCTACGAAGAAAACTGAGATACCTGTCATAAAAAAAGAGGAGAAGCCTGTGCCTGAGCCATCAAAAGGTACAGACGTGTGGTGCTCTTTTTCCTTATTGCAGCAACTAAAGGATATTCAGTGCTGAATATCATGCTGTATTAACATAATGCATTGCTGTCCTCCAGTCTGTCATGACTACTGTGTCCTCATTAACCATTTTGCAATCTTCTGGATTTCTTGTTGTCTTTATTCTTCAATGCTTGAAAAATTCATCTTTTTAAAATTGTTTCCAATCTTGCTTTACAAGAGTTAATCTCAAGGTAATTTCCCACTTTTTGGCCAAATAAAATAGAAAACAATAAATTCTGTCTTCATTTAGCTCTCTCTGTGTTTTTCCTCCTAACTACTAATGCTCAATGTGATTGTAAAAAAATGTAAACTAACCTACTTGTAATTTCTGTGTTTGAAATGGCAGAAACTAAGCAAGCATCTGCCCCAGTTCCTGGGCCTGAACCTGCAGTAGGTAAGAATTCTTTAGTCGTGAATACTGGTCAAGCCTTTCTTTTGTGTCTAGCACAGGTATTTCTCACTAAAGGACATTCATAGAATCGTAAAATACCGGGTTGGAAGGTGACTTCGAGGGTAATCTGATCTAAGCTTTCTTAGCAAAAGCACAGTCTAGATGGCTCAGCACCCTGTGCAGCTGAATCTCAAAAGTGTCCACACAAAGGCCTTTAGAATTAATGAGACCAGAACTTTCATACCATCTACAAAACATTTTAAAGATCATACTGAAAGTAATGTATTAAAACTTTTTTTTCACATGCAGCTCTGAAATCTCCAAAACCAGCTGCAGAACCAGCTGTTGCTGCTCCAGTGACAACTCCCGTTGTTGGGAAGAAAGCAGGTATTTATGTGTATTCTGTGCTATTGATAAGGTTTTTCTCTCTGACATACCTAAACACTTTCAGTATAAAAAGAGTGAAGAGCTGTACAATAACTCATTCATTACAGGAAGATTTGAGGTCCTGTTCAAGGATCTTGTTATACTAGGTACTGTCACCTAATTTTAAACAAAAACATCTCTGATATACTATGGAGACCAGTCTGTGCTCTTTTGTCTGGATGGTAATGTGTATCTTTATTTGTTGTCCTACTATGAAATTTGTGTATTCTGTTGTTTTCTTGATGTTCCTTATGTCCCGATACATGTTTTGTGAATTGTATTTTGTGTTTTCTGTGTACAAAAAGAGAAATTACACGTTTGTGAACAATTGTTGTTTGGTTTCCTGCTTTTGACTTGTCATTGAAACCCTGAGGAAAAGTGGCAGTGATGTTGAAAAACTAGAGTATTGCTACTTTCATCTGCTATGCTTAGGACCCCAGAGTAAAGCCTGCTGTGATAAAAAAAAAAAAACAAAAAAGAACTGTGAAGGTTCCAGTTCCTTTGAAACACTCTGAGCCTGTGGTCCACCAGCAGAGCTGATGTACATTCTGCTCGCCCACCATTCGAAGGACCTCATGTTACAGTAGAGCTCAGATCTTGGGCATTTGAGAAGCCACATCATGAATGTCTCTTGGCCATTGATCTGGTGACATAACCTGAAGTGGCACAATTGACTATTTTATGTCAGTTACCAGGTAGCTGTCATTTTCTGCTACTTTTAACCTTCCCTGGATTTAAATTGGTGATACAACGAGACAATACTAACAGTGGTTTACTTAGGTTTTCTGTTCATGTGTGCCGTTCTTACCTTCCTTTTGTGATTATGTTGTAAGTTTTCTGTTGTGTAGAGAAAAAGTGTTCTGTGGTCATCTTATTTCAGGTGTAGCTGGAAAATTTGTCTTAAAATATATTATTCCTGATTCTTATTCTTGCGGATTTTAACTCTCTAAATTACCTATGAAACATTTGTAGCTGCAGAAAAGCCTGATGCACCACCTGTACTAAAGCATAGAGATAAAATGCCCTCAATGGAAGAAGAAAAGCCTGAGTCAGTTGTGTTAAAGAAGATTTTGGTTGAGAAAAGCTTGCATGTAAAAGAGAAAGTAAGTCCTAAGGAGACAGTTCCGGCCATAGAGCCACTTGAATATAAAATCTCACTGGAAACAGCTGATGGAATACTGAATTCAGAGAGAGATAAACAGGAGAAAGTATCTCTTAAATATTTCGTCCTGGCTTCTGAAGAAGAGGAACCAGAAATGACACGAGTACTTACAGGTGAGAAATTAGAAGTTGAAATGGATCACATTACTTACACAAAGGATGAACTACAACTTCCGGATGAGGAAGAGAAATTGATTTCTGTAACATCTGAACATGTGGAAAGAGATTCTGGAGAAGAAAAGGAGGATGAAATTAAATTGCTTGTTCATCGTGAAGATGCCATAGAGAAAGTCTTTGAGAAGTTCAGTGTTCATGAAGGAAAGATTCCTGGATGTGAAAAAGAAGAAGAAATTGAATCAACTTGTGTACCTAAACCCAGAAAACCATATCAGACCAGGGACCAGAAAGGACTTCTAGGAAAAGAGAAAAATTCAAAAATAAGTTTGGAACCTGAAAAATTTCACATTAAGGATAAAACTTCGTTTGTACAGGATATCATAGAGGTAGACATAGGTGAAACTCCTCAGCTTAGAAATGAAAATGAGAGAGGAGGTTTTACTCCAGAGAAATCTGAAGTTTCTCTTGGAGAATCAATGAAGGAGCATGGCATACAAAGTAAAATTCAGAGGATGAAGCAATCTGGTAGCTCAGTAGCTGAAATTCCTTCAGATAAGATTCTTAACAGAGAAGCAAAGAAAATGGAAGATATACAAGATGGTGAGAAAGATAAGCATCTGGATTTTACATCAGCAGAAGTACATTCCTTAGATCTGTCTGAGGAGGCTGAGCCAGGACTGAGAAAAAATGCTGACCTAGAACACCCCACTGAAGATGAGGAAGTCCCCAGAGAAAAACCTCACACAATCTCTAAACCATCTGTTCTTAAGTCAGAAGTAGTAGAAATGGAAGCAAGAGAAAAATACTCTACAGAGAAAGAAGTTCAGTATGAGGAAGGTTTAGGACAATCATTGACTGAGAAAGCACTCCTAAGTAATAAAAAAACAGGCAAGAAGATTATACCAGAGAAGGAAGAAAAAACTGTCTTCAGCTCCCACTTAAAAAAAGGCAAAATTAGACAGTCAAATGCTCCTGAAATTCTGCCTGTGGAAAAAGAATTGGATACAGTGATGACAGAGGGAATGGTAAGTGAAGTTTCCACAGGAGAACATGAAAAGGGAGTCATATCTGAGTCAGTAAAGAAAGTTGGTATTCATCCACCACAAAGTCAAAATGAAAAACAAATTCAAGAAGTTGAAACCATTCGGGATGAACATAAAGAAACTCTACCTCACAAAAGCAGAAAAGACAAAATTGAAGAAAAGCAATCTACAGGAGGTATATCAGATGAAAAAACATCACCTGAACGTGGCATTGGAAAAAGCACATCTGGTATCATGAAAAAAGAGAAGGGAAAGCTCTCAGACAAATTATCATCAAGCAAGGGGATCCCTGCAAATGGAGAAGATACTTACTCCTCTAGCATAGGTAAGACAACTTCTAAGAAAGCAGAAGGAGAGAAAGAATACCAGAAATCAGAACCTGCTCACCTGACTGAGCAGGCCACTAGACTTTTGAGTGAAAATAAGAATTTGGATGCACCTGGAGAATCATGTGACGTTCTGGATGTTCCAGCAAAGTCTCGTGCAAAGCGAGGTGAGGAAGACTGATGCCACATTCTTCCACGAAGTGCTTGTACCATTTGCTTCAGGAGTACCACCTGCCATTGTGTTTTGGTAACACCATTCGCAATTCCATCAAGTCTGTCAGCTGGCTTTATTGGCATTCGGCCACTCTTGATGTGTTTGTCTTACCTGTCCGTACATACATCTGTGTGATCACTGTTCGTTGTCTTAGTCTTACACTTTTCTAAGACTTTGTAAGTCATTCTATGTCCCATTGTCTTCTCAGGAAAACTCATACATTTTTCAAGTATTCATTATTCCATCCACTGCAATAAAATCTGTCCTGCATTTCATTCATATCATTCTCCCATTAAAAGTATCTTTTATATTTCCTTTCACAAAAAGATAACAAGTAGCAGCATTGCATGGGTAATATTTTCAAGTCCGTGATTATTCATCACAAATTAGGTTACTAATAGAACTTCCCTAACTTGTACCAGATTGCCCTGAAATATAGATTTGATTTACACAACTTATATTTTTGTGACCTTCATTAGTTAAAGTGTGTACTTTTTTTAATAAAAAAACCTCATATAATTTTAATAGGTACTTAAACTATTTCAGCTGACAGTATTGATCAAGGGCCTAATTTTAAGTGTCAAGGAATGTCAAAATTTTATAAATTAATGAAAACACATTAAGGAAATAGGAGTTTCTAAGCTGCCTGTCAGTCTGAATATGTCTTTCCCATGCTTCAAGATACTGAACTTACTATTGAGATATAGACAGAGTACGTTCTGTAAGCATATAGATATGTTTATATCCTTTCCTCCCCTTTTACATGTTGGTAACTACAGGAAGGAAAAATCTGATTGGTAAAATACATGCTTGTCTTAGTTTTAATAAGTGTGGTTTTTTAACTACATTCCTAACAATCTTGCTGTTCTGCTTCAGAGGCCAAGCCACCAAAAGAAGAAACTCCGAAGAGTATCAGTCCAGTCAAAGGTAGGAGAGTACAAGCAATGCCTTGTCATGGTTTAACTCCAGCTGGTAATCAGGCCCCACACAGCAACTCACTCACTGCCCTGTGGTGGGAGGGGGGAAAGAATCAGAAGGGTAAAAATGAGAAAACTCATGGGTTGAGGAAAAGCAGTGCACGCAAACAAAGCAAAAGAAGTTGTTTGTTTGGGTTTTTTTAACCATTCAGCTCTTCCCATGAGCAGGCAGGTGTTCACCCACATACAGGACAGCAGGGTTCCATCCCTTGAAGGGCAAATGTCCTAACTCTGAATGCCCTGCCTTCCCTCTTCCCCTGCTTTGTATACCGAGCATGACCAATTGGTGTAGCATATCCCTTTGGTCAGCTGGGATCAGCTTTCCTGGCTGTATCTCCTCACAATTTCATGTGCACTCCCAGCCTACTCAGTGGTGGGGCAGTATGAGAAGCAGAAAAGGCCTTGACTCTGCAGTGCCTCTCAGCAATCACAAAAACATCTCTGTGTTATCAAGACTGCTTTCAACACTAATCCAAAACATAGCCCCACATTAGCTACTTAGAAGACTATTAAATCTACCCCAGCCAGAATCAGCACAGCCTACAATCAAAAGCAATTAATCAGGATTGGTTTATTCATTTCTGAATCTGAATTACAGCCAAGAAGACACCTTCACCAGCAGATGCAGAAAGAAGGAAACTCAGGCCAGGTAGCGGTGGTGAGAAACCTCCTGAAGAGCCTCCATTTACTTACCAGCTCAAGGCTGTACCACTGAAGTTTGTCAAGGAGATGAAAGATATAGTGCTAAAAGAAGCTGAGTCTGTTGGATCTTCTGCAATCTTTGAAGTCCTTATTTCACCATCCACTGCAATTACCAGCTGGATGAAAGATGGGAGTAACATCCGAGAGAGCCCAAAACACAAGTTTATTGCTGATGGCAAAGATAGGAAGCTGCATATTATTGATGTCCAGCTGTCCGATGCTGGTGAATATACTTGTGTATTGCGACTGGGGAACAAAGAGAAGACCTCTACAGCCAAACTTATTGTTGAAGGTATTCCCTGTTTCAAATTTATCAATAATTTAGGCTAGCTACTCCTCAAACTGGTGCTTTGTAATTTTACAGTAGTTAGTAGATGCATTCTTTTGTTTCCCTCGATCACTGCACATATTACATAAGGTATTTCTGCATCACTTGTTCTATATATAAAGGAGATAAATCAAAATAATTTGTTTCCCACAGAACTCCCAGTGCGGTTTGTGAAAACCCTTGAAGAAGAAGTGACTGTCATTAAAACCCAGCCACTGTACTTAACTTGTGAGCTTAACAAAGAAAGAAATGTGGTCTGGAGAAAGGATGGTAAAATCATCAAAGCCAAGCCTGGGAAATTTGCTCTGGGAGTTATTGGTTTGTCACATTCCCTCACAGTCGCTGATTCAGATGATTCTGATGCTGGCACTTACACCGTTACTGTGGAAGACTCTGAACTATCATGCTCATCTTGTGTTAGGGTAGTAGGTAAGCAACCAAAACCGTGTTCTTTTTTCTCTCTAGGCTATTTGGTCTGGTTTAAAATTATGAAATCCTTTTCTCATAGTCTTACAGTATAAGTGGACAGCTTTTAAAAGCTTGTTGTAATACAAAATCTCTTTGTTCTATTTCTTCTCTTTTTTTTGGCACATCTATTTGTAATAAAAGTCTGCTAAGCTGTTTTCTTATGTAACTTTTTGTCATGCAGAAGTTATAAGGGACTGGTTAGTAAAACCCATAAGAGACCAGCATGTTAAACCAAAAGGAACAGCTACTTTCAGCTGTGACATTGTCAAGGATACACCAAACATTAAATGGTTTAAAGGAGATGAGGAAATTCCTGCTGAGCCCACTGACAAAACAGAAATCTTGAAAGAAGGAAATAAAATTTTCCTGAAAATCAAGAATGCTGGTCCCGCTGATGTTGGAGAATATGCAGTGGAAGTTGAAGGTCGCAGATACCCGGCTAAACTGACCCTTGGTGGTAAGGAAGCTTTTATTTGGATTATATTTAATCAGCTTGTAGGCCAATGTTGAAAAACATCTAAATAAACAAACAAAAAAGGTAACCCGAATTATTATGAAGCTTTATTAAAACTTTATCTAATCATTCATGTGTTCATTTGTGCATTCTAGAACGTGAAGTTGAACTTCTGAAGCCATTAGAGGATGTTACAGTTTATGAGAAAGAAACAGCAAACTTTGATACAGAAATATCTGAAGATGATGTTCCTGGTGAATGGAAGCTGAAAGGAGAAGTCCTGAGACCTTCACCTGTAAGCATCTTTGAATTTTGAAACACAATTTATTTAAATTACATACTGTGAACAGATTCCTTGAATCCTTATGGTAAGACCTGTCATTGCTACTCACTCCAGAATATATGACTAAAACATACTGATTCTCTAAGTAAGGATTATATCTTATAAAAGCTAAGTTTTGAAGGCCTTCATTTTCTTAAGGTATTACAGCACACCATTCAGACAATAATAGAAACATCCTACATTCATTTTAGGAATGATTCTGACATTCTAAAGAAGTGTGGAATGCTGAAGAAATGTACTCCATTTTTTAATCACTGAGTAAAAGTGTTAACTTTCCTTGAAAGTTTCATTCTTCCAACCTGACTCTTTACCACATACCCAATGTTTATGAAAATCCCTTTATTAAAAACACATAGCAATGCTGGTATTTGTATTTAACAAAGCCTGTCATCTTTGCAGACTTGTGAAATCAAAGCTGAAGGAGGAAAACGTTTCCTAACCTTGCACAAGGTCAAGTTAGAGCAAGCTGGTGAAGTCCTTTACCAGGCCTTTAATGCTGTCACTACAGCTATCCTGACAGTGAAAGGTATGATGCCCCACCGAGTATGACACCTGCTTAGACAGACTTCACATGGAGCATGTTACAAACAATGTGTTATCTTCTGCTTCCAGAAATCGAATTGGACTTTGCTGTGCCCCTAAAAGATGTCACTGTTCCCGAGAAGCGCCAGGCAAGGTTTGAATGTGTCCTTACCAGAGAGGCCAATGTTATATGGTCTAAAGGCACTGATATACTCAAGATCGGAGAAAAATTTGACATCATTGCAGATGGAAAGAAGCACATTCTTGTCATCAATGATTCACAGTTTGATGATGAGGGAGAATACACTGCTGAAGTTGATGGCAAGAAGAGCACAGCAAGACTATTTGTGGAAGGCAAGTATATTCTCATGAACAGAAGAATTAAAAAAAATGGATAAAGAATATGTCTTTAAGAACTGCCTTAGACTTTTTTCTGATTGTATTTATGTGTCTCCATTACAGGTGTGAGGCTTAAGTTCATATCACCTCTAGAGGATCAAACAGTGAAAGAAGGGGAAACAGCTCACTTTCAGTTTGAGCTTTCTCATGAAGACATGCTTGTGAAATGGTACAAAAATGAAAAGAGACTTCACACAAGTAGAACAGTTTTAATTACTTCAGAAGGCAAAGTTCATAAACTAGAAATGAGAGAAGTAACACTTGATGATATCTCGGAAATAAAGGCCGTAGTCAAGGACTTGAGCACACAAGCCAACCTGAAAGTCTTAGGTAATTACATAAGTAATTTAAAACATGCTATAGAATAAGTATTAACCATTTTTATTAGTAGAAAGGGACAAAATGTTGACATTTTAGTAAATTTGTGTAACTAATTTATCTTATCCGCTATGCCTTTTGTAGAGGCCGATCCATATTTCACTGTGAAATTACAAGACTACAGTGCTGTAGAGAAAGATGATATTACTCTGGAGTGTGAACTTAGCAAAGATGTGCCAGTGAAATGGTACAAAGATGGTGAAGAGCTAATAGCTTCCAACAGAATTTCCATAAAAACGGATGGCTTGCGCCGTATCCTGACGATCAAGAAGGCTGCAGAGAGTGATAAGGGTGTTTATGAGTGTGACTGTGGAACCGACAAGACAAGTGCCAATATCAGCGTTGAGTGTAAGTTATCATGTCTTTGCTAAGGGAAAGTACTGAAACCTTTTGAAACCAGTGTAGACAGACAGACACTCTCTAGAGAGCAAGACCAAAAATGTAGACCTGTAGATGATGAATGGCTGAAATATCTGGATTTAAAGTTGTTAAAAGTGATTACAAGAGACAATATAATTGATGATAGATAAATCGCTGTTACAAAGACAGTGATGATCAGTTAGTCTCTCTGTCCATTTGCAGTTAGGAAAAAATCAGTTTAGTTTACTGTAACAGATATCTGGGTTAATTACTAGGAAAAATATTCTTACCAAAAATAACTAAATTTTCAGACATATTAAAGAAGGAGCTTGTAGACTGCCACCTTGCAGCATTTTAGGAAGAGGTTATATAAACAGTTACTGGTCATAGCATTTGAATGCCCAAGAGAAGGAATAGGGAGAAAGTTGAGATCCTTTCCAGTATTACATTTCTATGGTATACAATTTGTGAGTAAACAAATGTGAACTTTTGATATTTTTTTTTTTTTTTTTTTTTAGCTCGCCTTATTAAAGTGGAGCGCCCACTGTATGGAGTGGAAGTATTTGTTGGTGAAACAGCACGCTTTGAAATTGAAATTTCTGAGCCTGATGTCCATCCTGTATGGAAGCTAAAGGGAGAAACCCTAACACCTTCACCTGTAAGGTTTCTTCTTTATTTTTAGACCATAATTTACAGTAGAAAAATATGTTTAATAGTAGTGATTTCTTAGTGGTTTCTTAGAATATTCATATTTGGGGTGGGGTGTGTCTTTCTTTATCACCAGGACTGTGAAATCATTGAAGATGGGAAGAAGCATATTCTTGTCCTTCATAACTGCAAACTTGATATGACTGGAGAAGTGTCTTTCCAAGCTGCCAATGCTAAAAGTGCTGCTAATCTGAAAGTGAAAGGTACAGTCTGCACTTGGCCAGCATTTCCATGTGTATTTCAGGGCATGAGAACAAATCTAATGTCAGAAAGCACTGTATGAACTGATCTGAAAGAGTTCTTCTTTGATTTCAGAACTGCCTCTTATCTTTATCACTCCACTAAGTGATGTGAAGGTCTTTGAGAAGGATGAAGCTAAGTTTGAATGTGAGGTGTCCAGGGAGCCCAAGACTTTCCGCTGGTTGAAAGGAACAGAAGAGATCACTCCTGATGAAAGATTTGAAATTATTTCAGACGGAACAAAGCATGCTTTGATTATTAAATCAGTTGCCTTTGAGGATGAAGTAAAATACACGTTTGAAGCTGAGGATAAAAGAACAAGTGCCAAGCTAATTATTGAAGGTTTGTTCGACTTTGTCTTTCTATAAAAGTTTTGCAACATAGTACTTGCATAGTTTATATCGATAACATTATTGTAAATTGCATGTTCTGTTGTTGTAGGTATCCGCCTGAAATTCCTTACTCCTCTCAAGGATGTAACAAAGAAGGAGCGAGAAACTGCAGAGTTCACTGTGGAACTCTCCCATGACAATATCTCTGTGGTCTGGTTCAAGAATGACCAACGATTACATACCAGCAAAGTGGTTTCAATGACAGATGATGGCAAATTCCACACACTCACAATCAAAGATCTTACTATTGATGATACTTCTCAGATTAAAGTGGAAGCTATGGGCAAATCCTCAGAAGCTAAACTCACTGTTCTTGGTAAGAATACCCAAAAAAATTACCTGATGTGTATTATCAGAAGAGTTTTATTAATAAAAAATAGTGATCAGAAAGTCTTGGGATTGGCCTAAATCTAAATTATGATTTTGAAAATCTAACAGTTTGTTTTTTTTCCATGGGTCTCCATTTACCTATTCACAAAGAATGATTACAATAACTTTAAAATTTCATGCAAAGGTGCAAAGTTAGTTACTATGTACTTAAAAGAGTGCTCTGAAACTCCTAGAGCATCAAAAGAATGTTGTCAGTAATATTAGTAATGCCCTGAATTGTTTCTTAGGTGTTTATTGTTTTATTTTTTGTAACAGAACTGTGAAAAAGGACTATATTTAATCTTTCCTGCAGGACGTAAACAGATAATGTATTTTGTGGTAGACACTAGTTGTTTTTTCTGGAAGACTAAAACTTCAGACTGAAATACATCTTAACTTTTGCTTGCAGAGGGAGACCCTTATTTCACTGGGAAGCTGCAGGATTACACTGCTGTAGAGAAAGATGAAGTAATCTTACAATGTGAAATCAGCAAAGCAGATGCCCCAGTGAAATGGATGAAGGATGGCAATCCAATTACTGCATCAAAGAATGTTGTTATTAAGGCTGATGGTAAAAAGAGAATCCTTATTCTCAAGAAAGCTTTGAAGAAAGACATTGGACAGTACACTTGTGACTGTGGTACTGATCAAACCTCTGCTAAACTTGATATTGAAGGTATGGTTATTTTAATGGGCTGCTCCGTAGAGATGTTTTGGGATCTGTTGGAGACTGAGGGAATCAATCACGTTTTTCTTCTCCAGACCGGGAGATTGAGATTGTACGACCACTATACAGTGTGGAGGTGATTGAGACAGAGACTGCCCGTTTTGACATTGAGATCTCTGAGGAAGGTGTCCATGGCAATTGGAAGCTAAAAGGAGAACCGCTGACTGAATCAGCTGTAAGCAAATATTTCAGGATATTTTTTATGTGTGTCTCAACGCTTTGCAGGGAGATGGGGGGTGAGGGAGAGGATGACTGCAGAAACTAAACGTGATCTCTTTCTGCTTTCAGTAAGAGTCACAACCTTAAAAATAGTGGGTTTTTTAACTAATAAATTTTTAAATGTAGTACAAATGTAATCCAAACTAGCTAAATAACCGATACATTCTGCATTGCTAACAATACGTAACAATCATGTATCCAAAGTGCAAAGACCCTGTGGACTTTACTAAAACATAATGGCATTTGAAAATGCATATTTTGGATTGCATGCTTTTGCCTGTGGGTTTTGAGTTATATTTGGTTTAAATAGATGTTTTGAGATATATTTGGTTTAAATAGGTATTTGGTTTAAATAAATTATTTGGTTTAAATATATTTGATTTAAATGTAATGTGGATCACATTTCCAAACTCCTTTTCATTTCTGTGACAGTTAAAATTGGTGTAAAATTGTATAGGACTTATTCAAATATTCTTAATTCCCTGCTGAAAGGATCTGGAAAAAAAACAATACAATCAGAACTGGCAAAAATTTGGCTTCTATGTAATGATACAAATGTGAATAATACACAAAGATTGGAAGTTCTATGAAAGTCAGTGTCTGAATAAAAGAAGGAAAGGTCTTCTCAAGGAAAGGTCATAGCACAAGCTTAGCAATTTTTACTTCCCATGGGGTAACTAGGCCTCTGACTGGTCTACATATATATTAATATATTGGCTACTCAAGTCAACACGCAAATGTGTTGCTTCTTGCCCTTTCTTCCTAAGAGGAAGCTGACTGTATTAAGAAGAGAGTTTGAAAGAAAAGGCCTGTGAATGAACATTTATAAGGTATATTTCATGTGGCAGTGGGCCTAAGAGTTGTGACTGGAGTAGAAGAAACCAGATGCATGGTACGAGGCGAAGTAGGGGCTCTTTCAGAGAGTAGTACATAAATTGTTTCAATTATGTTTTTGCAGGAATGTGAAATCAAGGAGGAAGGAAAAAAGCACTTCCTTACACTGTACAATGTACGCTTAGATCAAGCTGGTGGAGTAGATTTCCAAGCAGCAAATGCCAAGTCTGCTGCCCACCTTCGAGTGAAACGTAAGTGTCTCTTAAACTGAAATTAATTGATTAATTAAGTGAAAACATGGTACTCACTGCCTCTTTGGAATGCATGGAAAATCTCTATAATCTATTGAACCCACTGCAATCCTTTCCAGAACAGCAACTCAGGGTTTAGTTACTCTGGTCATCTTAATTTTTTTTGTTAAGGAATGTTCTATGTGTTTCTTAACCTTATGTATCATTTATTCATATGGGACAAGTAAAATTAAGGAAATGGCCTTGAAGGCTTTTTCATGGTCTGGCAACATATGCTGTTATGAAATAAAATATTGCAAGCAAAGGCTTTGCTACATCAAAGTATCACGTTCACCGGAGAGGATAGGATGACAGTGATATCTGGGGATAGGGTTAAGGGCTTGATGGACAGGGACAGACTACACGGTTGAAGACCACTTGTTTCCCACTCCAATCCTAGCCCTCGCTATTTTGGAAACACATGCCTTATCTAGCAACAGGCATGCAAGGCTTGGCAAGGAGACAGATGCACAGCAACTTTCCTGCTGACCTTGTTCAATTTAAAGAAACACGCTCTGCAAATAGGAAATTGTAGGTGACCAGCCCTCCCCTAAGGACCCAGGGTGGCCTCTTCTATTTAGGGAATTTAAAGAGCAGCATTGCGATGTCTGGCTCTCTTGAGGGAAGCCACCATGGAGATTAGTACATAAGGGCAGCAGCTCTCTCTTGGGTAGAAGTGACTAATCTAAAAATTATGTCTTCTCCTTACCAAGCTCGAGTAATTGGCTTGCTGAGACCCCTCAAGGATGTAACAGTGACAGCTGGGGAATCAGCAACCTTCGATTGTGAACTCTCTTATGAGGGAATCCCAGTAGAATGGTTCCTGAAAGGAAAGAAACTGGAGCCCAGTGATAAGGTAAAGAAACTAAACTTTACTTTTTCTCATGTTTCCTCCTCCTTCTTTCAACTCTCTTCCCCTTCTTTATTAATTATTTATTTTCTGCCAGATGAAGTACTAAGACACAGCAATATTGTAGTGCTGGTATGCCAAATGCTAAGTCCTCCCTAAATCAGATACAACAATTTTTCCTAGAAATTCCAGTATTCTGGGATACTACAAGTATTTATCATACAAAGGGAAACTAAGGTTCCAAAATATTAATCATTACAACAGTGATTTTGTACCTGATTATGTTGAAGACTCAGTCACAGGGATACTGAATAATTTTTGCTCAGGTTACCTGTGGTTACAGTGAGAGCATTTTGAAAGGAGCTATCAGGAAAAGCCTTTTTTTCTCCTGAATGCTGAGTTGCAGTCCAATTCAACATATAAGGGGATTAAGAGGATTCAAATTCCATTTCAGGCATTTGTTCTGGCTCTCCAGATAACTCTCTGGGCAGATTTGCTTGTCAGGCACTTCTCACTAGCTATTTTTAACCCTTCATCAAGTGCTGGCTCTTAACTCTGAGATCTGAGCAGCTTGGAATGCAGTCAGTTTAATGTTTAAAGTTAATGGAAAGGGACACAAATAAAGGAAAATAAATTAATACATTAAGAAATGGAAATGGATATTACTGGTTGTAAAATGTCTTTTTTGCATACTAGATCTAAAGAAAATAATGCAAATTAAAATAAAAGTTGGAAACCTCTGACAAAGTAAACTTTCAAGGCATTGCATGACCTAGCAAAGTTTCGGAACCTATAATATATTATACTATAATATAAGCCTCTAATAATGCTTTGGTACAGATTGCTATTTCTTTTAAATACAATTTTTATCATATTTGTTCAGGTTTTGCTCGATGTTTCTGAGCTTGAACAAATTTGCATAAATAATAACTATTTATTAAAAGAAATAGAATGTAGAAATAGAAAAATCAAAGCAGATCATGGTGATAAGGGACCATATTACAGTATTTAAGGACAGATAAACAAAGTTGAAACTCAGCAGATGAGTCATGAAATAAATCAAGGTAATTACTTCTGAGTTTCAGAATAAAAATGTGAAAAGCTATTGATCAGTGCAATGGATTGATAGTTATTACTACCTGGCAAGAAAAATATTGTATGTTCGATATTCTGTATGATGGAACTTTATTTTGGTCTTTTCTGTCTGAGCTGTCATTTTAATTACGTGAAAAAAAAATTCCAGATTTCATATACAGTCAGTTCACGTATACAGTCAAAACTGTCATTTGAACAGTTGAAATTTTATCAAGATGAAATTGAAAGTAAACCATATATTTACTTAATGCATCACTTTCTACCCATTTAAAATAGCCCCTTAAAACACATTTACAGCTGTCTTCAAGAATCAATTTATTTGTATAAGTATTTCATTTTAGCTGTTGCAAATTCAAACCGTTTTATTACCCCTGTGGCTGGCACTCAGCTGAACATGTATAACCTTTATTCATTGAAGTAATTTTTTTTGTTTGCTATGATTACAAAGTAGTTTCTGCTGTAGGTCATCACAGAAATCAGTCTTTTAGGCAGAATTTTAAACCAGATTTTAATAATAGAAAGTCAAATCGGCTTTTCCAGAAAAGCGTATGTAGGGGGTGCCAAATCCTTTTATATTTGCAAGTTTTTACTTACATGTAGGCAGCAGTAATACCAACTTTTCCCATAAATTTGCTTATTTTTTTACTTATTAATACCTTTTCAAAATAGACATCATCTCAAGTCAGCCTCAAAATCCTCAAAGCATTGAGGATTGAACTATATCTAGTATATACAAAAGGAAATTATCAAAATTTCACATAAAAGTGGACAACCAAGCTTCACAAATAATAAATAGGATGCTATTTCTTGAAATATTTCTTAAATACTTGTTGTAGATGCTCACAAAGGGGTTTTGTGTACTTTATAAGGTTGTGCCCCGTGCTGAAGGGAGAGTTCACACGCTTATTCTTAGAGACGTCAAGTTAACAGATGCAGGAGAGGTATCACTGACAGCAAAAGACTTCAGAACTCAAGCCAATCTTTTTGTGAAAGGTAAGTCAGTCATTTTAGTTAAACCATAATCAGTATTAATGATCCATTCATGATTCATCCTGGAACAGGATGCTAATACACACCATGTATCAAATGAGTGGGATCATACATGCAATATTGAACTGGTAGAAAACTTTCCTGATTTAAAAAGCCACCTACTTAAAATCTCTGTGCTTCACAGAAGGGCTGAACAAGGGAAAACACTGGAAATGTGTCAGATGTGGGAGATTAAGCAGTTCATTAGGACTTCCAAGGCTTTGCTGCAGACTTGAACATTCAGTTGGCCTCAAGAGGACCCACAAATACTGGCCTTTGTGGCTCCCAGTGGCTTTTCCTGTTCTTTTGAATATTCAGAAACCTATGAGGGTATAACTACACCATCAGTCAAGGGACATAACACTGTCTGTATGCTTGTACTGCTTGCAAGCTGTGTATCAAGAAATAAAAGAACTGCACACACTAATACAGTAATTCAAGGAAAAATTGAAAAAAACCCCCAAATATTCTCTAAATTCACAGTATAATTTTAGAGTCACGGAGATCACATGGATATGGTTAAGCTAAAGAAATTGAGTTGCAAGGCTTTGTGATGATTTGCAAGTAAAAAGCCTATGGACAAGGATATCATTCAGTCTAATCTTACGGTAGGCTGAAAATGAGGAAATTACCTGAATTAACCAAAATAAAGTCTGTGCAATAAAAATAAAAAATGTTTTAAGAAACCTTCAGTAGGGACATCTAAGAGTCTTTTTGACTATTCAGTCAAGAAAAATTAGTAAACAGCATGGGACAGTTCTGTACAAGCAGAAGACTGGCTTTTCTATCAAAAATGTATCTGTTTCTTTTAGAACCCCCAGTTGAATTTACTAAACCACTTGAGGACCAGACTGTTGAAGAGGAGGCCACTGCAGTACTGGAATGTGAAGTTTCCAGGGAAAATGCAAAAGTTAAATGGTTCAAAAATGGAGAAGAAATTCACAAATCAAAGAAGTATGATATCATTGCTGATGGCAGGGTCAGAAAACTCATCATCCGCGGCTGCACACTGGATGATGCAAAAACATATGCCTGTGATGCTAAGGATTTTAAGACATCATGTTTTCTCAATGTGGAGCGTGAGTAATTTACAGTTTTCTACAAAATGTCTAGGTGCTGTAAAAGCAGTGTATTAATGACTACGACTGACAGTAATATCAACATTCACAATTTTTTACTTATCTAGTGTAGACTTCCCTCTACTAAAAATTTTCTATTCTCTTACAGCTATTCGTGTTGAATTCCTGAAACCTCTGACTGACCTTGAAGTTAAAGAAAAAGAATCTGCTCGGTTTGAATGTGAGATTTCTCGTCCAAATATCAAGGTCCGTAGTAACACTTTCTAATCTGAGTAACTCCTTCAGCTAGAGGGGAAAACTTTATTGTATATTGCTATAAAAGAACACATTGAAATCTGTGATGAGCATGTTAATAATCATGTTAATTTGTTCTTAAACAGGTGAAGTGGTTTAAGGATGGCATGGAAATTAGAAAAGGCAAAAAGTATGACATAATTTCTAAAGGTGCAGAACACATTCTTGTCATCAGTAAGTGCGTCTTTGATGATGAAGCTGAATACTCCTGTGAAGCAAAAACAGCTCGAACTTCCGGCCTACTTACAGTGATAGGTAAACACAGTGTTTTAGAATCTAATATGTGAACAATAAAAAATGTGAGAGTGGGGTTTTTTTATGACAGGCTTTAATATCTTTCAAAATTCTTTTTTCAGAGGAAGAGGCTGTTTTCACAAAAAATCTTCCTGATCTTGAAGTAAATGAAAGTGACACTGTAAAATTGATCTGTGAAGTTTCAAAGCCTAATGCTGAAGTTACTTGGCTTAAAGGAGACGAAGAGGTGCCTGATGGTGGGAGATTTGAACACATTTCTGATGGCAGAAAGAGAATTCTTATTATACATAATGCTCATCCTGAAGATGCTGGCAAATACACTTGCAAGCTCCCGAGCTCAAGTACGACAGGGAAACTTACTGTACTTGGTAAGAGCACTACTTTGGTGGGCTTTTATCATGGAAAAAAGAATAAAATTAAAAACATGAAAAAATCAGTAATAATACGCAACTTGGTTTATTTAATTCTCAAGTAAAAATAAAATAAAATAAAACAAAATAAAATGAAATATGTATCTACAAAAATGTTTTCTTTCAGAACTTGCAGCAGAATTTCTGACCAGACCACAAAATATTGAGGTGCTTGAAGGAGAAAAAGCTGAATTTGTCTGTTCAGTGTCCAAAGAAGCCATTACAGTACAGTGGCTGAGGGGTGACACAGTCCTGGAGCCTGGTGATAAGTACGACATCATTTCAGATGGCAAAAAGAGAACACTTGTGGTTAAAGACTCTCTTCTAGGAGATACAGGAATGTATACCGTCATGGTTGGTGAAGCTAAAGCTACAGCACACTTAGCAGTGATTGGTAAGCTTTATTTTAACAATGTCTAGGTGCGTGTTTTGTTGCATTCTTTATACGACATGATGTCCTATTTCTTCTGTTTTCTCGATTTCAGAAAAACTCAAGATTATAACTCCTCTTAAAGACCAAGAAGTTACTGAGTGTCAAGAAATTATCTTCAACTGTGAAGTCAATAAAGAGGGTGCCAAAGAGAAGTGGTACAAAAATGATGAGGCAATATTTGATAGTGCAAAGTACATTATTGTTCAGAAGGGTGTAGTCTACACTCTCAGAATCAGAGATGCAGAGTTGAAAGATCAGGCTACTTACACCATCTCACTGACAAACCAGAGAGGTGAACATGTTAAAAGCTCTGCTACCTTAAAAGTATTAGGTAAGTAAGTTGCACTGCATTAAAATTATTTTGTCATTTACATTCAATTTCAAATGAGGATTTAAAAATGTTCACTTTTTTGTCATAACAGAGGAGGATCTCAGAATTGTTGAGCCCCTTGAAGACATTGAGACCATGGAAAAGAAAACGGTCACATTCTGGTGCAAAGTCAATCGCCTTAATGCAACTCTCAAATGGACGAAAAATGGAGAAGAGATCACGTTTGACAGGCGCATTTTGTACAAAATTGATAAATTCAAGCACTCATTGATCATTAAAGACTGTGGATTTATAGATGAAGGTGAATACACTGTTACTGCTGGACAGGACAAATCAGTTGCAGAGCTTCTCATCACAGAAGCACCAGCAGACTTCACTGAACATCTTCAGGACCAGACTGTCACTGAATTTGATGATGCTGTCTTTACATGCCAGCTTTCCAAAGAGAAAGTCAGTGTAAAATGGTACAGAAATGGAAGAGAAATCAAAGAAGGCAAAAAGTATGTACATTTTATTAGGCTTCTGAATGTGCTGAACATGCTTGTTTTACTTTATTGCTTTGTCTGGAAACTAAAATACTGCTTATTTTTCTCCCCTATAAAGATACCAGTTTGAAAAGGATGGAAATCTGCACAGATTAATCATAAAAGACTGTAGACTAGATGATGAGTGTGAATATTCCTGTGGAGTGGATGACAGGAGATCTAGGGCAAGACTTTTTGTTGAAGGTATGTGTAAAATTGAATGGGATTTACTTCTACATTATTTAATAATAGTAGAAACAATAAACAAATAACACCAAATAAATTAACATTTATTTCAGAAATCCCTGTTGAAATTATTCGACCACCACAAGATATTTATGAAGCTCCTGGTGCAGATGTCATCTTCATGGCTGAGTTGAACAAAGATGGTGTGGAGGTCAAGTGGTTGAGAAACAACATGATTATCATCCAAGGTGACAAACATCAGATGATGAGTGAAGGGAAGGTCCACAGGCTGCAAGTGTGTGACATAAAGCCCCGTGACCAAGGGGAATACAGATTTATTGCCAAAGATAAGGAAGCTAGAGCTAAACTTGAATTAGCTGGTAAGTTGCTTGCTTTGTGCTTCTTTTATAAAATTTTAGATTAGTGAATTCTTGTTTAACTAAATTAATCTTTGGGTATTCATTTTAGTTCAACTCTTTGAAAGAACAATGAGTCTAAGAAAAGTGTTCAATTATTTGAAGTTTGTTTAACAAGTCTGTTAAACTATATGAGTATGAATTTAAACAATGAACGTATTTTGTTATACCATGCTGATGTAGCTGTTCAGGAAAATATGTCACTTTTCAATCTGTGTATACCGACAAGCAAGATTTAAGCTGAAAGGAGATTTAAGCTTTTCATTAAAAAATCACTGAAAAATATAAAGATTATTTGGCCTACTCATATAAGACATTTAATTCCTGATTTGTCTATTTTACAGAATCAACCAATAAAATAATTAAATTAGTTCTCAAAAAGCAACTCCTTCTTTCCTGATTTCATTGGAGGTCAGAGTACATACCAACTAGCCTGCATTTCTTTCTGTGGAGTTGTCCAATTAGTATGTGAAGAATTTCCTTAGAATTTACACAGCAGCTCCTTTTACTTTTCTATGTTAGCTTCTTTGCTGACTGCACAAATATATCAATTCTTTATATACATACATATATATATATATGCAAGTACTGACTTTTCACATTCATCTTTCTTAGCTGCACCTAAAATCAAGACTGGTGATCAAAACCTTGTGGTTGATGTTGGGAAGCCTTTAACTATGACTGTCCCATATGATGCCTACCCAAGAGCAGAAGCTGAGTGGTTGAAAGCAGGGGAAAGTCTGCCCACAACAACTGTTGATACAACAACTGACTGCACTACCTTCAAAATTTATGAAGCAAAGAAATCAGATAAGGGAAGGTACAAGGTTGTGCTTCGAAACAAACATGGCCAGGCAGAAGCATTCATCAATGTAGAGGTCATTGGTACGTACTTGTGTTACTAAAACCTTACTTAGCATTATTTCACAGAATAAAAGCCTTTATTGAGGCTTCCCTCATGGGGAAGCTGCATATCATATTGAGGTCTTCCCCTCAGACTCTTCTTCTCCAGCCAGAGGGAAAAAAAATAGATGCAATGCCCTGAAGTATTGTCATATCTTTAATAGATGTTCCAGGTCCAGTTAGAAACTTGGAAGTCACTGAAACTTATGATGGTGAAGTTGGTCTCGCATGGCAAGAACCAGAAAGTGATGGTGGAAGTAAAATCATTGGCTACGTCGTTGAAAGACGTGATATCAAGCGTAAGACCTGGATTGTGGTCACAGATCATGCTGAAAATTGTGAATACACTGTTACTGGACTTCAGAAAGGAGGAGTTGAGTACCTCTTCCGTGTTAGTGCACGCAACAGAGTGGGCACTGGCGAGCCAGTGGAAACAGACACACCTGTGGAAGCTAAGAGCAAATTTGGTGAGCAGAAGTTATGAAAAACTCAATGATCGATGGTTGTGTAAGAAAAGCAGTTGCAAATTCTAACAATAGGTAAAACCTACATACCTTGTTTTTCTTTTTTTTCCTCCTAAAATAAAATGCAGATGTTCCCGGTCCTCCTCAAAATGTAGAAGTTACTGATGTGAACAGGTTTGGAGCCACACTTAGCTGGGAACCACCAGAGTATGATGGAGGATCTCCAATTACGGGCTATGTTATTGAACTGCGTAACAGAGGTACCATCAGATGGGAGCCAGCTATGACCACAGGAGCTGATGAACTGTCAGCTGTTCTGACTGATGTTGTGGAAAATGAAGAATATTTCTTCAGAGTAAGAGCTCAAAACATGGTTGGAGTTGGCAAACCAAGTCCTGCTACACGTGCAGTAAAAATCATGGACCCAATTGGTAAGTATGCAAAGTATGTATAATTATGATTGCATTATGAGACAGGAGCATTTTGGATGCTGTGTGTGCAAGAAATTTCAGTTGATGAATGTGTGTGCTGCAAATGCAGTGTACAGTCAGATTTTCCCTACTTTTTGCCTTCAAACACTTCAAACATAGCAGGAGTACCTTGCTACCATTGGATTTATTAAGAACTTCAAATATTTTGTCTCTGAAGTTAGGATCTAACTTCAATTTAAAAAATTTGTTTAGAAAAAACTATGCAAAGGCTTTAAAAACAGCACTGTAGGATAGAAACAGTTAATTTGCAGAACCATGTTCTGTTATCAGTTGCACAAATGTATTTGTTTCACTTTTTTTTCAGAGAGACCAAGTCCTCCCATTAACCTTGAGCACTCAGATCAAACTAAGTCATCAGTTCAGCTCACATGGGAACCTCCTCTCGATGATGGAGGAAGTCCAATCTTAGGCTATATTGTTGAAAGACAAGAGGAAGGAACAGACAAGTGGATTCGTTGTAATCCAAAACTAGTACCTGCTCTTACTTTTAAGGTACGATGTTCTCTTCATCAAATGTAGGTAAAATCAAAGGTAAAATGTGTAGATCATCTTTAATATGAGGTAGTAAATGATTGTTTGTGCTTTTTAGGTAACTGGATTGAAACAAGGATCCAGTTATTACTACAGAGTCTCAGCAGAAAATGCAGCTGGTGTGTCTGACCCAGCAGAGGCTATTGGGCCATTAACTGCAGATGATACTTTTGGTAAGCCATATGCTATTTATTAAAAACAATTAATCAGATAAGGCACACAGTTAAAGTCCATCTTGTGGGTCATATGTATATTTTTCTCGAGATAACTGGTACACCTTTGACATTTGAGATTATGAGTTGTTTCTCCTCCATTATGAATTCTGAAGATAATTATCTGAACTATTAGATAGAAGCCTATTAGGTTTCCTGAGGAGCAAGGCATGACCTTTTGTTTCCTGACCTACCTTTGTGGAAGGTGTGAGGTAACAGAAAGAAAAAAAAGGGCAGAGAAGATCCCTAAAAAAAAATTAAACAATGCAAAATTTTTACATTTAAGGGTACATTAGATGTCATACTTGGTAATACTAATCTCCCTTACAATCTCACATATTTTTTAAAAAACCCAAAACATTTAGGCAGGAGAGGTAGGGAGTCATAAGGCAGAGCTAGGTTTAGATGGGCTGAGATACACTAGAGCTACAGGCTGAGATACAGTCAGAATCAGCCTCTCAACACAATTATCATTAGCCGTGTTCATAACATCTCAAAATAATTCATTGAATCTATTTTCCATTTTTTCCAGTTGAACCTACAATGGACCTAAGTGCATTTAAAGATGGGCTGGAAGTTATTGTTCCAGAACCAATCAAGATCCATGTTCCCATCACTGGCTACCCTGTGCCAACTGCCACATGGTATTTTGGTGACCAAGTCTTAGAAGAGGGTGATCGTGTGAAAATGAAGACCACTGCCTCCTTTGCAGAACTTGTAATTACTCCGAGTGAGCGCCCAGACAAGGGAATTTATTTCTTAACATTAGAAAACCCTGTGTCATCTGTTACAGGAGAAATTAATGTTAATGTCATTGGTAAGTGAACATGTATATATTCTAGCAATAACATTCCATATTTGTCTTGCTAAAATCTAATTAGATTAATAACATGTAATCTCACAACATCCAACCAAGTATATTAAAATATAACTAAAAACTAGAAGCCCCTCCTCAAAAAACCTCTTTTCTAGTTTTCAATATGCAACTTTGCTGTTTAAAGAGGAATAACTTAACGAGACTAAGTCTTCAGGTAGATACATCACATAGAGATCATCTATCAAACACCAATTACAAAATAATACCATTTTTGTCACTTCTAGCTTGTCCAAGTGCACCAAGGGAGCTCAATGTTTTAGAAGTACTCAAGAGTACAGTGCAGCTCGCATGGGAACCTCCAGAAGATGACGGTGGAAGTCCAATTACTGGCTATTTAATTGAGAAACGTGAAGTAAGCCGGAAAACATGGAGCAAAGTAAGTTCATTCTTTCTCATTTAAATTTCTGTTGCTATGTTATTTCCACTGAGTTTTGTGTCTTATTTTGGCAGTCACTCTTTGGAAATAAATTTTAAAAACACATTGGAACCTTCTTCTCGTTAGGTTGTGGATCATATTGTCGATCAAGAGTTCACTGTACCTGACCTCATCCAAGGGAAAGAATATTTATTTAGAGTTTCTGCATGCAATAAATGTGGCCCTGGAGAACCTGCATACATTGATGAACCTGTAAATATGTCAATACCAGCAAGTGAGCATATTTGAAATTTTTCTGATTTTCTTCAAAATAAGATGTAAAAATAATCTATCTTCCTTAGACTGGTTTCTAAGACCCCATATGTTTTTAATTTTTAATAGCGGTTCCCGACCCACCAGAAAATGTTAAATGGAGAAATCCAACATCAAAAGGAATCTTCCTAACATGGGAGCCTCCCAAATATGATGGTGGTGCCCGTATTAAAGGTTATCTGGTAGAAAAATCCCAACGTGGCACAGACAAGTGGGAGATATGTGGGGAGCCCGTTATTGAAACAAAGTAAGTAAATTGACACAGTGGATCTATCCTATCAACTAATTGTGCTATCCTGACCACTCTAAATGTTTGAATTTTTTTTTTTTTTAACAGAATGGAAGTAACAAAGCTGAAGGAGGGAGAGTGGTATGCTTATCGGGTTAAGGCTTTGAACAGAATGGGAGCGAGTAGGCCAAGTAAGCCAACTGACGATATTCAAGCCGTTGATGCAAAAGGTGACTACTTCACTTGCTAAATTGCCATAGCTGCTTTATTTTTACTAGTCTCTGAAATACTGTTTCTATAACTATATTTTCATTCTCTCCTAAAACAGAGGCTCCAGAAATTTTCTTAGATGTGAAGCTTCTTGCTGGGCTTACTGTGAAAGCCGGAACCAAAATTGAGCTGCCAGCTAAAGTAACTGGAAAGCCTGAGCCCCAGATTACTTGGACCAAGGCTGACAAAATTTTGAGACCTGACAACAGAATCACCATTGAAAGCGAACCTAATCATTCTACAGTCACTATTACAGACAGCAAGAGGAGTGACAGTGGAACCTATATTATAGAAGCTGTAAATGCCAGTGGACGTGCTACTGCTGTTGTTGAAGTTAATGTTCTTGGTATGCATCTATTTTATGTTGCTTGTATCAATCATTAGTAATGTGCCAAGGTATGCACATGGAAGATTAATGTTCACATCTTGTCCTCTACAGATAAACCTGGTCCACCGGCTGCGTTTGATGTATCAGAAATCACAAATGAATCCTGCCTTCTAACGTGGAATCCTCCACGAGATGATGGGGGTTCTAAAATTACCAACTACGTCCTTGAGAAAAGAGCTACAGACAGTGAAATATGGGACAAGTTGTCATCAACTATTAAAGATACAAAATTCAGAGCTACCAATTTAACTCCTCATAAAGAATATGTGTTTCGAGTCAGTGCTGAGAACATGTATGGTGTTGGGGAGCCAGCACAGTGTAGCCCCATCATTGCTAAATATTCATTTGGTTAGTTACTTAAATTATTGTAAAATTATTACAGTATTTTAAAAGGGAAAAAAAAAACCCTATCTGATAATTTTGGATTTTGTTTGTTTTTTAATTAATTTATACAGATCCACCAGGCCCTCCAACAGGTCTCAAGCCAACGGAGGTCACTAAAGATTCAGTCACTTTAACATGGAATGAACCAGATGAAGATGGTGGCAGCCCCATCACTGGCTACTGGGTTGAAAGATATGATCCTGAGCAGGATAAATGGATAAAATGCAACAAAATGCCAGTGAAAGATACAACATTCAAGTAAGACTATAGTCAGTTTAGGCTGAAATAGGTCACAGAGACATAAAAATGTAACAGTAGCCTTTAAAATAAGTTTTACATTGTTCTTACACTTTTTTTCCTAGTTTTTGTAAGTTTTGATCCAACTACCTCTGGTTGGTAGTTAGTTTGAACAAGGAGTGTCTTTGCAGAAGAATTAATCAAGTCTTTTATCTTAATCGTTTCTGTGCTTATTCATAAGATACTCTAAAATAGCAGACATGGTCATCTAAAGTACCAATTTAGCAAAATCCTTATGTTTTTTCTCCTGATACTATTATTAACTAAAAACCATGGAATATGCAAAAATCCAAGATGGTACTCAAAACATTAGTTTCTATCATGGTTTCTGTCAACAAAACCATTTTAGTGTTGACAATGTGTTGGTATCATTAGCAGTAATTTGGGTATTTTCAGATTTTCCAAGTAATCTGTAGTATTACAAGTGGAGAGAATAATGTTTTGGAAATTAATTAATGTCTAGGTTTGGTTTAATCAAACTTAATTTTTCTTTCCAGAGTTAAAGGTCTTACAAATAAGAAGAAATATAAGTTCCGTGTCTTGGCAGAGAATCTTGCAGGACCTGGAAAACCAAGCAGGGAAACAGAGCCAATCCTAGTGAAAGATCCAATCGGTATAATAAACACATTTTTTAATAGTTTAATTTAGCAACAAAAACAGCAACAAAAAAATTGTTTTAAATGACGTAATTAATATCGGACTCTTGTCTAGATCCACCATGGCCTCCTGGAAAGCCAACTGTGAAAGATGTTGGCAAGACATTCCTAACCCTGAACTGGACAAAGCCAGAACACGATGGAGGGGCAAAGATTGAATCTTATGTCATTGAGCTGCTAAAGACTGGAACAGACGAATGGGTGAGAGTGGCTGAAGGAGTTCCCACAACTGAACACTTCCTCAAAGATCTTATGGAGAAACAAGAATATTCATTCCGTGTAAGAGCCGTGAACAAGGCTGGCGAGAGTGAGCCCAGTGAACCCAGTGACCCTGTGCTGTGCAAGGAGAGGCTCTGTGAGTACTGTTTCCGAATGTGCTGCTGCTGCAAATACACTGTCTCTGACTTTAAAAAAGCCCCATGTCTGCCTGTCTTTGTAGATATCAAATGAATTCTTGACAAGCTCATCAAGTACTAAAATCTGCCCTACTTCGGTTCAGGAAATACGAAGTTTTGATAGTTTTGGTGTATTCCTTGTCTTCCAAGATCTTTCATGGGAATTGCAATATCCTACTTTACCTTCTTTTTCTATTTTGCAGATCCTCCTTCACCGCCCCGGTGGCTAGAAGTTATTAATATTACTAAAAACACAGCAGATCTTAAATGGACAGTACCAGAAAAAGATGGGGGTTCCCCAATTACCAACTACATTGTTGAAAAAAGAGATGTAAGGCGGAAAGGTTGGCAGACAGTTGATACAACAGTGAAAGATACCAAGTACACAGTGAGCCCACTGACTGAAGGCTCATTGTATGTGTTCCGTGTGGCTGCTGAAAATGCCATTGGACAGAGTGACTACTGTGAAATTGAAGACTCAGTGCTTGCTAAAGACACCTTCAGTAAGTTTTGATTTGCTTATGGTCTGATCAGTAGCTCACATGTCATGAATTCATAGTCTTCTAATGTGTGGGTGTTTTTTTACCTTAGCAACCCCTGGGCCTCCATATGCCCTTACAATAGTTGAAGTGAGAAAAGGCCATGTTGATTTGAAATGGGAACCACCTAAGAATGATGGTGGCAGACCTATTCAAAGGTAAGGTCACTTTAAGTTTGTATAGGCTCCTGTAGATAAATGTCTTTTAACAAATGAAGATCTTTCTCTCTAAATATTTAAGTTTTAAATTGACACATTTTATGTGAAAATGAGGTGGATGGATGTAAGAGAAGCCATGTGGTCAAAGCAATGAAGAGTTTGATTCTAAAATGTGGAAATTATGCAAATGAAATGCCTAATGTGCATGAACAATGAATGTGTGTCAACATCCTCGAAACAGCATATAATAATATTGAACTGTGTATCAAAAAAAACCAAAACCAACCATAGGTTCCAGTTCCTCCAGAATAACAGACACATAGACTCATACATCAAGTAATGTTGCATTTTCTTTCTGCCTTAGTTTTTCATTCAAACTGTATACACTCATCTGAAATCAAGACTTACTTCTTTTCTGTCCATTTTCTTCTTTATAACACTTTTCAAACAGACTGTTCTACTCCTCTGGTTTGGTTCTAATTCGGCTTTTTCTTTGGTTTCCAATGTATCTGTACTCTGAAATTCATCGTGAATGTCAGTTAGATTTTTCCTTTTTATAGTTTCATTCTTCCTCTCCTTCCCAATCACAATAAGCACATCTGAACCCAGAATTACAGAGATCTGCCTGAAGCAACAGAAGTCGCTCAGTTTATATTACTTTGCCATAGCCTATCCTAAGCAGAATTTTGACAGCCAAGTAGTAGTATCTACAAATATTCTCAATGGAATGACCACTGAGATCCAAAATAGCAAAGATACAAGTACAGCTTGGAGGTTCGTTTGCCTCTGCATCTCTCTACAACCTGAGAACACACTTCATTTCAGTTCTAAAACACCAAGCACAGTTCAAGAATTGACTTTCAGACCTGGGTCTGTCAGTGATGTCAGCCCTGTTAGGGGCTGAGACCTACTAGAACTAAGTGGCTAATGTGCGAAGAACAGCTCCTTGAATCTAATACCCGTTATTGTCTTTACTTTTCCACTGTCTACCCTATTTTAATCTCTTTTCATCTATTTTCGTGAACAAGAAGTCTGAAGTGTTCTTATTTCAAGTGTCTGATAGCACTTTCTCCAATCTATTCAGATATGTTATTGAAAAGAAAGAGAAGCTAGCCACTCGCTGGGTGAAAGCTGGGAAGACAGCTGGTCCAGATTGCAATTTCAGAGTGACAGATGTCATTGAAGGTACAGATGTACAGTTCCAGGTTCGTGCAGAAAATGAAGCTGGATGTGGTCATCCCAGTGAACCAACTGACCTCGTTCATATTGAAGATCCAACAAGTAAGTAGCATAATACAGTGTATGAACTTTAGAAGCAGTGTACTGTGTAGAACAGATATTCTGGGAGGAAAATCACACTATACTTTTCCATTTCTTCAGGCCCTCCTTCACCTCCTCAGGATTTACATGTCACAGATGCAGGCCGAAAGCACATTTGCATTGCATGGAAACCTCCTTTGAAGAATGGTGGAAGTCCTATTATTGGATACAATGTTGAGATGTGCGAAGCAGGAACAGAAAAATGGATGCGAATCAATTCTCGTCCAATTAAAGATCTAAAATGTAAAGTGGACGAGGGTGTTGTTCCAGACAAGGAATATGTGCTGAGAGTCAGAGCTGTCAATGCTGTTGGAGCTAGTGAGCCATCAGACGTCTCAGAAAAAGTTGTTGCCAAGGACCCAGACTGTAAGAATACATTCCCTTTTCTTTTTTTTTTTTTTAGATCTGCATAACTAAAAAAAGGATGGTGTTTGGCAACTTTCTAATAACACTATACTTACTTTTACAGGTAACCCAACAATTGATCTACAAACTCGTGACATTGTTGTTGTTAAAGGACAGAAACTAAGTATCCCTGTACCCTTCAGAGCTGTTCCATCCCCAACTATAACATGGCACAAAGATGGCAAAGAGTTGAAAGCTGGTGACAGAACAACAATGAAGAGTGACTACACTTCTGCATTGCTCGAAGTGATAGACAGTGTTCATGCTGATGCTGGTGTTTATACTATCACACTCGAGAACAAGCTGGCATCAACAACTGGTTCAGTCAATGTCAAAGTCATAGGTAACTACATTCTTCTGTTCTGAGACATATACTTCACCTGGGCCCTGCAGCTGAAAGGACTAGAAAGATACTTCTGCCAGGCAGACAAATCACTTCAACTCAGATACGTGTAGATTGCCATACTGGCATTGATGTTGTGAAGTCCCATGAAAAAACATTTTATCTCAAGTTGCCCTAACTATTCAGTGGCTGCTGAAAGCCCAATTATTTAGAATAGTTAGCATATAAATACGTTTTAAGAATTCTGACTATTTTTCACCTTTGGGAACATAAAATATGGTGTGTAGTCCACATTTGTGGTCTTTGCTTTCTGCAAAGTAGAACAATGAAATATAATTTCATATTTATAAGAATATACTTTCACATCTATTTAGCTAAGTAATTTTTTCATTCTTATTTAAAACAGGTCCACCTGGACAGTGTAAAGACATTAAGGCAAGCGAAGTAACTAAGAATTCTTGCAAAGTCTCATGGGAGCCTCCAGACTTTGATGGTGGTACTCCTATTTTGCATTATGTTCTGGAACGCAGAGAAGCAGGTCGTAAAACATACATCCCAGTCATGTCTGGTGAAAATAAGCTTTCGTGGCAAGTCAAAGATCTTATCCCAAACTGTGAATACTACTTCCGTGTTAAAGCGGTCAATAAGATTGGAGGAGGTGATTATATTGAACTAAGAAACCCAATCATTGCAGAAGACCCAAAACGTAAGTTTGTCTTTCTATTAAATAATCTTAAAAATTGAATTTTAAATAAAAACTTCATACTCTCTTTTCTCATATGATCCGTCTTTTGATCTGGTCTTTCACAGAGCCCCCAGATCCGCCTGTCGACCTTGAAGTCCATAATCCAACATCAAAATCAGTAACTCTTACATGGAAACCGCCCCTCTTTGATGGTGGAAGCAAGATTATGGGCTATATAATAGAAAAGCTTGCTAAGGGCAAGGAGAGGTGGGAGAGATGCAATGACTATCTGGTACCCTTACTAACTTACACAGTGAAAGGCCTTGAGGAAGGAAAGGAGTATCAGTTCCGTGCTCGTGCTGAGAATGCTGCTGGCATCAGTGAGCCTTCTCGGATTACTCCTTTTGTGAAAGCTGTGGATCCTATTGGTATGAATTGCTCATTTGATCATTTTTATTAATTGCCATACATCCTCCGACATCCTGAAAGATTCTACACTTCATTTCTCATTCTTTGTTATTACAGAGGCTCCAAAAGTCTTCCTTGCTGCAAACCTACAGTCTGGCCTTGAGGTGAAGAGAGGTGATGAGATCATACTTGAAGCACATATTTCAGGGTCACCCTATCCATCTATCACTTGGCTGAGGAATGATGAAGTTATCAGACCAGAGGATATCAAAAAGAGAGTAACAGCACCTAAAAAGAAGGGTGAAGCTGCAGAAGAGAAACCTTTCCAGCTTTCACTGCCAGAACGTATGAGTGTTGACAACCATAAGGAAGGAGAATCTATACTATCAATTCGTGACTCCATCAGAGCTGATCATGGCACATTTACAATTAAAGTAGAAAATGATCATGGAGTTGCAAAAGCCTCATGTGAAGTCAATGTGTTGGGTATGTAAAGAATGTCCTCAAAACACCCAGTTGTCCAGAGTATTGGGTAAGATGTTCACACGATGAGTACTCATAATTTTTCTTGGTTTGCTAATAGATACACCTGGACCTCCAGTCAACTTTGTATTTGAAGATTTGAGGAAAAATTCTGTCATTTGCAAGTGGGAACCTCCCCTTGATGATGGTGGAAGTGAAATCCTAAACTATGTACTGGAAAAGAAAGATAATACAAAAGCTGAAATGGGCTGGGTCACTGTCAGTTCAACACTCAGGCATTGCAAATTCCATGTAACAAAACTGATTGAAGGAAAAGAATATCTATTCCGTGTATTTGCTGAAAATAGAGTTGGAGCAGGACCACCATGTGTTTCAAAACCAATGACGGCTAAAGATCCATTCTGTAAGTTTTGATTTTGGAAAACAACCTTTTCAGAAAACAAACTGTGAAACTAAAGAGACTCTTAGAATACTCAGCTTTATCTATGTGAATGTTTCCCAGAAGAAACTTGAGCTATGTGATAATTATTGCACATTTTAAACCATCGAAATAGAGGGAAATATCAAAAATATTCTAATTTCAATAGTAAACATATAAGAATGATGATCACTGTCATAAAACTTTACACTTAAAACACTTAACATCTGAATAGTGACATTCTCTGTGCTTCATAGACTGGTATTCTTACCAATAGAGAGAACCATTGCAAATTTGATTGCCTGTTGCAATCGAAGATTCTAAGAGAGCAAAATAATAATAATTACTTAAAATTAGTAATTTCTTATATCTTAGTTCTCTCTTAGCTTTGTGTAAGCTCTGAAGAGACAGCAATGATGACAAAGCCACCGTTTTTTTTCAGCTCCACCGGATGCACCTAATAAGCCTGATGTGGAAGATGTAACCAGCAACAGTATGCTGGTTAAGTGGAATGAACCAAAAGATAATGGCAGCCCTATCATAGGATACTGGCTTGAAAAACGTGAAATTAATAGTACTCATTGGGCTCGGGTCAACAGGAACCTTGTGAATGCTCTGGAACTAAAAGTTGAAGGACTGTTGGAAGGTTTAACTTATATCTTTAGAGTATGTGCTGAAAATGCAGCTGGCCCTGGTAAATTCAGTCCACCATCTGATCCAAAAACTGCACAGGACCCAATAAGTAAGTGGCTTAGCAGATGCTAATAGCAGACAGTGGAAAAGATAGGATTCATAGCCTTTAACTTTGATTTACATTTATTTGTTTCTTTATTAATTAATAGTGCCACCTGGTCCACCAATTCCAAGGATTGCTGACACAAGTGCAACTTCTATCGAGCTAGAATGGGCACCTCCTGTGTACAATGGTGGAGGAGATATCACTGGTTACCACGTGTACAAACAGCTGATGGGAGTAAATGAGTGGTCACGCTGTACAGTGAAACCCATTAAGGTCCTACAGTTCACTGTTGGAGAAGTCAGGGAAGGTGCAGACTACAAACTCCGTGTTACTGCACTCAATGCGGCTGGCGAAGGCCCACCTGGGGAAACTGAACCCACAACTGTTGCCGAACCTAAAGGTATTGCAACCGTATTATTTTTAAGAAATGTCCAGCTGCTTAAAAGGTCGGTTTGAATCCCTCCCTTCAACTAATGAACTGTTTCTCTTTCTCCCACAGAGCCTCCCACTGTTGAGCTGGATGTTTCTGTGAAAGCAGGCATTCAGGTCATGGCTGGGCAAACTATTAAAATTCCTGCTACTGTGACAGGGCGTCCTATTCCCACCATAGTATGGACTGTGGAGGAGGGTGAATTAGACAAAGATCGAGTTGTTATTGAAAATGTTGGCACAAAATCTGAGTTAACTATTAAGAATGCATTGAGAAAAGATCATGGAAGATATGTAATTACTGCTACCAATAGCAGTGGTTCAAAATCTGCAGGAACCAGAGTAGAAGTATTTGGTAAGAAAAAGATTTTCTCAAATTCAATAAGCTTTTCTTTTGGTCAGTATGGGCTTTACCGTATTTGTTTGACTTTGTTTTTCAGATGTTCCCGGACCAGTCCTTGACCTAAAGCCAGTGGTCACAAATAGAAAGATGTGTTTGCTTAACTGGTCTGATCCTGAAGATGATGGTGGCAGTGAAATCACAGGCTTCATTGTTGAAAGGAAGGATGCCAAAATGCACACATGGAGACTAGCTGTAGACACAGACAGATCTAAATGTGATATTACAGGTCTAATTGAAGGGCAGGAATATAAATTCCGTGTTAGTGCCAAGAACAAATTTGGTACTGGTCCAGCTGTTGAAATAGGACCCATTCTTGCAGTTGATCCATTAGGTAAGATGACTAATTTTACAGGGTTTTTAAAAAGAAAAAAATTAATGTCAGATTAATAAGACAATATTGTTGTCTTTCTTTCTATCGAGAAATTGTGTTTATTTTTCAACTACATGGATAGGCATCTGCCTTAGATTCATTACTTCAGTCAGATTTCTGAATCAGTTCTCTGAAGCTAATGTGGTTCTTTGCATAGCAAAATACTGATGCCTACTGAGACAGTACTTGTTATCTTTTTTCCACATACATGAGAGACTTTATACCAGCCATAATCATACTCAGATTCTTTGCATGTAAAAACTATGGTTTTAAAAGGCCAGAGATGCTGCATTAATATGATTTAAAATTCTCTGATTTTTAAATTCTCTTTTTTTTGTCATTTATCTGTGTTAATAGGTCCTCCAACTGCACCTGAGAGGTTCATGTACACAGAGAGGACCAAGTCATCCATTACACTTGATTGGAAGCCTCCACGCAGTGATGGTGGCAGTCCCATCTTAGGATATATTGTTGAGAAGAGGAGACATGATTCAAAAGATTTTGAAAGAGTTAATGCAAGGCTCTGTCCAAAAACATCTCTTCTTGTTGAAAAACTGGATGAACTTCATATGTATGAGTTCCGTGTGAAAGCCGTCAATGAGATTGGAGAAAGTGAGCCATCGCTGCCCCTCAACGTAGTTATACAGGATGATGAAGGTATATCAGCTTTAAAGAAATCCATATAAATATCTTCAGAACACTTCAAGGCAATTTCTGTGTTTCATCTCCATCTTCACTCTGTCACTGTCTTTCTTTTCAGTACCTCCAACTGTTACCTTGCGTTTGGCTGTGAGAGGAGATACGATCAAAGTCAAGGCAGGAGAGCCAGTTAACATTCCCGCTGATGTAACAGGTCTGCCAATGCCAAAGATTGAATGGGACAAGAATGAAGTTTTAATTGACCAAACATCCAGTGCACTTAAGATAACCAAGGAAGAGGTATCTAGAAGTGAGGCAAAAACTGAACTTATCCTGCCTGCAACAGTGAGGGATGATAAAGGCACTTACACTGTGAGAGCGTCCAATCGTCTTGGCACTGCTTTTCGCAATGTGCATGTCGAAGTGTATGGTAAGGATGCAACAGTTTAATTAAATGACAGCTAATAAATGCCTTTCCCTTTTTTTTAATGTAGTTCCATGCTCTATTGCTTTCATACAGATCGTCCTTCTCCACCAAGAAATCTTGCTGTTTCTGATATTAAAGCGGAATCATGCTATTTAACATGGGATGCGCCTCTTGATAATGGTGGTAGTGAAATTACCCATTACATTATTGAAAAACGTGATGCTAGTAAGAAGAAATCTGAGTGGGAAGAAGTCTCCAAAGGCGCTGTTGAGAGAAGATTTGGGGTAATTTATAAAATATCTTTATTAAATACTTTAGTATGGATTAAAATTAACAATATTACATGTGTAATAGAAACAGCCACTTGCATAGGTGCCTGTGCTCATGCTCCATTTAGACTTCAGAATTACTGGATTAATGTTTCCTGTTCATGTATCTGTGTTATCCCTCATGTGACAAAACAAAATAAATGGTTCGCTTTTGTTACTCAGCTGAGCTAGAGAGAAGATACCTTCCTTTACATTTTCCAGAATTATTCCTTTTTTTTACCAACTGCAAGAACAAACGTAATGACATTTTTATTTATGTTCAGTCCTATGCACATGAAATAAGAGTATCCTTAGGACACCACATAGAACTGTGTAGTACATAAACATAGGTATGTCAGTGAGATTGCAAGATGGAATTTAAAGTGAAAAATTCTGCATAACTCTGAAGGAGTTGAATCAGAAAGTAGCCAAGTATTGATTTAAATCCTCTTTTACAGGTATGGAATCTTGCAACAAATGAAAAATACCAATTTAGGGTCCGGGCTGTGAACAAATATGGAATAAGTGATGAATGCCTCTCAGAGAAAGTTGTTATTAAGGATCCCTATGGTCTTCCTGGACCTCCTGGAAAGCCAAAAATTTTAGATCGCACCAGATCGTCTATGTTGGTGACCTGGGAGCCTCCTTTGGACAATGGTGGCAGCCCAATAACTGGCTATTGGTTGGAGAAGAGAGAGGTGGGAGGTGTCTATTGGGCACGTGTCAACAGGGCTCCGGTAACAAAACCATCAGTGAAAGGCCTAGAGCACAATGTTCTTCGTTTGGCTGAAGGTGTTGAATACCAGTTCAGAGTTATGGCTGAAAATCTTGCTGGAATTGGCCCTCCCAGTGAACCATCAGATCCAGCTTTGGCAGCAGATCCCATATGTAAGTATATCATTTGTATGACTGTGTTAGAGGACTGTATCACAGCAGAACAAAAAATGTGCTACTATTACTTATTTTTAATTTATTAATGAAAATTAATTATTAAAAATGAAGTATTTATTAATATTAATCAAAGGCTTTCTTTGCATTAAACCTAAGAGAATATATTGACACAAAGTTTCCTGATTTTAAAATTTTAAAAATAATTAATTTAATTTTAATTTCTTACCTCTTTTATGTGCCTAATACTGTGATATGCCACCAGTGTAGGCACTGCCAAATAAACTTCCGTTCAGAATCATATTTTTATATTATTGTTTTACTTAACTGTTAAACAGTTCAATATTTATGCCTTGTACTTTTAAGTATCCCTTTCTAATATAGGTAATATATGTAATTAGTATGCACATTCTAGGATATACACTCTATATACAGGTAAAGAAATGAAGATACTTGCATTCTTCTAGAAACTATCTAGAAAAATACAGGAAGACACTAACAGTCAGGTAATTTTTACTTGCTCTTGTTTTGCCAGTTGCACCTGGTCCACCATCTTGCCCAGAGGTCAAAGACAAAACCAAATCATCTGTAGCACTTGCATGGAAGCCTCCTCAAAAGGATGGTGGGAGTCCTATAAAAGGATATATTGTTGAAATGCAAGATGAAGGTAGTACTGAGTGGAAGAAGGTGAATGAAGGAGACAAACTCTTTCCTACTTGTGAGTGTGTTGTACCCAACTTGAAAGAGCTCAGAAAATACCGATTTAGGGTGAAAGCTGTAAATGCTGCTGGAGAATCAGAACCAAGTCCTGCAACATCAGAGATACCTGTCCAAGATATTCTAGGTAAGAGTTCTGAGAACTGATTTAGGTATTTGTATCTAAATGCCACTTAACTGCTGTGAATGTTCAAAAAGTATACAAGCAAGCCAAAGTCAAAACAGAATAAACAATTACACAAGAATGTAGGAAAAGATTGACACACGTTTTTGAAAGTGTCATGATGTCCATTGCCAGGGAATCCTCCATTAGGAAACTGATCAGCACCTACAGTCATACTAAAGAAATATTGTTTATTTTATGAATTTACAGCAACGAATTTTTCTACTTCTATAATTCCCACTTTCCTTCTTGCATGGCCAACACTTCTCACATGAACATGCATTCCACATGTTTCTGGGGGATTTCAGCTCAGTGATGATGGAAGTTTACTTTCAGCAGCTCTTAAAATTTATATATTTAAATATTTTTGCAGAGGAACCAGAAATCTTCCTTGATCTTGGAGCACAGGATTTGCTCTCTTGTCGTGCTGGTACAACAATTAAAATCCCAGCTGTTATCAAGGGTCGTCCAGTTCCAAAAACATTTTGGGAGTACGAAGGAAAAGCAAAAACAGCAGCAAAGGTTAGTAAAAGTTAATAGCTTTTTTTCTAGACCTGTTTCTAGACATTTAAGACTATTCCCTTTTAATATTATTACTATTCCCTTTTAATATTATTTCCCTTTGTTTATAGGAGGGAGGTCACAATGTACCTGAAGAAGCTCAGGTAAAGCAAGCAATTTTTTTAACCTCAGTGTTGTTGCATTTTTGAAACATAAATATTCAAAGTAGATATATAACTTCTCCTTCTTCCTATAATACACAGGTGGAAGCAACTGATACACGTTCAGAGATTATCATACCTGACTGCAACAGAAGTCATTCTGGACGATACAGTATCACAGCTAAGAACAAAGCAGGACAAAAAACAGTGCACGTCAGAGTCAATGTGCTTGGTATGGCTTGTGTATATTGCAGTACATATTAGGGGTTTTTTTTTAATTATGTTTTTCTACATACCTATGTAAAATTGTGTCTGTTGTGCTTTTTATCTTAACAGATGTCCCTGGTCCACCAAAAGACCTAAAAGTAAGTGATATCACAAGAAGTAGCTGTAAACTTTCATGGAAGATGCCAGATGATGATGGTGGAGATAGAATCAGAGGCTATGTTATAGAGAAAAGAAATATTGATGGGAAGGCCTGGACTAAAGTCAATCCAAACTGTGGCAGTACTTCCTTTGTGGTACCTGATCTCATAACTGGCCAAGAGTATTTCTTCCGGGTACGTGCAGAAAACCGTTTTGGAGTTGGCCCTCCTGCAGAAACCATCCAGCGGACCACAGCCAGGGATCCAATCCGTAAGTAAAATTAAAGCCAAGCAAACCCTTTAAAACCAGATGGTACTGCATAGTGGATTTATTCACATTTCTGTTTCGGTTATGAAGATCCTCCTGATCCGCCTATTAAACTGAGGATTGGCCTTGTAACCAAGAACACAGTGAGCCTGACGTGGAAACCACCAAAGAATGACGGTGGAGCTCCTGTTACACATTATAATGTTGAATGTCTCCGCTGGGATCGTACTGGAGAAGTGAAAGAGACTTGGAAGCAATGCAACAGACGTGACGTGGAAGAAACAAAGTTTACCGTTGAGGATCTTGTAGAAGGTGGAGAATATGAATTCAGAGTTAAAGCTGTAAATATAGCCGGTCCTAGCAGACCTTCAGCCACTGTTGGCCCGCTTGTTGTCAAAGACCAGACGTGTAAGTACTGATGCTAGTAAATACAAATTCAATTTTAAAATTAGGAGGTTTTTATGTATGCTATTTTTTCAACATTTTGTTATAGGCCCACCATCTATTGAGCTCAAAGAATTTATGGAAGTTGAAGAAGGAACAGATGTTAGAATTGTGGCTAAGATAAAGGGTGTACCCTTCCCCACATTAACATGGCTAAAAGCTCCTCCAAAGAAACCAGATGACAAATCACCAGTGGTGTATGATCAACATGTCAACAAGATCGTTGGTGAAGATACTTGCACTTTATTGATCCAACAGTCTCGCAGAAATGATACAGGCTTATATACTATAACAGCTGTAAATGATCTGGGAACTGCTTCAAAGGAGATGCGGCTCAATGTTCTGGGTATGTATAAAGAACTCTTACGATTACATTAATTGATAACATTCATTTGATACTTGATTAATTCTTCTTTATTAAAATGTATCTTTTAGGTCGTCCTGGACCTCCAGTAGGACCTATTAAATTTGAGTCCATTTTGGCTGATAAAATGACAATATCATGGCTTCCTCCATTAGATGATGGTGGTTCTAAGATTACAAACTATGTTATAGAGAAAAAAGAAGCAAATAGGAAGACATGGGTACCTGTTACTAATGAGCCTAAGGAATGCTTGTTCACTGTTCCCAAGCTAATGGAAGGCCATGAATATGTGTTCCGCATTATGGCACAAAACAAATATGGTATTGGAGAACCTTTGGATAGTGAGCCAGAAACAGCACGAAACCTTTTCAGTAAGTAGAAATAAGCTTTCAAATTATGTGAGTTGTTTCCCTATGCTAGTTGGTATGTATGGATCATCTGTTAAGTACCACTAGTACTCTTTCTCTTCACTAAGTTTTCTAGAATAGCTTGAAGAGTTTTAGCAGTAGTGCCTGGTTCTTAAAAGCATGTGTAGTGCTTAAAAATATTTTTCTCCCTCCTTGTATTATATTAAAATACAATCTCAATATTTTTTAAGGCTTAAATATACAAATAAGTGTTTATCTGATAAGATTCAGATTATCCTATTGTTTTTGAGACATTACTAACCTCATAGACCAGCAATTTCCTGCCTTCAGTTTTGAAAGATATATTAGACAGATTAGTTCTGACATAGAAGGAATGTTAGGCTGGCGAGAGGAAATGGTTCTGAAAACATCAAGTGTTAGGCCAGGCACTAAAATGAGGTAGTGATCCAGAAAGGCTAGGAAAAAAATATTTTTGATTATTTTTATTTGAAGGAAAGGTATTTTTCACAGAGTTATATGTATTTGAATAGGAGTGAGAAACTGAATGAGGGAAGAAATCTTGTGCAGATGGGTAACTACCTAGTGCAATGGTGACCATCTGAGCTCTTTTGCACTTAGCTATTTCCATATATATTAATGTAATTTTTTACAAGCTACATGTGAATTTCTTTCCCTCAGCTGTCCCTGGACCTTGTGACAAGCCAACAGTTAGCAGTATAACACGTGACTCAATGACTGTAAACTGGGAAGAGCCAGAGCATGATGGTGGCTCTCCTATTACTGGTTACTGGTTGGAGCGCAAAGAGACCAGCGGAAAAAGATGGACCAGGGTTAACAGAGATCCTATCAAGCCTATGACACTGGGGGTTTCATACAAAGTTACAGGCCTTATTGAAGGCTCTGAGTATCAGTTCCGTGTTTCAGCTATCAATGCGGCTGGTGTTGGCCCACCAAGCATGCCATCTGATCCAGCAGTTGCTAGAGATCCTATTGGTAAATATTTTAAATTTTTTTTTTCTAAATTTGAAAATATTCAAACAAGAACACATAATATATTTTTATGCTGCATGATGATATTTTTCAGCCCCACCTGGCCCTCCTGCACCAAAAGTTACTGATTGGACAAAGTCTTCTGTAGACTTGGAGTGGACTCCACCAATAAAGGATGGTGGTTCTAGAGTCACTGGCTACATTGTTGAGTTTAAAGAGGAAGGAAAGGAAGAATGGGAACGGGTAGGTTGAAAACCAGAATCTGCACTTCTTCTCTCTGTGTCTATCAAAATGAATTGCTCGAGCAAAAAAATATTTTCTTTAAAAATTTTTACTATTCAAGTTATTTTGTAAAAGTTTGCACCATAATTACCTTCATATGTTTGAAATACAAGACCGAGCTTGCCCTTCCTCAATATTAAGTTAACTTTACAATCACCAGATGTAGAATTTTCTGATTTCTATTTAAAGACGTGGGAATATATGTAGGGAATATCTGATAAAAAAACCCAGAAGACCAAGTTAGAACTGTCAGAAAAGTAATCCTCACTGGTATCAGCGAGTGGCAAAGCATTAACAACTGCTATGTCTCTACATTTTCCTCATCTTTTTTGATAGTGCATTACCAAAAATTTAACTGGTGCACACCAGTTGCACACCTTGGCTATTTTTTATATCTCCATAAACATTTTAGTCAGACCTACATTTCCTACACTCTTTCCAGGTAAAGAGACTTTATATTGGGTTTTTAAAAGGAAATAACAGAATACCCTTTTTTTGTTGCTCCCAATTACATGAGTTTATGTGTCCAAAAATACGTGTAATTCTTCTGAGACCAGACTACTGTAATTGCTGTAACAACCTTCTATGTTAGAATACATTAGAAAAAAGACAAATCATCAGAATAGCTTGTAGGTCCATGTCCTATATTTCTTTAAAATTTTTGAAGAATTCTGTATGGGCTAGATCCATGTATGCTTAATACTGTTGTGTGCTTGTAAATCTGAAATAATATTCAATATAAGATTTGTTTCAAACTCTGCAAAGAAATTGATGATATCTTGATGTTTGCTGACATTACAATGTTTTTTTCCAGGTAAAAGATAGAGAAATTAGAGGAACCAAGTTCGTTGTGACAGGATTAAAAGAAGGCTGTTTTTACAAATTTAGAGTTAGAGCAGTAAATGCTGCTGGCATCGGAGAGCCTGGAGAAGTTACAGACATTATTGAAATGAAGGACAGAATTGGTATTTATCATATTGATATATATTTTTAGTACCTCTAACTCAAAGTAAGGAAAAAAATTCATTGATTTTTTTGTTTTCTCCCCTCAGTGGCTCCTGATATTAATTTGGATGCAAGTGTCAGGGACAGAATTGTTGTTCATGCTGGAGGAGTAATTCGAATCATAGCATATGTCTCAGGAAAACCACCTCCAACAGTGACTTGGAGCAGGGATGAACAAGCTTTGCCAGAAGAAGCCAAAATTGAAGAAACGGCTATTAGTTCTTCTGTTGTCATTAGGAATTGCAAGAGGAGTCACCAGGGTTTATACACTCTTCTTGCTAAAAATGACGGTGGTGAGAGGAAGAAGACAGTTATTGTTGATGTGCTAGGTAAATTGCAACTTCAGTGCTTGTAAACAAGTACAATTTCATAACATTCAGCACGTGTGCTTCAATACTCCATTTTTTTCTTTGCTTTCAGATGTGCCAGGGCCAGTTGGAATGCCACTCCTTACAGAGAACCTAACCAATGACTCTTGCAAGTTGTCGTGGTTTACTCCAGAGGATGATGGTGGTTCTCCTATTACCAACTATGTAATTGAAAAACGTGAATCTGACCATAGAGCTTGGACTCCAGTGAGCTACACAGTTACAAGGCAGAATGCTACTATTCAGGGACTCATTCAAGGGAAAGCCTACTTTTTCCGAATTGCAGCTGAGAATATAATTGGCATGGGTCCTTTCACAGAAACAACAAAAGAGATTCTCATTAGAGATCCAATAAGTAAGAATATTTTTGAGTTTGGATAAATGTCCTATGAGATTAATACACAAGAAGATTCTGAATATGCAGAAAAATTAATCTGCCTTGTTTTTCCTTTTTTCCCAGCTGTTCCTGACCGTCCAGAAGACCTGGAAGTAAAAGCGGTTACCAAGAACTCTGTAACACTAACTTGGAACCCTCCAAAATATAATGGAGGCTCGGATATCACCATGTATGTTCTAGAGAGCCGTCTCATTGGAAAAGACAAATTCCACAAAGTTACAAAGGAGAAAATGCTTGATAGGAAATTCACTGTAGAGGGCTTGAAAGAGGGTGACACCTATGAGTATCGTGTGAGTGCTTGCAATATTGTAGGGCAAGGCAAGCCATCATTTTGCACTAAACCAATCACGTGCAAGGATGAACTTGGTACGTTTCTAGTTCATATTTCTTTTTAAAATAGTAATTACATTTACTGATTCCTTTCTTTTTCATATTAATATTGCTGACATTTGTGGGCATTGTGTATTTTAATATTGTCTTCCAGCTCCTCCCACACTTGACCTTGACTTTAGAGACAAGCTTATTGTCCGAGTTGGTGAAGCTTTCAGCTTGACTGGACGTTACTCAGGCAAACCTGCACCAAAGGTTACTTGGCTAAAGGACGATACCGTTTTGAAAGAAGATGACCGAATAAAGATCAAGACAACTCCTACAACTCTTTGTTTGGGGATACTAAAATCTGTCCGTGAAGACACAGGCAAATATTGTGTTACTGTAGAGAACAGCACAGGATCAAGAAAAGGATTTTGTCAAGTTAATGTTGTTGGTAGGTTTTGCTGAACAACTGTATTGTCTGGGATTTTAATTAGTGATTAGAATTCATTGAGTTTTATAAAATTTAAGTATTGAAATGTGTTCTTTTTTACAATAATTTGAATTACTGCATTCTCAGTTATACTAAAAAGCTATTAATTTTGAGCATATATTTAACTCTGAATTAGTTTATTCAGCATAAATAATTTAGTGTCTCTACATGCATTTAGAGAATATCAACACTGTAGAAAATGTTAATCACCAAATACATTGTAAGTATTAAGGAATTAATTCCAGTATGTCAGACAAATAGGAATAGCCCTGAAGTCTTGGTATCTTATTATAACTGTGATATCAAGTTTCTAATTTTATGCTATATTTGCTGTATTGACACTGTTCAATCTAAGTTGTTTTGTGAAGTTCATAAAAAAGCATGGATATGCTTTATTTTTTCTTAAACAGATCGCCCATCACCTCCAGTAGGCCCAGTTATATTTGATGAAGTGTTTAAAGATCATATGGTAGTTTCCTGGAAACCTCCATTAGATGATGGAGGCAGTGAAATTACAAATTACATAATTGAGAAGAAGGATACACACAAAGACTTGTGGATGCCAGTTACATCTGCTACAGTGAAGACAACATGCAAAATTCCCAAGCTGCTTGAAGGAAGAGAATATCAAATTCGAATTTATGCTGAAAATCTTTATGGCATAAGTGATCCACTCATCTCTGATGAGATGAAAGCCAAGGACCGTTTCCGTAAGTTTTTCATTTGCAATTTTATTTGGATACTCCAATTTTTATTCTGTTTGTAATGCTCATACACTCTTTTTTCCTCCTCACCCCAGGTGTTCCTGATGCACCTGAGCAACCAGTCATTAAAGATGTAACCAAGGACTCTGCAGTGGTGGTTTGGAACAAACCATATGATGGAGGCAAGCCAATAACAAACTATATAGTAGAAAAGAAGGAAACAATGGCTACAAGATGGGTCAGAGTTACCAAAGACCCGATTTTCCCTGGTACAAAGTTCAAAGTACCCGATCTCCTTGAAGGCTGTCAATATGAATTCCGTGTTTCAGCAGAAAATGAAATTGGCGTTGGTGATCCTAGTCCACCATCAAAGCCAATTTTCGCTAGAGATCCAATCGGTAAAGTATCATTTTTCATTTCCTGTTGAAGTTTTAGTGCATCAGTTTCAGTTAGAAAATTATTCTAATAGTTTCTCATTTTTTCTCCCTTTTTTTTATTTTTTTGCTGTTTTAACAGCAAAACCAAGTCCACCTGTTAATCCAGAAGCAGTAGATAAAACTAAAAATTCAGTTGATTTATCTTGGCAACCACCACGCCATGATGGAAATGGCAAGATAATTGGCTACCTTATAGAGTATCAGAAGGTTGGAGATGAAGAATGGAAACAGGCTAATCTTACAGCAGATTCTTGTCCTGAAACGAACTACAAAGTCACTGGTCTTACTGAGGGATTAACCTATAAATTCAGGGTCAAGGCAGTCAATGCAGCAGGTGAATCTGATCCAGCACATGTTCCTGATCCAGTAGAAGTAAAGGACAGGCTTGGTGAGTTTAATAAAATCAGATAAGTTTACCTTAAAAGAGACTTTTTTTCCTTTTTTTTCCTTTTTTTTTTTGGTAAAAACTTATGTTTTTCATTCCAGAACCTCCTGAGTTAATACTTGACGCTAATATGGCCCGAGAACAGCATGTAAAAGCTGGAGATACCCTGAGACTTAGTGCTGTTATTAAAGGTGTTCCATTCCCAAAAGTTACTTGGAAGAAAGGAGATCATGAGGTGTCACCCAAAGCTGATATTGAGATTACAGGAGTTGGCAGTAAACTTGAAATCCGTAACACTGTCCATGAAGATGGTGGAATGTACTCCCTGACAGTTGAAAATCCAGCTGGTTCAAAGACTGTTTCCGTAAAAGTTGTGGTCTTAGGTAATAATTTTCTGTTTCTTCTATACAACATCTTTTTACTCTGTAATTGGAGATTAAGAAATAAAGGAACTTCTGAAAAATATCTATGAACCAAGTTATAAAAAATACACAGTAGAAAGAGGACTAAAAATTATAAAAAATATAATATTATTTATCTTGAAATTTACAGAGTTTTATAAGAAATGCTGGTTGCCAAATAAATAATGGATTCCATTTTTATCGATGATAGATAAGCCTGGTCCACCCAGAAATCTGAACATCAGTGATGTTAGAAGCGACTCTTGCTATATCACTTGGATGGAACCAGAAGACGATGGCGGCTCTGTCATTACCAACTATGTGGTGGAGAGGAAAGATGTAGCTTCGGCACAGTGGGTTGCCATCTCATCATCCTCCAAGAAACGCAGTCATATGGCTAAATATCTGATGGAAGGCATTCAGTATCTCTTCCGAGTTGCAGCTGAGAATCAATATGGTAGAGGTCCATATGTGGAAACACTTAAGCCTATCAAAGCTATAGATCCGCTGCGTAAGTGTTTTTCAGTGATATGATTTGTTTTGTTCATATGGGATTTGGTAATTTTTAAGTCGTCCTGTTGGTATGAACATGATACATTGGTACCATAGATTTTTCATCCTAGTAACCATTTTGGTTTTGTATTTTAAAAGATCCTCCAGGGCCACCAAAGAATCTGCATCATGTAGATGTGGACAAGACTGAAGTTTCCCTTGTTTGGAATCGACCAGATCGTGATGGTGGTGCTGAGATAACTGGGTATTTGGTGGAATATCAAGAAGATGGTGCAGATGAATGGACAAAGTTCCAGACAGTCCCTATGCTGGACTGTGTTGTTACAGGCCTAGAGAAAGGAAAAGTATACAAATTCCGTGTGAAAGCTCAGAATATTGTTGGTCTTAGCCTTCCAGACACAACTATTCCAATAGAGTGCCAAGAAAAACTAGGTAATTTTTGGTTTTCCATGTTGTTTCACTGATTCTTTCTCTTTTTCTACAAGCATTTGCCCTGAAAATGTAATTTCCATTTTTCTTGAATTTCAGTACCTCCATCTGTGGATCTAGATGTGAAGTTAATTGAAGGTCTCGTTGTTAAAGCTGGCACCACAGTGCGCCTTCCAGCAATTATGAGAGGTGTGCCAGTTCCCACAGCAAAATGGGTTACTGATGACACTGAAATTAAACCAGATGGCAAATACAAGATTGAGACTGACAATTACTCAACTGTGCTTACTATCAAAGACTGTGTAAGAAAAGATACGGGAGAATATCTGCTCACAGTATCTAACACAGCTGGCAGCAAAACTGTGGCTCTGCACCTTACAGTTTTGGACGTTCCAGGCCCACCAACCGGTCCTATTAATATTCTTGAAGTAACACCGGAATATATGGTTATTTCTTGGCGCCCTCCTAAAGATGATGGTGGGAGTCCTATAATAAATTATATTGTTGAGAAGCGTCAATCAAAGAAAGAAACTTGGGGAGTGGTTAGCTCTGGAACAAGTCACACAAAAATTAAGGTTCCACGACTGCAGAAAGGCTGTGAATATATTTTCCGTGTTCGTGCAGAAAATAAGATAGGCATTGGTGCACCTCTGGATTCAGAACCCACAGTTGCTAAATACATGTTTGATCCACCATCCCCACCTGGTAAACCAACTGTGTATGATATTACAGAAAATGCTGCAACAGTGTCTTGGACCCTACCAAAATCTGATGGTGGAACTCCAATAACTGGTTATATACTTGAACGTCGTGAAGCATCTGGTAAATGGGTGCGTGTCAATAAGACACCTATACTTGATATGAAATACAGAGTTACTGGTCTTTTTGAAGGCAACACATATGAATTCAGAGTTTTTGCTGAAAACATGGTGGGCCTAAGCAAACCATCGCCAAGCTCTGATCCAATAAAAGCATCACGTCCTATCACTCCTCCTGGACCACCTATAAATCCAAAATTAAAAGACAAAACTAAAGAATCAGCTGATCTTGTGTGGACAAAGCCCCTCAAGGATGGTGGCAGCCCAATTCTGGGATACATTGTGGAATGTCAGAAAGCTGGAACTACACAGTGGAATAGGATTAATAAGGATGAACTCATTAGACAGTGTGCTTTCAGAGTACCTGGATTAATAGAAGGAAATGAATATAAGTTCCGAATAAAAGCTGTCAACATTGTGGGAGAGGGAGAACCAAGAGAACTACCAGAAACTGTACTTGCAAAGGATATTCTTGCTCCTCCAGAAATAAGCCTAGATGTGACCTGTCGAGACTTAATTACTGTCCGAGTAGGTCAAACAATACGTATTACTGGTAAGGTAAAAGGAAGACCAGATCCTGAAATAACGTGGTCTAAAGACGGCAAAGTACTCGTCCAAGAAAAGCATGTTGAAATACTTCATGATCTACCTAATGTTGAACTGCAAGTGAAAGAAGCCAAAAGATCTGATCATGGCAAATATATAATAGCAGCTAAGAACAGCTGTGGACAGGCTCAAGCTTTCGCTGTTGTTAATGTACTTGACAGACCTGGACCGTGTCAGAACCTGAAAATAAGCTATGTCACAAAAGACTCTTGTATGATCTCTTGGGAGAGTCCAGTGGATAACGGCGGCTCTGAAATTACTAACTATATAGTAGAATACCGTCAGCCGAATCAGAGGGGATGGTCAATTGTCTCCTCTGATATTACTAAACGATTAGTAAAGGCAAATCTTGTAGAGAACCGTGAATACTTCTTCAGAGTTTGTGCAGAGAACAAAATAGGTCCAGGTCCTTGCATTGAGACCAAGACTCCTATCCTTGCTATCAATCCTATTGACAAGCCTGGAGAGCCTGAAAATCTTCACATTGCAGAGAAAGGAAAGACATTTGTATATCTGAAATGGAGAAGGCCGGATTATGATGGTGGAAGTCCCAATTTAAGTTATCATGTTGAGAGAAAACTGAAAGATTCAGATGAATGGGAAAGAGTTCACAAAGGCAGCATTAAAGAAACACACTACATGGTAGATAAATGTGTGGAAAATAAAATTTACCAATTCCGAGTTCAAACCAAGAATGAGGCTGGTGAAAGTAACTGGGTAAAAACAGCTGAAGTTGTTGTGAAGGAAGATCTCCAGAAACCAGTGCTAGATTTGAAGTTAAGTGGGGTTCTAACTGTGAAAGCAGGCGACACAATTAGAATTGAGGCTGGAGTCAGAGGAAAGCCACAGCCTGAAGTTGTATGGGCAAAAGACAAAGATGCCACAGATCTCACCAGATCTCCAAGAGTCAGTATTGAAACAACTTCTGACACATCTAAGTTTGTTCTCACAAAATCAAGGCGTACTGATGGTGGGAAATATGTGATTACTGCAACTAATGCAGCTGGTAGCTTTGTAGCATATGCTACTGTTATTGTCTTGGATAAACCAGGTCCTGTACGAAACTTGAAAGTCACTGACATTTCAAGTGATAGATGTACTGTTACTTGGGATCCTCCAGAAGATGATGGTGGTTGTGAAATACAGAACTACATCCTGGAAAAATGTGAAAGCAAGCGTATGGTTTGGTCTACATACTCTTCCTCTGTCCTAACAAACTATGCAAAAGTGACGCGCCTCATTGAAGGTAATGAATATATATTCAGAGTGCGTGCAGAGAATAAAATGGGCACTGGTCCACCAACAGAAACACATCCGATTATTGCAAAAACGAAATATGATAGACCTGGACGCCCCGACCCTCCAGATGTCACAAGAGTTAGCAAAGAAGAGATGACTGTAGTTTGGAATCCACCAGAGTATGATGGTGGCAAATCAATTACAGGATACATTTTAGAGAAGAAAGAGAAGCGATCACTAAGATGGGTTCCTGTTACTAAAACGCCAATCCCAGAGAGACGCAAGAAGGTTACTAACCTCTTCCCTGGTCATGAATACCAGTTCCGCGTCAGTGCTGAAAATGAAGTCGGACTTGGAGAACCAAGCTTGCCATCAAGACCTGTAATAGCCAAAGACCCAATAGGTAAAATACCATTTAATTTTTCTGTATTATTTCAATGTTAACAGATTGCTAAATTGTACAGCTGTGTTCTAATCTGTAATTTTTACTGTTTTACAGAACCACCTGGTCCTCCCACAAACCTGAGAGTGGTTGATAGCACAAAGACTTCCTTAACCCTTGGCTGGGGAAAACCAGTGTATGATGGTGGTGCTCCAATTATTGGATATGTTGTGGAAATGAGACCAAAAGTTGAGGGTGCTGATCCTGAAGCAGGATGGAAACGATGTAATGTTGCTGCTCAAGTTATTCATACAGAATTCACAGCTACCAGCCTGGATGAGAAGCAATTATATGAGTTCAGGGTTTCTGCCCAAAATCAGGTTGGCCTTGGCCGACCAGCGGAATTGAAAGAAGCTGTGTCTCCCAAGGAAATTCTTGGTCAGTTTCCCCATCCTCTTTTAGGGTTTTTACATACAACCTTTATTTGCTTTAGGCTCATTTTATTTAATGTGCAAAACTTTGCATTTTAATTTCTTTGTCTTTCAGAACCTCCTGAGATTGAGCTGGATGCAAGCATGAGAAAGTTAGTCACAGTCAGAGCAGGATGCCCTATTAGACTTTTTGCCATTATTAGGGGTCGCCCAGCACCAAAGGTCACCTGGAGGAGAATGGGCATTGATAATGTTATCAGAAAAGGACAAGTTGATCTGGTTGACACTATGGCCTTCTGTGTCATTCCCGATTCAACACGTGATGACTCAGGCAAATATTCACTGACACTTGTTAATGCAGCTGGAGAAAAGGCTGTATTTGTGAATGTCAGAGTTCTGGGTAAGTAATGAGACAAATACTTCAAGACGATTTTATAACTATTTTGAATATTTCTCGCAGGAATATTTATGACCCTCAGGTGTGACAGTTTTTGAGCACAACTCTTATCACCTAACACTAATTCCCTCCATGTAGAAAGCTTTTAGCCCTCTTTAATTTTAACTTACTAAAGAAGAAAATGCTAACATAAATTGAAATTTCTCCATAGATACTCCTGGACCTGTGTCAGACTTCAGGGTTTCAGATGTTACCAAGATGTCATGCCATCTTTCATGGGCACCTCCAGAGAATGATGGGGGCAGCCCAGTGACTCATTACATCCTGCAGAAACGGGAGGCTGACAGGAAGACCTGGGCAACAGTCACGGCAGAACTAAAGAAAACTAGTTTCCAAATAGCCAACCTTGTACCTGGAAATGAATATTACTTTAGAGTAACAGCAGTAAATGAATATGGATCAGGTGTTCCAAGTGACATTCCAAAACCAGTTCTAGCATCAGATCCTCTAAGTAAGTATGCCTTCATGTATATTTTATGTTTGCCTTCATGGACGTTTTCTGTTTGTTTTTCTCTAATTTTAGTAAGATTTTGCAATTTTTGAGTTATTGCTTCTAAATTGAACAATTCTGCTAACTACTCAAGGATAAACATAAGTATTTCTGTGTCAATTTCTTTCAAATGATATGACCAATGAATATAGTACCTTTGAAATTATTACGAGTTTCGCTCATTTCCATATTGTCTTTGTTGAATCAGCATGGAAAGCATCCAATATTCAAGAATAAGAAAATCTTGGAAATTCAGTATTTAATGTGTTTGTTTTTTCCCCTGAAAGGTGAACCTGATCCACCAAGAAAACTTGAAGTTACTGAAATTACAAAGAATAGTGCTACTTTAGGCTGGTTGCCACCACTGCGCGATGGAGGCTCTAAAATTGATGGATACATTGTTAGCTACAAAGAACATGATCAGCCAGCAGATCGCTGGACAGAATATTCAGTTGTTAAAGATCTCTCCATTGTTGTAGCTGGTCTGAAAGAAGGAAAGAAGTACAACTTTAGAGTGGCAGCTAGAAATGCTGTAGGAGTAAGTTTGCCAATAGAAGCTACGGGAGAATATGAAATTAAGGAACAACTCAGTAAGTAACAATTCAAATACTACCTAATATACTGCTTTAATAATGAGCGAGATATACAGTTCTTTAAGTCACAGAGTGACTGGAGTTATCTGGGGGATTATGGTTAACTGTACTGAATATTTTGACAGGTCAGAAGAAAGTGAGAGTTTACCACTAATTCAGAATTATTAAATAATTTTTCAGGTATGGTTTCAGTTGGAACTAGAAGATAAGAATTAGAGAGGAATAACAAATACTTTCAATGAAGTTTAAATGAAAGAGAAAAAGTGTCAGACTGGTAGTTGGGGAGATAAATGGGAAAGCAGGAGCTGTTTTAATATACGAGAAAATAAGTGGTTTATATTGTATAGTCGGTTGAGAATATAAACAAAAATCAGGGAGGACAGGTTGGCGTATTTAAGGTGGCAGGACTCCTGAGGCACATGAAGATGTAGGGCCAGGGCAAGATGAGTGGGACCTTCTTAATTTGGAACACGGGGAGAGAAAGAGAGAGGTACAGAAACAGGAGAATGAAAACTAGCCAGTGGAAGGAAGTACCCCAAACATGCTGCCAGGTTTCTTTTGGAAAAAAAATTGATTTTGTGCAAAAGAAGAAGTAGGAGAAAAATAATTCAAGGATACAGAAAGACTGACTGTGCAAGCAGGTTTATCTCAGTGACAACTTCAGTTTTCTTCTCCTTCATGTTTGTCTAGTAGAAAGTCAGCAATAAGTGATTTTGCTTATTGGTTTCAGATAAAAAGAGTATTTATATTTCATGCATTAATAGTGCACAGATCTCTACACAAATGTGTGTGAAGGCAATCCCTATTCATAAATATTCTCTTATAAACTGTACAATAATGTAAAAGTAAGACTGGAATGGATATTGTCACCTGCAGAAGAAGTTGTCCATAAGTGGGACCTAAATTAAAGATTTTCTAGTCATTCTTACTGGTGATTCCACTTAAGAAAGAAGCAGAGAAGTTTCACATGAAAAAATAAGAAAAAGTAAATTAATATATCACAGAAGTTGAATTTATCTGCCTCTGTGTGTTTTTTTTCTTACAGTCCCACCTAAGATCCTGATGCCTGATCATGTTCACATTAAAGCTGGAAAGAAACTGAGAATTGAAGCTCATGTATATGGGAAGCCTCAGCCAGTCTGTAAATGGTTGAAAGGAGATCAAGATGTAGTTACATCTAGTCGCCTTGCTGTGCATAAAGCAGAAAAGTCTTCTGTTCTTATCATTAAGGATGTGACTAGAAAAGATACTGATTTTTACACTCTTACTGCAGAAAACAGCTCTGGTACTGATAGTCAGAAAATCAAAGTGACAGTCATGGGTATGTTCCATTTGGTTGTTTTTCAGTCCAGCTTTATATAAAGCTGGTTTTAGTATATTCCAGTGGTTGCCATTTTCTTTCATCCCTTTTTTCTTAATATACTTGTTTTGTGCAGATAAACCAGGTCCACCACAGCCTCCATTCGATATTTCTGAAATAGATGCTGATGCTTGCACTCTTTCATGGCACATACCTCTTGAAGATGGTGGCAGCAACATTACAAACTATGTAGTTGAGAAATGTGATGTAAGCCGTGGAGACTGGGTAACAGCTTTATCTTCTGTCACAAAGACAAGCTGCAGAATTGGAAAACTGATTCCTGGAGAAGAGTATATGTTCCGTGTTCGTGCTGAAAATCGTTTTGGGATTTCTGAGCCACTTGCTTCTGACAAGATGATCGCAAGATTCCCATTTGGTATGCCAGTTTTTTATAGCAGCATTTCTCTATTTAATCTTTCTAGCAAAAAAAACATACAACTGATATTTATCTTTGTATTTCTCTCTAGATGTTCCCAGTGAACCAAAGAATGCACGTATTACCAAGGTCAATAAGGACTGCATTTTTGTTGCTTGGGATAGACCAGACAGCGATGGAGGCAGTCCAATTACTGGTTACCTCATTGAGCGCAAAGAAAGGAACAGCTTGCTGTGGGTGAAAGCTAACGACACAGCTGTGCGCTCCACAGAGTACCCTTGCGTGGGCCTCATCGAAGGTCTTGAGTATACTTTCAGAATTTATGCATTGAACAGAGCTGGAGCAAGTAAACCTAGTAAACCAACTGAGTTTGTCACAGCAAGAGCACCAGTTGGTAAGCCAATACCAATAATTTACAACAGACTACTTTTATTATAATTTTCAGTTTATCTGAAACTTATTATGATCTTTAGCTTTCCCTTCTGTTTATATTTTCATGTTTACCATGACTTCGCTCTGATTGCACTGTCTAGGTGTGCAGTAAATAGGATCCAGTAATATTAAAGCCATTTTCTAATGTGTTAGCTCTTTTTTGGAAAATTATACCTTAATATGTTTTTATTTGCCATAGATCCCCCTGGAAAACCTGAAGTTATTGATGTCACTAAGAGTACTGCATCACTGGTATGGACAAGGCCAAAGCATGATGGTGGCAGCAAACTTATTGGCTACTTTGTGGAAGCTTGCAAATTACCTGGTGATAAGTGGGTTCGGTGCAATACAACTCCACATCAAATACCCCTGGAAGAGTACACTGTGACTGGTTTGGAAGAAAATGCTCAGTACCAATTTAGAGCAATTGCCAAGACAGCAGTTAACATTAGCCGACCTTCAGAACCTTCTGACCCAGTGACCATTCATCCAGAAAATGGTAAGGAATGTAAAAGCATTTGATAGCTCTGGTAAGAGTCTGTGCATGTTGGGAACTAACAGAAGAAGTTATGAAGAATGAGACATTTATCTCTTACTACATTGATTAACTTTTGGACTCTCTCCTTTCAGTTCCTCCCAGAATAGAGCTGGATGTGTCTATGCAATCACAGCTTACAGTAAAAGCTGGAACTAATGTGCGTCTGGAGGCAAATGTGTATGGCAAACCAATGCCAGCAATCACCTGGAAGAAAGAAGGAGAAGTTTTAAAGCCATCTGAAGGTGTTAAGATCACCACGAAGAGAAATCTTGCTACAGTTGAGTTGTTCAGTGTTAACAGGAAGCAAACAGGAGACTACACTATTACTGCTGAAAATGCAAGTGGATCAAAGTCAGCAACCATTAGGCTTAAAGTACTTGGTAAGCTAAAGCCTGTCTTACTAATAAATACATTTCTAATTAAATGGTATAGGAAGAGATGGAACTATAACAACATGATGTTTATTGTTCTAGATAAGCCTGGCCCACCAGCCTCTGTCAAAATCAAACATATGTATGCAGATCGTGCAATGCTTTCTTGGGAGCCTCCTCTGGAAGATGGAGGTTCAGAAATTACTAACTACATTGTAGACAAGCGTGAAACAAGCAGACCTAACTGGGCCCAAGTCAGTGCCAATGTACCCATTACAAGCTGCACAGTGGAGAAACTAATAGAAGGACATGAGTATCAGTTCCGCATCTGTGCTGAAAACAAATACGGTGTTGGAGACCCCATCTTAACTGAACCAGCAGTTGCCAAGAACCCATATGGTAAGTGCTTTGTGGAATAGTTTCGTTAGTCACTGGGGTTTTGTCTACACTTATGAATGTGAACATAATTTTCAAATAAATCTCCACAGATGTACCTGGACCTTGTGATCCACCGGTAATTAGCAACGTAACAAAAGACTTTATGACTGTTAGCTGGAAGCCACCAGCTAGTGATGGTGGATCTCCAATAACTGGTTATATGGTTGAGAAGCGTGAAACGAAGGCTCTTAACTGGACAAAAGTTAACAGAAAGCCTGTCATTGAAAGAACTATTAAAGCTACTGGACTCCAAGAAGGAACAGAATATGAGTTCCGGGTGATAGCACTGAATAAGGCTGGACCTGGCAAGCCTAGCGCACCATCAAAAGCAGTGTATGCTCGTGATCCTCAATGTAAGCTAAAAGTCTCAGATATTTTCCGTTATTATTTCCAAATACTATCATGCAGCATTTGGTATGCTAACTTTATGTTATTTCAATTCCCAGATCCTCCTGGCCCACCTGCTTTCCCGAAAGTGGTTGATACTACTCGTAATTCGATAAGCCTATCATGGAGCAAACCAGCATATGATGGAGGAAGCCCTATTATTGGTTATCTAGTGGAATCAAAAAGAGCTGACACAGACAACTGGGTCAGATGCAATCTACCCAAGAATTTACAGGCTACACAGTTTGTGGTAACAGGGCTGATGGAAGATACAGAGTACCAGTTCCGTGTGTATGCTGTCAATAAGATTGGATACAGCGATCCAAGTGATGTTCCTGATAAACACACTGCCAAAGACATTTTAAGTATGTTCACTGAAAACAAATTGCCTTACTAACTTTTGCTTCAATTTATAGGATGAGTTTCAAAGACACTTTGTCACAGGCGCAGATTAATTTGGAACATGTTTTTACTCAAAAAATGTGGGCTAGCAATAGCTAAGTTGGAAGAAAGCAGGGCAGTTAGGAACAGAATAGAGCTTGGCTGGTGTCTGGGGTCTGCTTTTTTCATTTGTATCCTTTATAGCCTTCTGCCGCCCACTAGATCGTCAAGATTTTTTTCTTTTTCTAATCCTAAAATTAGAATTTTCAGATCTCCCATCTTTCTTAAAACTTTCAGTCATCATCATATCTTCTAAATAATTTGAAGCCAAGATTACTATTCTAAGCAGCTGTGTGATGCATTTGATTATATGACACTGATTCCTTAAGAGACATGTTTTTGTATGCATTTTGCTATATGTACAAAAGCATTTCTTCACAAAACTGTCTTTGTTGAAGAAAATCAGTAGAGTCCAGGAGGCTCTGAAACTCCTTTGAATTCTAGAGAAACTAGGAGCCTTTCTAACATAAATGGTGGAAAAAGAAGGAAAAACAAAGGATGCGAAATCAGTGCAAAAAATGGCATATTTGCAAATTACCTTCAAAGAGGAGTCAGGATACTTACTAATATCATCACGGGCATGTAAAGTTGGGTTAGTCGAGTAAAATGTCGGTAAAAAGGGAGTTTTTGTCACAGTAACTTTTGTGATAGTCTTAAAGATGATGCTTTAATTACATGAGTTTTTCTGTTAAACACAGTTCCACCTGAAGGAGAACTTGATGCAGAACTAAGGAAAGTCCTTGTGTTGCGTGCTGGAGTCACAATGAGACTTTATGTGCCAGTAAGAGGACGTCCACCTCCTAAGATTTCATGGTCTAAAGTGGGTGCCAACCTAAGAGATAGACAAGGATTAGACATCAAGTCAACTGATTTTGATACCTTCCTGCGTTGTGAAAATGTAAATAAATATGATGCTGGAAAATATGTCCTCAGTCTGGAGAATAGCTGTGGCAAAAAGGCATACACCATTGTTGTAAAAGTACTTGGTAAGTCTCAAGGCTTTCTCCATTGTAATTTATTTGTTAACTTTTTAACTGTTTTATTAAATTTTGTTACTAAATCAAATATGGTGGTGTTGTGTTTATCCAGATACTCCAGGCCCGCCCATTAACCTGATTGTAAAGGAAGCATCTAAAGATTCTGCCTTCATTACATGGGAACCTCCTCTAGTAGATGGGGGCAGTCCAATCACAAATTATGTTGTTGAAAAACGTGATGCAGAAAGAAAGTCATGGTCCACAGTGACAACAGAATGTCCAAAGACAAGCTACAGGATAACTAACTTAGAAGAAGGCAAATCTTACTTCTTCAGAGTTTTTGCTGAAAATGAATATGGTATTGGTGATCCTTGTGAAACTCGTGATGCTGTCAAAGCTTCTGGTAGGAAAAATGAATCCTTTTCACCTATTTTTTAAATTCAAATAATTTTTATTTTTAACTTGAATGGACACTTACTATGTTTTTGTTCCTTCTAGAAACACCTGGGCCAGTTGTGGATCTAAAAGCTTCAGCTGTAACAAAATCCTCATGCAATTTGGTATGGAAGAAACCTATCAGTGATGGTGGAAGCCGTATTTCTGCATACATTGTTGAACTCCTGATTGGTGAAGATAAATGGCAAGAAGTCATGCGGGGAAAGAACCTCCATTTTTCAATGAGAGACTTAAAAGAAGGACAAGAATACACTTTTAGAGTGAGGGCCCAGAATGATGCTGGATATGGAACTCCATCAGAGATCACAATTATAGCAAGAGATGATGTTGGTGAGAAGCAAGATCATTAATTCAGTGCTTTACTTACTCAAATGATAATTTATGCATACTATCATTACTGTATATATATAGAAATAAGACATGTTTAAAACAGCATCTTAATTTTACCACAGAGTTTATGCATAGTGGAATAACTGGTTTCTTTCATTTTTTACAGCGGCACCTGACCTTGACTTAAGAGATCTACCTGATTTGTGCTATACAGCTAAAGAGGGAAGCAATTTCCGTCTTAAAATCCCTATGAAAGGCAAGCCTGTCCCAACTGTGACTTGGAAGAAGGATGAAGACCAGGCAATTACTGAGAGTGGAAGAGTTGCATTTGAATCTACAGCAGTTAATACCACTCTTGTAGTACACGACTGCCAGAAAGCTGATGCTGGAAAATACACAATAACACTGAGGAATGTTGCTGGCAGCAAGGAAGGCACTATTTTTGTGAAAGTTGTTGGTAAACCTGGCATACCAACAGGTCCGGTGAAATTTGAAGAAGTCACAGCTGATGCCATAACCTTAAAGTGGGGCCCTCCAAAAGATGATGGTGGTTCAGAAATCACTAACTATGTTCTAGAGAAGAGAGATAATGTAAACAATAAGTGGGTAACTTGTGCCTCTGCAGTGCAGAAAACCACATTTAGAGTTACGAGACTTCATGAAGGAAATGAATATACATTCAGGATCAAGGCTGAAAACAAGTATGGAGTAGGAGAAGGTCTTAAATCAGAGCCTATCATTGCAAAACATCCATTTGGTAAGTATCCATTATAATTTTTGAAATCTAAAAAATTTCTTTTAGAGGTGATAATAATTTTTAACATTACTGCATTTTTTCAATATTGTTTAGATGTCCCAGATGCTCCTCCACCTCCCAATATTGTTGCTGTTCGGCATGAGTCTGTAGCTTTAACTTGGACTGATCCCAGAAGAACTGGAGGTTCACCAATCACAGGTACATCCCCCAAAACCTCCCTAGTATTTCAGTTCTTAGTAGTTCTTTCTCTCTGTCAAAAGGTAAGATAAAGGTAACAGGTGTTTATGTGTTAAATTGAGTGATTAACTGACATTTCACTGGTTTACTTCCTATTTAAAGAAAAAAATAACTCAAGTGTTGGGAAAATACTGAGAAACAATATCTTTGCTCAGAATCAAAATATGTAAAGAAACAAAACCAAACTCACCTATATGTGAAAATACTTGGGTCTATAAAATTAGCAATATGCATTTACAAGCATCTCACATTGCAATTACAGACATCTGTTGTGTATGTCCACATCCATTTCTTAATCTAATTTTCAGTGCTCCTCTTGCACAGTGTGTATGCAACGTGCAATATGGGCAGTGGGATGTTTCACAGTGCTGTGAGAAATTGAGATTTCTAGAAACCCCCCCATATTTTCATCTCATCATTTGTCTTCTAGGTTATCACATTGAAGTTAAAGAAAGAAATAGTCTTCTGTGGAAGAGAGCAAATCAGACACCAATAAGAATGAAAGATTTTAGAGTGACAGGGTTAACTGAAGGTCTGGAATATGAATTCAGAGTAATGGCAATCAATATAGCTGGAGTAGGCAAACCAAGCCTTCCATCTGAACCAGTTGTGGCACTTGATCCTATTGGTAAGTCATCAGGAGAGTAAAAAGGGAAATGCTGAAATTTGAAACAGCTTTGTTTGACTGCTACTTACTATTTTTTTCTTCTAGATCCTCCTGGGAAACCTGAAGTTATCAATGTAACCAGGAACTCAGTAACACTCATTTGGACAGAACCAAAATATGATGGTGGACATAAATTAACTGGCTATATTGTTGAAAAGCGTGATTTACCCAAAAAGACTTGGACAAAAGCTAATCACGTGAATGTTCCAGACTGTGCATTTACTGTAACTGACCTTACTGAAGGCTGCAAATATGAGTTCAGAATTAGAGCAAAGAACACCGCTGGAGCTATCAGTCCTCCATCTGAATCCACAGGAACCATAATATGCAAGGATGAGTATGGTATGTAGATGGCATTGAAAAGGTAGAATTTTATTGAATAATTAACATCAAATCGCTTTTGTTTCTTATCCCTATGTTCTTGTTGTAACAATCAGTATTTTTTGTCTTTGTTTTGACAGAGGCACCAAGCATTGTTTTGGATCCTCCTTTGAAGGAAGGTTTAACAGTAAAAGCAGGGGAAACCATCACACTGTCTGCTATCAGTATCCGTGGCAAACCTCCTCCAACTTCTGCATGGTCAAAAGCTGGAAAAGATTTTAGACCTTCAGAGCTTGTGCACATTGAGACCAAACCAACTTCTTCTACCCTAAGTGTCAAATATGCAGCCAGAAAAGATTCTGGAGAATACACAATCACTGCAACCAATCCTTTTGGCACTAAGCAGGAGAGTGTACATGTGAAAGTTTTAGATATTCCAGGACCTCCAGGGCCTATTGAGATCAGCAATGTTTCAGCAGAAAAAGCAACTCTTACATGGACACCTCCTGCAGAAGATGGTGGATCACCAGTAAAATCATACGTTCTTGAAAAGAGAGAAACTAGTCGACTGCTCTGGACATTGGTTGCTGAAAACATTGAGAGCTGTAGGCATGTTGTTAGCAAGCTCATTCAAGGAAATGAATATGTTTTCCGTGTCTCAGCAGTAAATCAGTATGGCAAGGGTGAACCAGTACAATCAGAACCAGTTAAAATGGTGGATAGATTTGGTAAGTAGAACAAGCTAAGAGATTCCAGTGATGTTTTTATTAATTTCTAAAGACTTGATTTTTGGTTTAACTATATTTTTTTCTTCCTGAACAGGTCCTCCAGGCCCTCCTGGAAAACCAGAAGTAACAAATGTGACTAAAAATACTGTCACAGTTACCTGGAAAAGGCCAGTCGATGATGGTGGAAGTGAAATCACAGGTTATCATGTGGAGCGAAGAGAAAAGAAAGGTTTAAGATGGGTTAGAGCAACAAAGAAACCAGTTTCAGATCTTAGATGCAAAGTAACTGGTCTTCTGGAAGGAAACGAATATGAATTCCGTGTCAGTGCAGAAAATAGAGCTGGAGTTGGACCACCAAGCGATACTTCAAACTCAGTCCTTTGCAGAGATGTTGCATGTCAGTATCATGCTTTTTCTTTTTGGGGGTGGGTGGGATGGGAGGGGGACCACATTCAGAGATCATAAGAATGATTTCTGCTGTCATGTAATGTTTTATCTTTTATTTGCTTTTCAGACCCACCAGGTCCACCTGCAAATCCAAGAGTGACTGATACCACAAAGACAAGTGCATCTTTAGCCTGGGGAAAGCCTCATTATGATGGTGGTCTTGAAATCACTGGCTATATAGTTGAGCATCAAAAAGAAGGAGAAGATGAATGGGTGAAAGACACAATAGGGACTGCTTTAAGAATCACTCAGTTTGTTGTAGCTCATCTGCAGACAGGGGCCAAGTATAATTTCAGAATCTCTGCCATGAATGCTGCAGGTGTTGGTGAACCAGCTATAATTCCAAGTGTGGAAATCACCGACCGAGAAGAGATTCCTGACTTTGAACTGGATGCTGAGCTGAGAAGAACACTTGTTGTTAGAGCTGGATTAACTATTAGGATTTTTGTACCAATTAAAGGACGTCCAACTCCAGAAGTTACATGGACAAAAGATGATGTTTCTCTCAAAGGACGTGCCAGTATTGAAAATACCGACTCTTTTACACTCTTGATTGTCACAGAGTGCACCAGGTATGATGCAGGAAAATATGTAATGACTCTTGAAAATGCTGCTGGTAAGAAGACTGGCTTTGTAAACGTAAAAGTCTTGGATACACCAGGTCCACCAATAAACCTTAAGCCTAGAGAAATAACCAAAGACAGCATCACTCTCCAATGGGATATGCCTCTGGTGGATGGAGGTTCACGTATAACAAACTATATTGTTGAGAAACGTGAATCAACTCGGAAGGCATATTCAACAGTCACAACCAACTGCCAGAAGTGTTCCTTCAAGATTCCTAATTTGTCTGAGGGGTGTGAATACTATTTCAGAGTTCTGGCTGAAAATGAGTATGGTATTGGTGAACCAGCTGAAACTGCAGAACCAGTAAAAGCTTCTGAGGCCCCATCCCCGCCTGAAAGCCTTAATATTATGGATATAACACGGAACTCAGTTAGCCTAGCTTGGCCAAAACCAGAACATGATGGTGGCAGCAAAATCACTGGGTATGTAATTGAAGCACAAAGAAAAGGAACCAACCAGTGGGCACACATCACCACTGTGAAAACGCTGGACTGTGTAGTAAAGAATCTAACTGAAAATGAAGAGTATACTTTCCAGGTTATGGCAGTTAACAGTGCTGGAAGAAGTGCCCCAAGAGAAAGCAGACCAGTTATTATCAAGGAGCAAACAATGCTACCAGAGTTTGACCTCCGTTCTCTTTACCAGAAAACAGTCATTGCCAAAGCTGGCGACAATATCAAGATTGAAATCCCTGTACTTGGTCGTCCAAGGCCTACTGTGACTTGGAAGAAAGAAGACCAGATACTTAAGCAAACACAAAGGGTAAATTATGAAAATACAGCAACTGCAACCATACTGACCATCAATGAATGTATTCGAAGTGATAGTGGTCAATATCCACTGTCAGCTAAAAATATTGTTGGAGAAGTTAGTGAAGTAATCACAGTTCAGGTTCATGACATACCTGGACCGCCTACTGGACCAATCAAATTTGAGGAAATTTCATGTGATTTCCTGACATTCTCATGGGAGCCTCCTTTGAATGATGGTGGTGTACCAATAAGTAACTACGTTGTTGAAATGCGTCAGACTGACAGTACCACGTGGACTGAATTGGCAACTACAGTGATACGTACTACATTCAAAGCCATTCGTCTTACTACTGGAGTTGAGTATCAGTTCCGTGTTAAAGCTCAAAACAGATACGGAATTGGTCCAGCCATTACTTCAGAGTCTGTAGTGGCCAACTACCCATTTAAGGTACCTGGGCCTCCTGGCACTCCTCAGGTGATTGCAGTCACCAAAGAAAGCATGACCATTAGCTGGAACGAGCCAGTTACTGATGGTGGAAGCCCAATTCTGGGATATCACATTGAAAGAAAAGAGCGAAACAGCATTGTTTGGCAGACTGTAAGTAAAATGTTGGTATCAGGCAATATCTTTAAATCATCTGGACTTACCGATGGCATTGCATATGAATTCCGTGTTATAGCAGAAAATCTGGCTGGGAAGAGTAAGCCAAGCAAGCCATCTGAGCCTGTGTTTGCCCTGGACCCAATAGATCCACCTGGTAAGCCAATACCTCTGAACATTACAAGACATGCTGTCACACTGAAGTGGACCAAACCAGAATATAATGGAGGTTTTAAGATAACTGGCTACACTGTTGAAAAAAGAGACCTTCCTAATGGCCGTTGGCTGAAGGCTAATTTCAGCAATATACTAGAGACTGAATTCACTGTAAGTGGTTTGACAGAAGATGCTGCCTATGAATTCCGTGTCATTGCTAGGAATGCTGCTGGAGCTGTTAGTCAGCCCTCAGAGCCATCAGATGCAATCACTTGTAGAGATGACATTGAAGCACCAAGGATAAAGGTGGATGCTAAATACAAGGACACCATAGTGCTGAAAGCAGGTGAAGTTTTCAGACTTGAGGCCGATGTTTCAGGTCGCCCTCCACCAACTATGACATGGACAAAGGGAGAAAAAGAACTTGAAGACACAGCAAAATTAGAAATAAAAACAGCAGATTTCTCTACCGTTCTCATCAATAAAGATTCCTCAAGAAGAGATGGTGGTGCTTATACACTTACTGCAACAAACCCTGGTGGCTTTGCCAAGCATATCTTCAATGTTAAAGTTCTTGACAGACCTGGTCCCCCAGAGGGGCCTTTGGCTGTGTCTGAAGTCACTGCAGAAAAATGTGTGCTGTCATGGCTACCCCCACTGGATGATGGAGGAGCAAAGATTGACCATTATGTGGTTGAAAAACGTGAAACAAGTAGATTGGCCTGGACATCTGTAGGCACAGAAGTTCCAGTGACTAAACTGAAAGTTACTAAACTGTTGAAGGGCAATGAGTACGTGTTCCGAGTTATGGCTGTTAACAAATACGGAGTTGGTGAGCCTCTGGAATCACAGCCCATTCTTGCAGTAAATCCATATGTTCCACCTGATCCACCTAAAACACCTGAAGTTACGGCAATTACAAAGGATTCTATGGTTGTCTGTTGGGGCCATCCTGATTCTGATGGTGGGAGCCCAATAACTAACTATATTGTGGAACGTCGAGACAGGGCTGGTCTACGGTGGGTGAAATGTAACAAAAGGGTTGTTACTGACTTACGTTATAAAGTATCTGGACTGACAGAAGGCCATGAATATGAATACAGAGTCATGGCGGAAAATGCTGCTGGTGTCAGTGAGCCAAGCCCAACCAGTCCATTCTATAAGGCCTGTGATACTGTATTTAAGCCTGGTCCCCCAGGTAATCCTCGTGTTTTGGATAGCAGCAAGTCCTCTATTACAATAGCATGGAACAAACCAATATATGATGGTGGTTCAGAGATCACAGGTTACATGGTTGAGATAGCACTACCTGAAGAAGATGAGTGGAAGATTGTAACTCCACCAATGGGTCTGAAGGCCACTTCTTTTACAATCACTGACTTGAAAGAAAATCAAGAGTATAAAATACGGATATATGCTATGAACGCTGAAGGTCTTGGGGAGCCTGCTCTTGTTCCTGGCACTCCAAAAGCTGAAGAAAGAATGCTACCTCCAGAGATTGAACTTGATGCAGAACTACGTAAAGTTGTGACTATTCGAGCTTGCTGTACTCTAAGACTCTTTGTCCCAATTAAAGGAAGACCATCACCTGAAGTAAAATGGGCAAGAGAACATGGGGAATCTTTGGATAGAGCAAGCATTGAATCAACAAGCTCTTACACTTTACTTATTGTTGAAAACGTAAATAGATTTGATAGTGGAAAATACATACTGACAGTTGAAAACAGCTCAGGTAGTAAGTCAGCATTTGTGAATGTCAGAGTTCTTGATACTCCAGGGGCACCTCAAGATTTGAAAATAAAAGAAGTTACAAAATCTTCAGTTACACTCACATGGGAGCCTCCTCTCATAGATGGTGGCTCTAAAATAAAAAATTACATAGTTGAAAAGCGTGAATCAACACGAAAAGCTTATTCAACTGCTAATGCCAATTGCCACAAGACCAGCTGGAAAGTTGATTCACTGCAAGAAGGCTGCAACTACTACTTCAGAGTCCTAGCTGAAAATGAGTATGGAATAGGCCTTCCAGTTGAAACTTCAGAATCTATAAAAGTGTCAGAAAGACCACTTCCACCAGGGAAAATAACTTTGTTGGATGTGACAAGAAATAGTGTATCCTTATCTTGGGAAAAACCTGAACATGATGGTGGTAGCAGAATTCTGGGCTACATTGTAGAAATGCAAAGCAAAGGCAGTGAAAAGTGGTCAACCTGTGCTACAGTAAAAGTTACTGAAGCCACGATCACAGGATTGATCCAAGGTGAAGAATACACCTTCCGTGTTTCAGCTCAGAATGAGAAAGGTATCAGCGATCCTCGCCAGCTGGGTATACCAGTTGTTGCAAAAGATCTTGTGATTCCACCAGCTTTCAAACTACTATTTACCACTTTCAGTGTTCTAGCAGGAGAGGACTTAAAGGTTGATGTTCCTTTTGTTGGTCGACCCAAACCAGCAGTGTCTTGGCATAAAGACGATGTGGCATTGAAGCAGACTACAAGAGTAAATGCAGAAAGCTCGGAAAACAACACAGTGTTAACAATAAAAGAAGCATGCAGAGAAGATGTGGGATCATATTTAGTTAAACTTACAAACTCTGCTGGTGAAGCAACTGAGACCCTAAATATTGTTGTCCTTGACAAACCAGGACCTCCAACTGGACCAGTAAAAGTAGATGAAGTAACAGCAGATAGTATTACCATTTCCTGGGAACCACCCAAATATGATGGTGGTAGCTCTATCAATAACTACATTGTAGAAAGAAGAGACACTTCCACCACTACTTGGCACATTGTGTCAGCTACTGTTGCAAGAACAACTATAAAAGCATGTCGTTTAAAGACTGGCTGCGAATATCAGTTCAGAATCGCAGCTGAGAACAGATATGGAAAGAGTACGTATCTCACCTCAGAGTCAATAATAGCCCAATATCCATTTAAAGTTCCTGGTCCACCTGGAACTCCTTTTGTAACAAATGTCTCAAAAGACAGCATGGTGGTACAATGGAATGAACCAGTCAATGATGGCGGCAGCAGGATCATTGGTTATCACTTGGAGCGCAAAGAAAGAAACAGCATTCTGTGGGCTAAACTGAATAAAACACCTATTCCAGATACCAAGTTTAAGACAACTGGCCTTGAGGAAGGTCTTGAATATGAATTCAGAGTCTATGCAGAAAATATAGTGGGAATTGGAAAGGCAAGTAGAGCCTCTGAATGCTTTACTGCACGTGACCCGTGTGACCCTCCAGGTCGTCCAGAACCTGTAATCGTCACAAGAAACTCAGTAACACTTCAGTGGAAGAAACCTATATATGATGGTGGAAGTAAGATCACAGGCTACGTTGTTGAAAAGAAGGAATTACCTGACGGCCGTTGGATGAAAGCAAGCTTTACAAATGTCATTGATACTCAGTTTGAAGTAACTGGTCTAGTCGAAAACCAGAGATATGAGTTTCGGGTTATAGCACGAAATGCTGCAGGCGTTTTCAGTGAACCGTCTGAGAGCTCAGGGGCAATTACAGCAAGAGATGAAGTAGAACCACCTCAAATAAGTATGGATCCAAAATACAAAGACACTATTGTAGTGCATGCTGGTGAGTCTTTCAAGCTTGATGCTGATGTTCATGGCAAACCAATACCTTCCATTCAGTGGCTCAAAGGTGATCGTGAACTTACAAGCACCGCTCATATGGAAATAAAAACTACTGATTTTGCCACAAGCCTTAGTGTGAAGGAAGCCACTAGAGTTGACAGTGGGCAGTATGTACTACTGGCAAAGAATGTTGCAGGTGAAAAGAAGGTTCCTGTTAATGTCAAAGTTCTTGATAGACCTGGACCACCAGAAGGACCTGTTGAGATTACAGGTGTTACAGCTGAAAAATGCACACTGTCATGGAAACCTCCACTACAAGACGGTGGGAGCGATATTTCACACTACGTTGTAGAAAAGAGGGAAACCAGTCGCTTGGTGTGGACTGTCGTTGACTCAAATGTGCAAACCCTGAACTGCAAAGTTACAAAACTTCTAGAAGGAAATGAGTATGTTTTCCGCATCATGGCAGTAAATAAGTATGGTGTTGGTGAACCTCTCGAGTCTGACCCAGTAGCCGCAAAGAACCCGTTTGTAGTGCCGCTTGCTCCAAAGGCTCCAGAAGTCACGGCAGTTACCAAGGATTCTATGATAGTTGTATGGGAAAGGCCAGCCTCAGATGGCGGCAGTGAAATCCTAGGCTACGTCCTTGAGAAGCGAGATAAGGAAGGCATTCGCTGGACAAGATGTAACAAACGCCTGATAAGTGAACTGCGATACAGAGTGACTGGTCTAATAGAAAATCATGATTATGAGTACAGAGTTTCAGCTGAAAATGCTGCTGGCCTAAGTGAACCAAGTCCACCTTCTACTTACTACAAAGCATGTGATCCTATTTACAAGCCAGGTCCACCCAATAATCCTAAAGTTACAGATGTTACAAGATCTTCAGTTTTTCTTTCATGGGGTAAACCTATCTATGATGGTGGATCTGAAATTCAGGGATACATTGTGGAAAAATGTGATGTAAGTGATGGTGAATGGGCAATTTGTACCCCTCCAACTGGAATTAAGAATACTCACATGGAAGTAGAAAAACTAGTGGAAAAACACGAATACAAATTCCGCATATGTGCAGTAAATAAAGCGGGAGTTGGAGAGCATGCAGATGTTCCTGGTTCTGTTGTTGTAGAAGAAAAGATGGAGGCACCAGACCTTGACCTTGACATGGAATTAAGGAAGATTGTAAATGTGAGGGCAGGAGGTTCCTTAAGACTGTTTGTTCCTATCAGAGGTCGTCCAACACCTGAAGTAAAATGGGGTAAAGTGGATGGTGACATCAGAGAAGCAGCTATTATTGATACCACAAGCAGCTTTACGTCCCTTGTTCTAGATAATGTTAACAGATTTGATAGTGGAAAGTATACTCTGACCTTGGAAAACAGCAGTGGAACAAAGTCTGCCTTTGTCAGTGTAAGAGTACTGGATACCCCAAGTGCACCTGTTAACTTAAAAATCAGAGAGATCACTAAAGACTCTGTTTCACTTTCATGGGAGCCTCCTCTCTTGGATGGTGGAGCAAAAATAAAGAATTTCATTATTGAAAAGCGTGAAGCAACAAGAAAGGCATATGCAGCTGTTGTAACAAACTGTCACAAGACTTCATGGAAAGTAGATCAACTTCAGGAGGGCTGCTATTACTTCTTCAGAGTCTCTGCTGAGAATGAATATGGAATTGGCCTCCCTGCAGAAACCAGTGACCCAGTTAAAGTTGCTGAAGTTCCACAGCCTCCTGGGAAAATAACAGTGGAAGATGTCACAAGAAACAGTGTCTCACTAAGCTGGGCAAAACCTGAACATGATGGTGGTAGCAAAATCATACAATATATTGTTGAAATGCAAGCAAAGGGGAGTGAAAAGTGGTCAGAGTGTGCTCGTGTTAAAACACTTGAAGCAGTTGTTACTAATCTAACTCAAGGGGAAGAATATCTTTTTAGAGTAATGGCTGTAAATGAAAAGGGTAAGAGTGATCCTAGAGCCCTGGCAGTTCCAGTAGTTGCCAAAGACCTGGTGATTGAACCTGATGTAAGACCTGCCTTCCACAGTTACAGTGTTCAGGTGGGACAGGATCTGAAAGTAGAAATACCAATTGCAGGTCGACCTAAACCAACTGTTACCTGGGTTAAAGATGGCCAGCCATTGAGGCAGACAACAAGAATCAATGTTAGCGATTCAGCTGATCTCACTATATTGAATCTTAAGGAAACTAGCAAAGAAGACAGTGGCACTTACGAAATCACTGTGGCTAATGTTGTTGGGCAAAAGTCTGCCTCTGTTGAAATTATTACTCTAGACAAACCTGACCCTCCAGTTGGACCTGTGAAGTTTGATGAAATAAGTGCAGAAAGTATTACCCTGTCATGGAATCCCCCAGTGTACACAGGCGGCTGCCAAATCACCAACTATGTTGTTCACAAGAGAGATACAACAACCACTGTATGGGAAACAGTCTCGGCTACTGTTGCAAGAACTACACTGAAGGTGACTAAACTGAAAACTGGTTCAGAATACCAGTTCAGAATATTTGCTGAGAACAGGTATGGGCAGAGTTTTGCATTGGAATCTGCACCAGTTGTAGCACAATATCCCTACAAGGAACCAGGACCTCCTGGCACACCATTTGTGACAACAGTTACAAAAGACTCCATGGTCGTACAATGGCATGAACCAATAAATGATGGCGGCAGTAGAGTGTTGGGCTACCATCTTGAGAGAAAGGAGAAAAACAGCATTCTGTGGACTAAAGTAAACAAGACTATTATTCAGGACACAAGTTTTAAGACAAATAACCTTGAAGAAGGAATTGAATATGAGTTTCGAGTTTCTGCAGAAAATATTGTTGGTGTAGGCAGAACAAGTAAAGTTTCCGAGTGCTATGTAGCTCGTGATCCATGTGATCCTCCAGGTCGCCCAGAAGCTATCATAATAAAAAGAAGCTCTATTACTCTACAGTGGACCAAACCAGAATATGATGGCGGAAGTAAGGTTACTGGTTATATTGTAGAGAAACGTGACTTACCAGATGGTCGCTGGATGAAAGCTAGCTTCACAAATATCATTGAAACTCAGTTCACTGTAACAGGACTTACTGAAGACCAAAGATACGAATTTAGAGTAATTGCAAAGAACGCTGCAGGTGCAATAAGCAAACCTTCTGACAGTACAGGACCAATAACAGCAAGGGACGAAGTTGAACTTCCACGAATTTCAATGGATCCAAAGTACAAAGACACTATTGTTGTAAATGCTGGTGAAACATTCAGACTTGAGGCTGATGTTCATGGAAAGCCACTACCGACCATTAAGTGGTACAAAGGAGATAAAGAGCTTGAGGACACTGCTAGGTATGAAATAAAGAACACAGATTTCAGTGCATTAATAGTTGTAAAAGATGCTATTCGGGTTGATGGTGGACAGTACATTCTAGAAGCCTCTAACGTTGCAGGAACAAAGACAGTGACAGTAAACGTAAAAGTCTTGGACAGGCCAGGACCTCCGGAAGGCCCGGTCCAAGTTACAGGAGTTACAGCTGAAAAATGTGCATTGGCATGGGGTCCTCCTCTTCACGATGGTGGCAGTGATATTTCTCATTACATTGTAGAGAAGAGGGAAACTAGCCGCCTGGCATGGACTGTGGTTGCTTCAGAGGTTTTACCTACAATGCTGAAAGTAACAAAACTCTTGGAAGGAAATGAATACATCTTCCGTATCATGGCAGTTAACAAATACGGGGTTGGTGAGCCGTTAGAATCTGTGCCAGTAATGATGAAAAATCCATTTGTGGTTCCTGGACCACCAAAGGCCTTGGAAATCACCAACATCACAAAGGATTCTATGACTGTCTGCTGGACCCGGCCAGATAGTGATGGAGGTAGCGAAATCATAGGTTACATTGTAGAAAAGAGAGACCGAGCAGGCATCAGATGGATAAAATGCAATAAACGCCGCATTACAGATTTGCGATTAAGAGTTACAGGATTAACAGAGGATCATGAATACGAATTCAGAGTTTCTGCTGAAAATGCTGCTGGAGTTGGTGAACCAAGCCAAGTTTCTCCCTACTTTAAAGCTTGTGACCCAATGTTCAAGCCTGGCCCACCTACAAATGCCCATGTTGTGGATACCACCAAAAGTTCAGTTATACTTGGTTGGAGTAAACCTATTTATGATGGTGGTTGTGAAATCCAGGGATACCTTGTAGAAATCTGTAAAGCAGATGAAGATGAATGGTCTCTTGTTACTCCACAGACAGGAATACGTGCCACTCGGTTTGAAATCAAAAAGCTTACTGAACATCAAGAATACAAGCTACGAGTGTGTGCTCTCAACAAAATCGGTGTGGGAGAGGCTGCATCAGTTCCTGGTACTATTAAACCAGAAGACAAACTTGAAGCTCCAGAACTTGATATTGATTCAGAGCTAAGGAAAGGGATAGTGGTTAGAGCCGGTGGGTCTGCTAGGATTCACATACCATTCAGGGGACGACCAACACCTGATATCACATGGTCCCGAGAAGAAGGCGAATTCTCAGAAAAAGTTCAGATTGATAAAGGCATAAACTACACACAACTTTCAATTGACAACTGTGATAGAAATGATGCTGGAAAGTATATTCTTAAGTTAGAGAACAGCAGCGGTTCTAAATCTGCATTTGTTACAGTAAAAGTCTTGGACACACCGGGACCCCCACAAAACTTAGTGGTAAAGGATATAAAGAAGGATTCTGCTGTATTATCTTGGGAACCACCGATTATTGATGGTGGTGCAAAGGTAAAGAACTATGTAATAGACAAACGTGAGTCAACCAGGAAGGCATTTGCAAATGTAAGTGCTAAGTGTGCCAAGACAAGTTTTAAAGTTGAAAATCTTACAGAAGGAGCAATTTATTACTTCAGAGTTATGGCTGAAAATGAATATGGAATTGGTGTTCCAGTTGAAACCAGGGACGCTGTCAAAGCCTCAGAGCCACCTCTGCCTCCTGGGAAAGTAACACTCACTGATGTGACTCAGAGAAGTGCATCACTTATGTGGGAAAAACCTGAACATGATGGAGGTAGCAGAATTTTGGGATACCTTGTTGAAATGTTGCCTAAAGGAACAGAAAAATGGAGTGTTGTTAGTGAGACCAAAACATGTAATGCAGAGGTGTCTGGTTTGAGTCCAGGACAGGAGTATCAATTCCGTGTGATTGCCTACAATGAAAAAGGCAAAAGTGACCCCAGAGCACTTGGAATTCCTGTAATAGCTAAAGACTTGACTATTGAGCCAAGTTTCAAACTGATGTTTAATACATATAGTGTACAAGCTGGAGAAGATCTGAAGGTAGAAGTACCATTTATAGGTAGACCCAAACCTACTATTACTTGGACAAAAGATGAGCAGCCACTGAAACAGACGACCAGATTAAATATTCAGAATACAACAACATCAACTATTTTACATATTAAAGAAAGCAACAGGGAAGACTTTGGTAAATATACAGTAACAGCAACAAATGCAGCAGGTACAGCAACAGAGCACCTGAGCATAATTGTACTAGAAAAACCTGGCCCACCACGAGGACCTGTCCGCTTTGACGAAATTAGTGCGGACTTTGTTGTTTTATCATGGGATCCACCTGATTATACTGGAGGCTGTCAGATAAGCAACTATATAGTAGAAAAGCGTGACACAAGCACTACCACATGGAACATTGTGTCAGCAACTGTTGCAAGAACAACCATCAAAGCAACAAAGCTTAAAACAGGTTGTGAATACCAGTTCAGGATTTCTGCTGAAAATAGATATGGAAAGAGCTCTCCTTTGGCTTCTAAATCAGTTGTTGTGCAGTACCCCTACAAGGTGCCTGGACCACCTGGAACCCCATTTGTCACAGCAGCTTCCAAGGACCATATGATCGTACAGTGGCATGAACCAGTTAATGACGGAGGAAGCAAAATTCTCGGCTACCATCTTGAGCGTAAAGATAAGAACAGCATTCTTTGGACTAAACAGAACAAGTCACTTATTGTGGACACCAAATATAAAACAGATGGCCTTGAAGAAGGTCTTGAATATGAGTTCAGAGTTTCTGCTGAAAACATTGTTGGCATTGGCAAAGTCAGCAAAGTATCAGAACTCTATGTTGCCCGAGATCCTTGTGACCCACCTGGCCGCCCAGAGGCCATTGTTGTTACAAGAAGTAATATCACACTGAAGTGGAAAAAGCCAGAATATGATGGTGGAAGCAAAATAACTGGTTATATTGTAGAGAAGAAAGAACTGCCAGATGGTCGCTGGATGAAAGCCAGCTTTACAAATGTGTTGGAACCAGAATTTACAGTAAGTGGTCTTGTTGAAAACCAACGCTATGAATTCAGAGTAATTGCAAGAAATGCAGCAGGTTGCTTGAGTGAACCATCTGAAAGTACAGGGCCTATTACTGCCAGAGATGAAATTGAAGCACCAGGAGCTTCACTGGATCCTAAATACAGAGATGTCATTGTTGTTCATGCTGGAGAAACCTTTGTTCTTGAAGCTGATATCCACGGCAAACCTATTCCTGACATTACATGGTCAAAAGATGGTAAAGACCTTGAAGAAACAACTGCAAGAATGGAAATTAAATCTACCATTGAGAAAACAATTCTCACTGTCAAAGACTGTATAAGAGTAGATGGAGGTCACTATACTCTTAACCTCAAAAATGTTGGTGGCACCAAATCTATACCAATCACTGTAAAAGTGCTTGACAGACCAGGACCTCCAGAAGGACCTTTGAATGTTACAGGTGTCACTGCAGAAAAATGCTACTTGTCATGGTCTCCACCTTTACATGATGGTGGTTCTAGTATCTCACATTATATCATTGAGAAGAGAGAGACAAGCAGGCTTTCATGGACACAAGTAGCAACAGATGTGCAGGCTCTTAACCACAAAGTAACCAGACTCCTTCCTGGCAATGAATACATTTTCCGTGTAATGGCAGTCAATAAATACGGAATTGGAGAGCCCTTGGAATCTGAACCAGTTGTGGCTCGTAATCCATACAAACCCCCTGGTCCTCCTTCAACACCTGAAGTTTCAGCAATCACAAAAGATTCTATGGTGGTAACATGGAGTCGCCCAGAAGACAACGGGGGAGCTGAAATTGAAGGTTACATACTTGAAAAACGAGACAAAGATGGTATCCGGTGGACCAAATGCAATAAGAAAAGGCTGACAGACTTGCGATTCAGAGTAACAGGTCTAACTGATGGGCATTTCTATGAATTTAGAGTGTCTGCTGAAAATGCTGCAGGGGTAGGGGAACCCAGTGGGCCATCCATTTTCTATCGTGCTTGTGATGTTTTATATCCACCAGGTCCACCTAGCAATCCAAAGGTTACAGATACTTCCAGGTCATCAGTTTCCCTTGCCTGGAGTAAGCCCATTTATGATGGTGGTGCTCCTGTTAAAGGATATGTGGTAGAAGTAAAAGAAGCTGCTGCTGATGAATGGACTACCTGCACCCCACCAACAGGCCTACAAGCAAAACAGTTCACTGTGACAAAACTGAAAGAGAACCAGGAGTATAACTTCCGCATCTGTGCCATCAACTCAGAAGGAGTAGGAGAACCTGCGACTATACCTGGTGCAGTCTTAGCAGAGGACAAGACTGAACCTCCTGAAATTGAACTTGATGCCGATCTCAGAAAAGTAGTCACTGTACGTGCTAGTGGTACTTTGCGCCTGTTTGTCACCATCAAAGGAAGACCAGAACCTGAAGTTAAATGGGAGAAAGCAGAAGGAACAATCAGTGAGCGAGCTCAGATTGAAGTCACCAGTTCCTACACAATGCTGGTCATTGACAATGTCAATAGATTTGATAGTGGTAGATACAATCTTACTTTAGAGAACAACAGTGGCAAAAAATCAGCTTTTGTTAATGTCAGAGTGCTTGATACACCTAGTGCACCTCTTAACCTGACAGTCAGAGAAGTAAAGAAAGATTTTGTAACTTTAGCCTGGGAACCACCACTTATTGATGGTGGAGCTAAAATTACCCACTATGTAGTTGAAAAGCGAGAATCCACAAGAAAGGCATATGCCACAGTTACAAGCAACTGTACTAAGAATTCCTTCAAGATTACTCAACTGCAGGAAGGATGTAGTTATTACTTCCGTGTTCTAGCTGTAAATGAATATGGGGCTGGTTTACCAGCAGAAACTGCTGATCCAGTCAAGGTGTCTGAACCACCTGCTCCACCTTCAAAGGTCATACTCGTTGATGTGACTCGCAATTCTGCTTCAATTAAATGGGAAAAGCCAGAGAGTGATGGTGGCAGTAAAATTACTGGTTATGTAGTAGAAATGCAAACTAAAGGAAGTACAAAATGGAGTGCATGTACACAGGTGAAAACACTGGAAGCAACAATAACAGGCTTAAGTATGGGAGAAGAGTACAGTTTCAGAGTGCTTGCTGTTAATGAAAAAGGAAAAAGTGATCCAAGAGAACTTGGTGTCCCAGTCATTGCAAAAGATATTGAAATCCAGCCGTCTGTTGAGCTCCTTTTTAACACATTCACAGTGAAAGCTGGGGATGATCTTAAGATTGACATTCCATTCAGAGGCCGACCTCTTCCCACTGCTAGCTGGAAGAAGGATGGGAATCCCTTAAAAGAGACAACTAGGGTAAATGTTCAGACATCAAAGACTTTAACTTCACTGTCCATCAAGGAAGCTACAAATGAAGATTTGGGACATTATGAATTACATCTTTCAAATACTGCTGGATCAACAACAGCTTCTTTAACTGTAGTTGTCCTTGACAGACCAGGACCACCAACTGATGTTAAAATTGATGAAGTTAGTGCTGATAGTGTAACTCTGTCTTGGAAACCTCCAGCATATGATGGTGGATGTCATATTAGCAATTACATTGTGGAGAAGAGAGATACTACCACAACAACATGGGAGGTAGTGTCTGCAGCAGTTGCAAGAACATCAATTAAAGTATCTCGACTCGTCACTGGATCTGAATATCAGTTCCGTGTTTGTGCAGAAAACCGCTATGGGAAAAGCACTTACACTAATTCTCCTTCTGTTGTGGCAGAGTATCCATTTAAGCCTCCAGGTCCACCTGGAACACCTCGTGTGGCACATGCAACTAAATCTTTCATGATTGTAACTTGGCAGGTACCAGTTAATGATGGAGGTAGTGTAGTACTAGGATATCACTTGGAGTATAAAGAAAGAAGCAGCATTCTTTGGACAAAAGCAAACAAGAGCCTTATTACTGATACACAAATGAAAGTTACTGGTCTTGATGAAGGACTGATGTATGAATATCGCGTGTATGCAGAAAACATTGCTGGAATAGGCAAATGCAGTAAGGCATGTGAACCAGTTGCTGCAAGAGATCCATGTGATCCTCCTGGTCAACCAGAAGTTACTAATATTACGAGAACATCTGTCTCATTGAAGTGGACTAAACCAGAATACGATGGTGGAGCTAAAGTAACAGGATATATTATTGAACGCAGAGAACTACCAGATGGTCGTTGGCTAAAATGCAATTTTACTAATGTGCAAGAAACATACTTTGATGTAGGTGGACTTACAGAAGACCAGCGTTATGAATTCCATGTGATTGCAAAAAATGCTGCTGGACTCTTCAGTCAGCCATCTGAATCAACTGGACCTGTGACTGTAAAAGATGATGTGGAGGCTCCAAGAATTATGATGGATGCCAAATTCAGGGATGTTGTAGTTGTGAAAGCTGGAGAAGTGTTTAAAGTCAATGCTGACGTTGCAGGACGGCCCATACCAGTGATTTCATGGACGAAGGATGGCAAGGAGCTCGAAGGAAAAGCTAGAGTTGAAATAGTCTCAACAGATTACACTACTGCAATAACCATTAAGGACTGCATCCGAGGTGATTCAGGACAGTATGTACTGACATTACAGAATGTTGCAGGAACAAAATCTTTGGCAATTAATTGCAAAGTACTTGATAGACCTGGCCCACCTGCAGGTCCATTAGAAATAAATGGCCTTACTGCTGAAAAATGCCATTTATCATGGGGACCCCCTCAAGAAAATGGCGGTGCAGATATTGATCATTATATTGTGGAAAAACGTGAGACCAGCAGAATTGCATGGACACTTTGTGAAGGAGAGCTCAAAACAACATCTTGTAAAGTGACAAAATTACTGAAGGGCAATGAGTATATTTTCAGAGTGATGGGAGTTAACAAATACGGGGTTGGTGAGCCTCTAGAAAGTGTTGCTGTCAAAGCCCTAGACCCATTTACAGTTCCAAGTCCACCTACATCTTTAGAGATCACCAGTGTGAGCAAAGATTCAATAACTCTGTGTTGGGCAAGACCTGAGTCTGATGGAGGCAATGAGATCTCTGGCTATGTAATTGAAAGGCGTGAGAAAACCAGCCTAAGATGGATTCGTGTAAACAAAAAGCCAGTTTATGATTTAAGAGTGAAGTCGTCAGGTCTCCGTGAAGGATGTGAATATGAATTCCGGGTTTATGCAGAAAATGCTGCTGGCCTCAGTCTCCCAAGTGAAACCACACCATTGATTAAGGCAGAAGATCCAATCTTCCTGCCATCGCCCCCATCTAAACCTAAGATTATGGATTCTACTAGGTCAAATATCACAATTGGTTGGACAAAGCCACTGTTTGATGGAGGTGCTCCAGTAACAGGATACACAGTTGAATTCAAGAAAACTGATGAAACCGACTGGACAACAGCTATTCAGAATTTAAGAGGCACAGAATATACCATAACTGGATTAACATCAGGCTCTGAGTATGTTTTTAGAGTGAAATCCATTAACAAAATGGGCGTCAGTGAACCAAGTGATGTCTCAGAACCTCAGGTGGCCAAAGAAAGAGAGGAAGAACCTGCCTTTGAAATTGACAGTGAAATGCGGAAGACTTTAATTGTAAAGGCTGGTGGATCGTTCACAATGACTGTTCCTTTCAGAGGCAAACCAGTCCCAAATGTAACATGGAACAAAGCAGACACTGATCTCCGTACACGTGCAAGCATTGACACTTCAAGTAATTGCACATCTCTTACTATTGAAAAAGCAACAAGAAATGATTCTGGAAAATACACATTAACATTGCAAAACATCCTTAATACTACCACCTTGACTTTAATTGTCAAAGTTCTTGATACGCCTGGCCCACCATCTAATATTGCAACAAAAGAAGTAACTAAAGAATCTGCTGTGTTATCTTGGGATGTTCCTGAAAACGATGGTGGAGCACCTGTAAAGAACTATGTAATTGAAAAACGAGAAGCTAGCAAAAAAGCGTGGGTGACTGTGACAAACAACTGTCATCGCCTGTCCTACAAAGTGACTGGTTTGCAAGAAGGTGCCATTTACTACTTCCGTGTCTCTGGAGAAAATGAATATGGTGTTGGAGTGCCTTCTGAGACCAAAGAGGGAACAAAAATAACAGGTATGTTTTACTATGAAAAAAATTCATTAATACTTAAAATAATATGTGTTTTAAAGTGTTCACTTCAAAATAATGTCAAAAGTTTTAAATCTGCATACAGTAAAATAGACCTTTTTTGTAGGTATGTCTGTAGTTTTACAAATAAAAAAGAGCTAAGTAATAGGTTGAATTTTAAATTTTGCTTGGATTTTACTTGAAATATTTCTAATATAAATAAATTGGTTTAAAAACACATTTTCTGATCCAGATTGTGTTCCTGTGTAATTGCTAATATAAAAAGTAAATACCTTCTATATTGTTTAACCTGTTGCACTTTTTTTCTCAGAAAAACCCAGCCCACCAGAAAAGCTAGGAGTAACAAATGTCACAAAGGACAGTGTTTCTCTTTCATGGCTAAAACCAGAACATGATGGTGGAAGCAGAATTGTGAGCTACCTCCTTGAAGCTCTTGAGAAAGGACAGCAAAAATGGGTGAAGTGTGCAGTTGTAAAGACAACTCATCATGTTGTCCATGGTCTTAAGGAAAACGTCGACTATTTCTTCAGGGTGTCTGCAGAAAACCAAGCTGGTTTAAGTGATCCTAAGGAACTACTGCTCCCTGTTACAGTTAAAGAACAATTAGGTATGCTTCCTGACATGAGACAAAAGTTGATACACAGTCAGTTGCATTCATATTTTAAAAGATGGAACATTCTTTTAATGGTTTGGAAATGTTTTCTTTTTCAGAATCTCCCGAGATTGACATGAAGGGCTTCCCTCATAACACTGTATATGTTCGAGCAGGATCAAACCTAAAAGTTGAAATTCCAGTTTCTGGAAAACCAATGCCAAAGGTGACATTGTCTAGAGATGGTGTTACACTGAAACCTACCATGAGATTTCACACAGAAACCACTGCAGAAAGTCTCATCATTAACCTTAAAGAAAGTGTGGCTGCTGATGCTGGCAGATATGACATTACTGCTGCGAACTCAAGTGGCACCACAAAATCATTTGTTAATATTGTTGTGCTGGATAGACCCGGTCCTCCTGTTGGTCCTGTTGTCCTTAGCGATGTCACTGAAGAGAGTGTAACACTCAGATGGCAACCACCAGCTTATGATGGTGGAAGTCAGGTTACCAACTATATTGTACTGAAAAGAGAAACAAGTACTGCTGCTTGGTCTGAAGTGTCTGCCACTGTTGCTAGAACTGTTATCAAAGTTATGAGGCTCACAACAGGAGAAGAATACCAATTCCGCATCAAAGCTGAGAACCGCTTTGGCATCAGCGATCACATAGACTCACAGTGTGTGGTTGTCAAGCTTCCTTACAGTGAGTATCATGCTTCTCACAGTATACGTTGATGTTTTAATGCTCTGATGTTGAAAATACAATTTTGTTAACAATCACTTCTTTTGTAATCATCAGCTACCCCAGGCCCTCCTTCTACACCGTGGGTCACTAATGTTACCCGAGAGAGTATTACTGTCGGATGGCATGAACCAGTCACTAATGGTGGCAATGCTATCATTGGATATCACCTGGAAATGAAAGACAGAAATAGCATATTATGGCAGAAGGCTAACAAGACCCTTATTCGTACCATGCATTTCAAAGTCACCACAATCAGCGCTGGCCTTATCTATGAATTTAGAGTTTATGCAGAAAATGCAGCTGGCATTGGAAAAGCAAGTCGTCCTTCTGATCCAGTCCTTGCAATTGATGCCTGTGGTATGTACTCCCTAGAAAAAAATGAAGCCCAACAATTTTGTTTCCCCTGTGATAATCTGTTCTGTACAGTAAGCCAATATTCAAAATAGCTGTTAATTATTGGCAACATTCTTGTTTTCTTCTGCAGAACCACCAAGAAATGTTCGTGCCTCAGATATTTCCAAGACCTCTATCACTCTCTCCTGGCAGAAGCCAGCATTTGATGGTGGTAGCAAAATCACTGGATACATCGTAGAAAAACGTGATCTTCCAGATGGCAGATGGACAAAAGCTAGCTTCACCAATGTTATTGAGACTCAGTTCACAGTATCTGGCCTGACACAGAATTCCAAGTATGAATTCCGGGTCTTTGCAAAGAATGCTGTTGGTTCCATTAGTAATCCCTCAGATGTTGTGGGTCCTATCACATGTGTTGATACGTACGGTAAGTGTTTTGCAATGATATAATGATACAGTTTTGGGGTACTCGGACAATTTAAGGCTGTACTGTTTTGTAGATCCATGGTCTTTTAAATGTGCAAGGCTAGTTTACAGTGATTGATTCAAGAAGCATGACTGACTGTGAGCATTTGGGCATGATTGTAGGGAACATCTTTAGCAGTGTGTGCATTTTTAAAGTCTTCTGGTATCTTTATTCTCTGAGCAACAGAAGTCTGCCCATGATCCAAGTGGTTATATATATACATGTAATTGTCTTTTTTTCATAAGATTAGTTCTAACTTACTCAAGGTTTACAATTTAAGTTAATATATGCTCTCTTTACCTTGATCTGTATTTATCAAATACCTTTAACTATTAGATTAAATAAGGTAGTATTATCTGGGGATTTTATTAAATTAAGGGCTACAGTAAACATGTTTTTAACTTATTCTTATTTTTTCTTAAGGTGCACCTGAAATTGATGTGCCACCAGAATATACAGAAGTGGTGAAATACAAAGCAGGAGCTTCAGTTAAGCTAAAATTAGGCATCTCAGGCAAGCCTATACCCACAATTGAATGGTTCAAAAATGGCAATGAGGTACTAACCAGTGCACTAGTGTCTTTTGAAAACACAACAGAATTTGCTTCTATACTCATCAAGGATGCCAGTCGACTCGACAGTGGCACCTACGAATTAAAATTGAAGAATGCCATGGGTTCAGCATCAGCCCACATTAGAGTACAGATACTTGGTATGTTTTGAGATGCAACTGTATTTTACTATTAAACAATAATTCAGTAATGAATACCTAACATATTCTTTCTTCTGCCTTCCACAGACAAGCCAGGACCTCCAAGTGGACCTATACAGTTTAAGACAGTCACTGCTGAAAAGATTACATTAATGTGGGACCCACCAGCAGATGATGGTGGTGCACCTATAACACACTATGTTGTTGAAAAGCGGGAAACAAGTCGGGTTGTATGGTCTTTAATTTCTGAAAAACTGGAGGGATGCATCATAACTACAACAAAACTCATCAAAGGAAATGAATATGTGTTCCGTGTCCGTGGTGTGAACAAGTTTGGAATTGGTGATCCACTGGAATCTGAACCCGTTATAGCCAAAAATTCATTTGGTAAGAAATAAGTTCTGTAAAATAACTTATACAACTGAATTGTCTTGTGTATTATTTGTAAGTAGTACTGATCTATTGACATATGATTTTTTACTCAGTTACACCTGGACCACCTAGTACACCAGAAGTCACAAAGATAACCAAGAATTCTATGACCGTTGTCTGGAATAGGCCCACTGTTGATGGAGGCAGTGAAATATCAGGATATTTTCTGGAGAAACGTGACAAGAAGAGTCTGAGTTGGTTCAAGGTCTCTAAAGAAACCATTCGGGACACCAGACAGAAAGTAACGGGTCTGACTGAAAACAGCGAATATCATTTCCGCGTTTGTGCTGTCAATGCAGCTGGACCAGGTCCGTTCTCCGAGGCCTCTGACTTCTACAAAGCTGCAGATCCTATTGGTAAGATTCAATGTGCATTATTTCCAGTGGGTTAGAAATCAATGGAAAATGGATAGTTAGGTTGGGATTGTACCAATGTAACTGAGGGCAGATTTTCTTCCTCTTTACAATTAATTGGATTCTGATTGGTGTTTTTTTCCCCCATAAATTATCATGTACAGATAAGCCAGGCTCACCAACAAAGCTGAAAGTTGTGGATACAACCAAGACATCTGTTACCCTTGGCTGGATTAAACCTGCTTATGATGGAGGAAGTCCAATTACTCACTATGTGGTGGAGAAGAGGGAAGGTGAAGAGCAAGAATGGACTGTAGTCAGTACTAAGGGAGAAGTGAGAACAACTGAGTATGTTGTATCCCACCTTCAGCCAAGTGTTAATTATTATTTCCGTGTATCTGCTATGAATTGTGCTGGACAAGGAGAGCCTATTGAAATGATGGAACCCGTTCAAGCTAAAGATATTCTTGGTACTGTATTTTTTTGTGATTTATCATTTTTCTGTGTGGTTTTCTTTTTTCAAATAATTTCTTATTTTCCATTCCAAGTACGCATTATTAATTTTTATTTTTTCCACAGTGGCACCGGAGATTGATCTGGATGTTGCTCTTCGGACATCTATTGTTGCTAAAGCAGGTGAAGATGTGGAAATAATGATTCCATTCAAGGGAAGACCTCCTCCAACAGTCACATGGAGAAAGGGTGACAAGAATCTTGGGACTGATGAAAGATACATCATCCAGAACACAGAATCATCTACACTACTTATTATTCCTCAAGTGACACGAAATGATACAGGGAAATATGTTCTTACAATTGAAAATGGAGTTGGAGAAGCAAAGTCATCATTTGTGAATGTAAAAGTACTTGACACACCTTCTGCATGCCAGAAGCTGCAGCTTAAGCATGTTTCTCGAGGCACAGTTACACTGGTATGGGAGCCACCTCTCATCAATGGTGGTTCTGAAATAACAAATTATGTTGTTGAAAAAAGAGATGCTACAAAGAGGGCCTGGTCAACCGTTACGACAAAGTGTTCTAATACCACCTTTAAAATAACTAACCTGTCAGAAAAGACTGCATTCTTTTTCCGTGTTCTTGCTGAAAATGAAATCGGACTGGGTGAACCTTGTGAGACATCTGAACCAGTGAAAGCTGCAGACATACCTGGACCTGTAAAGGACCTAGCCGTGAAAGACTCTACAAAGAATTCTGTTAAATTGCAGTGGAACAAACCTGACTATGATGGTGGCAGCATTATATCAGACTATGTTATTGAAAAGAAACTTCAGGGAGAGAAAGAATGGACATACGCAGGCACAAGCAAGAGCTGTGAATTTGTAGCTGACAAACTTAAAGAGCTTTCTGTCATGGAATTCAGAGTCTTTGCTAAAAATGAAAAAGGCATGAGTGACTCTGTTACTGTTGGACCCATTACAGTGAAAGAACTTATAATAACACCTGAGGCTGACCTTTCTGATATTCCTGGAGGTCAGATTGCAGTAAGAATTGGACATAACCTGCACGTTGAATTGCCCTATAAAGGTAAACCTAATCCATCAATGAGCTGGCTCAAGGACAACCTCCCTCTTAAAGAAACAGAACATCTTCGTTTCAAGAAAACTGAAAACAAGATAAGCTTAAGTATCAAGAATGTGAAAAAGGAGCATGGTGGCAAATATACTTTAATTCTTGATAATGTAGTCTGCAGAAAGTCGTTCACAATCACTGTAATCACTCTTGGTCCTCCATCTAGGCCAAAAGCACCTTTAAGAATAGATGAAATCAAAGCAGATAGTGTAGTTTTGTCATGGGATGCTCCTGATGATGACGGGGGAGGAGAAATTACTGGCTACAGTATTGAGAAGAGAGAAACCTCACAAATGAACTGGAAGCTGGTGTGTTCAAGTGCTGCAAGAACAACCTTCAAAGTACCAAACCTTGTTAAAGATACTGAATATCAGTTTAGAGTTCGTGCAGAAAACAGATACGGAGTGAGCCCACCTCTTGTCTCAGCTGATGTTGTGGCAAAACATCAGTTTAAACCACCAGGTGCCCCAGGCAAGCCTGTTGTGTACAACGTAACTGCTGACGGAATGAGCATTTCTTGGGATGCTCCCGTTTATGATGGTGGCTCAGAGATTATGGGATACCACGTTGAAAAGAAGGAAAGAAACAGTATTTTGTGGCAGAAGGTTAATGTTGCATTAATATCTAACAGAGAATACAGGATTACTGGGCTGCTTGAGGGCCTGGATTACCAGTTCCAAGTATATGCTGAAAACGCTGCAGGCCTAAGCCGAGCGAGTGAGCCAAGCAAATTTACTTTGGCAGTCTCTCCAGTGGGTAAGTGAATGATTAATCACTCATCCAAGAAAATTCTGTTCTTGTAGATTATGGTGAGCAGTAATAAAAATAAATCTTCATTATTTTCCTTTCAGACCCACCTGGTACTCCTGATTACATTGATGTCACTAGGGAAACAATCACCCTGAAATGGAACCCCCCACTTCGTGATGGAGGCAGTAAGATTGTGGCTTACAGCATTGAGAAACGGCAAGGAAGTGCAGACCGTTGGCTCAGGTGTAACTTTACTGATGTCAGTGAGTGCCAGTACACAGTTACAGGGCTCAGTCCAGGTGACCGATACGAATTCAGAGTGCTTGCAAGAAATGCTGTTGGTACAGTCAGCCCACCTTCACAGTCTTCAGGCTATATCATGACCAGAGATGAAAACGGTAAGAATGTTTTCGTAATATGCTTGCATTTGGGTATTAAAGCCAGATAAGAGTTTCTGGCTGTACCGATTGGAAGTGGGAGGTCAAGGGGCAAAGAAGTTGTGACTGAGGTCCTCCCAGTCAATTCAGAACATTTATGTTTGTACTCCAAGGTGGGAAGGTCTAAATTAAAGACCCGAATCTGGCAGAAATACATAATCAATTGCTGAAAAGCATGGCACTCTAAATTTCTCTTGCATAAGCAGCAGCAGCGAAGTTGGAAAGAAAGCATGAACTGTAATATTCTGATGCACTGAATAATTTCAAAATTGAAATGTGCCTCAGGTAGCTTGGCATACTATTAACATCACATTTTAACAGTGCCTTTCACCTATTATTAATATGATGCACTTATGGGTGCTTACAGGAAAAAAAAGTTTATCATTCATATAATTGCTATTTAGAGAATGCCATTTTGTAAGTGAAATAATTCTATATATGACAAACTTTTATAATTAGTACAATTAGACGAGTATCAGAAAAATATTTAGCTAAATGGAAATTGATTTATATTTTCCTTTTTTAGTTGCTCCAACAATTGAATTTGGTGCTGAGCACTTTGAAGGCCTTACTGTTAAAGCTGGAGAGAGCATTAGACTTAAAGCTCTAATCAGAGGACGTCCAGTACCTAAAGTGACATGGTTTAAGGATGGTAAAGAGATTGATAAATTAATGAATATAGAAATAACTACAGCTATTGGATATAGCACAATCTTCATTAGAGATGCTCTCCGGGAACATCGTGGAGTGTACACAGTAGAAGCCAAAAATGCGTCAGGCACTAAACGAGAAGATATTACCATCAGAGTACAAGGTACTGCACCAAGCACTTTCAGCATGCTTTTTTAAAAATAGTATTTTATTATAAGTGTCAGCAAATTATAACTCTGAACCTTTAAAATTGCAGACGCACCAGGAAAAGTTGGTGGACCGATACGATTCACAAACATCACTGGAGAAAAAGTCACATTATGGTGGGAGCCTCCAGCAAATGATGGTTGTGCTTCTGTTTCTCACTACATAATTGAAAAACGTGAAACCAGCAGAATTGCTTGGGCATTAGTTGAAGATAAATGTGAAGCTTGCAGCTATACGGCACTTAAATTAATTAAGGGCAATGAGTATCAGTTCCGTGTCTCTGCAGTGAACAAATTTGGAGTTGGCAGACCATTGGAGTCTGATCCAGTTATCGCACAAATACCTTACAGTAAGTTGCCACCTCATTCTGCACAAATATCCATGGAGTTACCATCTTATCTTTCTAATGACTTTTTTCTTTTTTTAGCTCTCCCTGATGCACCAGGAACTCCAGAGCCTACCAATGTAACCGGAGACAGTATCACACTCACATGGGCAAGACCAGAGTCAGATGGTGGAAGCGAGATAAATGAGTACATTCTTGAAAGGAGAGAAAAGAAGAGCATGCGCTGGGTTAAAGTATCCAGTAAGAGGCCCATTACTGAGAACAGATACAGAGTAACCGGCCTTATTGAAGGCAATGAGTATGAGTTCCATGTCATGGCTGAAAACGCTGCAGGAGTTGGACCTCCAAGTGACGTTTCAAAGCTGATTAAGTGCAGAGAACCAGTCAGCCCACCAAGCGCTCCTAACGTTGTAAAGGTGACAGATACATCAAAGACTAGTGTAAGCTTAGAGTGGACAAAGCCAGTTTTTGATGGAGGCATGGAAATAATTGGGTACATCATTGAGATGTGCAAAGCTGATCTTGAAGCATGGCAGAAAGTCAATGCAGAGACTGTTATAGCTACTAAATATACCGTTGTTGATTTGGAGGCAGGAGAACACTATAAATTCAGAGTTAGTGCTGTCAATGGTGCTGGCAGAGGAGAAAGTTGCGAAGTTGCTGCTTCAGTCCAAACTGTGGACAGGCTTTCTGCACCTGAAATTGATATTGATGCAAACTTCAAGCAGACTCACATTGTAAGAGCGGGTGCGAGCATTCGTCTATTTATTGCCTTCTCTGGAAGGCCTGTTCCTACTGCGGTGTGGTCCAAAGCTGATGCTAATCTTAGTTTGCGTGCTGACATTCAAACAACTGATTCATTCAGCACATTGACTGTGGAGGAATGCAATAGAAATGATTCTGGCAAGTATGTCTTTACTGTGGAAAACAACAGTGGAAGCAAGTCTATTACATTTACTGTCAAGGTTTTGGACACACCTGGTCCACCAGGTCCTATTACATTTAAAGATGTGACTCGAACATCTATTACCTTAATGTGGGATGCTCCTGTTCTCGATGGAGGTTCTCGTATCCACCACTACGTTGTGGAAAAACGTGAAGCAAGTCGTCGTAGCTGGCAAGTAGTGAGTTCAAAATGCACTCGACAAATCTTTAAGGTCACGGATCTAGCAGAAGGTATGCCTTATTACTACCGAGTATCAGCAGAAAATGAATATGGTGTAGGTGAACCCTCTGAATTAACAGAACCTGTTGTAGCCACAGAAGAACCTGCTCCACCTAAGAGACTAGATATTGTTGATACAACCAAATCTTCTGTAGTTTTAGCTTGGCTTAAACCTGATCATGATGGTGGTAGCCGTATTACTGGATACCTTCTTGAAATGAAACAAAAAGGATCTGACTTCTGGACTTCAGCTGGACAAACCAAGCAACTTACTTTCACCGTTGAAGGCCTTGTGGAGAACACGGAATATGAGTTCCGGGTCAAGGCAAAGAATGATGCTGGCTACAGTGAGCCAAGGGAAGCTTTCTCTTCTGTTATTGTTAAGGAGCCACAGATTGAACCAACAGCAGATCTCAGTGACATAAGCAGACAGCTTATAACATGCAAGGCTGGAAGCACTTTTACTATTGATATACCTATCAGTGGACGCCCAGCTCCAAAAGTGACATGGAAACTTGAGGAGATGAGGCTGAAAGAAACTGAAAGAGTCACCATCAAGACAACAAAAGACCGAACCACACTGACTGTAAAAGACAGTATGAGAGGTGACTCTGGTAAATACTACCTTACACTTGAGAACACTGCTGGTGTGAAAACATTTACTGTCACAGTGGTAGTCATAGGAAGGCCAGGTCCCGTCACTGGCCCAATTGAAATATCATCTGTATCTGCTGAGTCCTGTGTGTTGACCTGGAAAGAACCTGAAGATGATGGTGGCAGTGACATTACAAACTACATTGTAGAGAAACGTGAATCTGGCACAACAGCATGGCAGCTGGTAAATTCCAGTGTGAAACGCACACAGATCAAAGTCAGTCATCTCACAAAATATCAAGAGTACAGTTTCCGAGTAAGCTCAGAAAATAGATTTGGTGTCAGCAAGCCAGTTGAATCAAAAACAGTAGTTGCTGAGCATCCATTTGGTAAGTGAAAGACTTCTCAAAATTTGTTCTTTTCCTCTGACTGAGGTATTTATAATTACTAACATTTTCCTCCCCATCTTTCTCACATTTAGTCCCACCAAGCCCACCTTCTAGGCCGGAAGTCTATTCTGTGTCTGCTAGTGCCATGGCCATTCGCTGGGAGGAACCCTATCATGATGGTGGCAGCAAAGTCATTGGATATTGGGTGGAAAAGAAGGAGCGCAACACCATCCTCTGGGTGAAGGAGAACAAAGTACCATGCTGTGAATGCAACTATAAAGTTACAGGGTTGGTGGAAGGCCTAGAATATCAATTCAGAACCTATGCTCTAAATGCTGCAGGTGTTAGCAAAGCTAGTGAAGCTTCCAGACCTGTAGTGGCTCAAAATCCAGTTGGTAAGTATTACTTTTAGAGTTACATTGTTATTTAAGCTAAAATAGGATTGCGCATCTCATTTTTTCGGCTTTGTTCCTCCAGATCCACCAGGAAGACCAGAAGTAACAGATGTCACCAGATCTACAGTGTCGCTGAGCTGGTCACCTCCACTTTATGATGGTGGAAGCAAAATTGTCGGATATATTATTGAGCGCAAACCATATAATGAATCTGGTGATGGACGTTGGCTGAAATGCAATTATACCATTGTCTCAGAAAACTATTTTACTGTAACAGCTCTTAGTGAAGATGAAGCCTATGAATTCCGTGTACTAGCAAAGAATGCTGCTGGTGTGATTAGCAAAGGATCTGAATCAACTGGTGCTGTCATTTGCAAAGATGAATACAGTAAGGAATATTTACTTGGAACAATTAAAAACATAATATTCTATTTTTAGTACTGTCACATAATTTTTTTTCAAATCTCTTTTTCCAGCACCACCAAAGGCTGAACTTGATGCCAGACTTCAGGGAGAAGTTTTGAGCATTAGGGCTGGATCAGATCTTGTTCTTGATGCAGCTGTTGGTGGAAAACCAGAACCAAAAGTCTTTTGGTCCAAAGGTGACAGGGAACTGGAGCTATGTGAAAAGATATCTCTGCAATACACTAGCAAACGAGCTATTGCAATTATCAAGTTCTGTGACAGAAGTGATAGTGGAAAATATACGCTAACAGTTAAAAATGCCAGTGGGATGAAACAAGTTTCTGTTCTTGTCAAAGTGCTTGGTATGTATCCCGTGATTAGTATTAATACTTAGTATGCTAAAAAAACCACGTTCTTTTAAATAAGAATGAGATGTTTTTCCTTAGCTGCTAATAACAACACTTATTTTGATTCCTACACAGATTCACCAGGCCCATGTGCAGGCAAAATCACAGTTAGCAGAGTAACAGAAGAGAAATGTACTCTGACATGGAACATTCCTGAGGAAGATGGAGGTGCAGAAATCACTCACTATGTCATAGAAAGGCGTGAAACCAGCAGACTTCACTGGGTTATTGTTGAGGCTGAATGCCAGACTTTATCAACTGTGGTAACAAAACTTATTAAAAATAATGAATATATCTTCCGTGTGAGAGCTGTCAACAAATATGGACCAGGTGTTCCACTTGAATCAGAACCTGTGATTGCCAGGAATGCTTTCAGTGAGTGTTACTACCTTCCATTTTGCATCTGAATTTGTGGAATAATTCTCATGGATAAACAATGTATTGAACAATATTTTTTTCTCACCCTTAAAAAAAATAGCTATTCCAACACAGCCTGGTGCTCCTGAAGAAGTGAGTGTTGGCAAGGAACATATCATTATTCAGTGGTCAAAACCAGAATCAGATGGTGGTAGTGAGATTAAAGACTATCTTGTGGACAAACGTGAAAGGAAAAGTCTGCGCTGGACACGAGTGAATAGAGATTACACCATTTATGATACCAGACTGAAAGTCACTGGTCTCATGGAAGGGGGCCAGTACCAATTCCGTGTCACTGCAGTGAACGCTGCTGGAAACAGTGAACCTAGTGAAGCTTCACAATACATGCTATGTAAAGAACCATCATGTAAGTTACAATATTTAAAACTTATTTTAAAATTTATTCATAATAATGGAGCATAAACTCACATTGACACTTGAACTAAGAAACCCATAACCACTCATAAACTCACTAAATTAGCTAGTATTGTAATAACTTAAAAACAGTTTTAGTTCATCTTAAATGCATTTCCCAGGATTAGGTGTCTGGAAATTGGTTTTGACTGTAAAATATTTTCTGCACCAAGGTAAATTGCATTTTCTTCTTTTTCAAAGATACTCCTGCATCACCTTCAGTTCCAAGAGTTGTGGATACTACAAAGCACAGCATAAGTTTAGCATGGTCAAAGCCCACATATGATGGTGGTGCTGACCTCTTAGGCTATGTTCTTGAAATGAAAGAAGAAGGTAGTGAACAGTGGTATCGACCACATACAACTGCCACTCTGAGGAATGCTGAGTTCACCGTGACTGGGCTTAAAACAAACCAGAAATATCAATTCAGAGTTGCTGCAACAAATGTGAATGGTATGAGTGAATTCAGCGAATCATCAGTAGAAATAGAACCTGTGGAAAGAATAGGTAATTTGAGAACTTAATGTATATTTTAAGGAAACTATATTTTCCTTTAGAACTTCTGTAAGATTAACAAATTCCATGTTTCTTATACCCTTCATCAGAAATACCTGAACTTGAGCTTGCTGATGATCTGAAGAAGACAGTTACAGTCAGAGCTGGTGGTTCCCTGCGCCTAATGGTCTCTGTATCTGGCAGACCTGCTCCTGTAATCACATGGAGCAAGCAGGGTGTTGACCTTGTAAGTCGAGGCATTATTGATACTACAGACAGCTACACTCTGCTTATTGTGGATAAAGTTAATCGGTATGACGCTGGAAAATACATCATTGAGGCTGAAAATCAATCAGGAAAAAAATCTGCAACTATTTCTGTGAAAGTGTATGGTAAGTACTGCTACAGTTGTATATGAGCATTACACCAGTCTGTGTGCGCATTGCTCAGAAAAAGTTCCATTCATTTCCAAAGGAAGTTTGGATTTTAAATAACATGAAAATGTTTGAGAAGTCAGAGCAACAATCTAATCCAAAGGAAAATTTCTGGAGCTGTGCTAGTTTATAAATCAAATCCCAGCATTTTTGTTTCATGCAGAAGTAGTCATTGACTGTAAAATGAAAGGATCAAAAAGGGGAAAAAAATTTTTTTGTTTGTTTGTTTTAGATACACCTGGTCCACCACCTGCAGTGAGAGTTAAGGAAGCATCAAAAGATTCTGTGACACTTACTTGGGACATTCCAGTCATTGATGGTGGAGCCCCAGTCAACAATTACATAATTGAGAAACGTGAAGCTTCCATGAGAGCTTATAAGACTGTCACTACCAAATGCAGTAAGACGTTTTATAGAGTTACTGGACTTCTGGAAGGAGCTTTGTATTATTTCAGAGTACTACCAGAAAATATTTACGGCATTGGTGAAGGCTGTGAAACATCTGATGCAGTACTGGTATCTGATGTCCCCATGGTACCACAAAAACTCGAAGTGATTGACACCACTAAATCAACTGTTACACTTGCTTGGGAGAAACCACTGCATGATGGTGGCAGCAGATTGACTGGTTATGTTATTGAGGCCAGCAAAGCTGGAACAGAAAGATGGTTGAAGGTAGTGACATTGAAGCCTACTGTCTACGAACATACCATTATCTCTCTCAATGAAGGTGAACAGTACTTGTTCAGGGTCAGAGCACAGAATCAGAAGGGTGTGTCAGAACCACGAGAGATTGTCACAGCAGTGACAGTTCAAGACCAAAAAGGTAGGTGTCTACTGTTGAAAATGATAGGGTCAAGCTCATACCAAATGAATGTGATAGTTGTAAAACATGTATTTAAAATATCAATTATTTGCTTTCCTTAGTTCTACCAACAATTGACTTCACTGGAATACCTCAGAAGACAATCCACGTACCTGCTGGCAAGCCCATTGAATTAGCCATTCCAATTGAAGGACGACCACCTCCAACTGCATCTTGGTTCTTTGCTGGTTCTAAACTAAAAGAATCAGAACGTATCAAAATGGAGACTGCTGCCAAAACTGCCAAATTAACTGTGCGTGAGACCACCATACATGATACTGGGGAGTATACACTTGAACTGAAGAACACAACTGGAACAGTTACTGATACACTAAAGGTTATAATCCTTGGTAAGAATTCATGACAATAATTGTCCATGATATTTCTCCTTTTCAACTTTTACATGAGACATATGATTCCTTTTTTCCACCTGTTTTTTAAGTTTCTTTTTTTTTTTTCCCCTAGACAAGCCTGGACCACCTGTTGGACCTATCAGAATTGATGAAATTGATTCAAATTATGTAACCATCTCCTGGGAGCCACCTGAGCTGGATGGTGGAGCTGCCCTTAGTGGGTATGTGGTAGAACAGCGTGATGCTCACCGTCCTGGATGGCTGCCAGTTTCAGAGTCAGTAACCAGGACAACATTTAAGTTCACCAGACTTGTTGAAGGTGCAGAATATGTGTTCCGTGTAGCTGCTACCAACCGCTTTGGAATTGGATCTTACCTGCAGTCTGAAATTATAGAATGCAAGAGCAGAATCTGTAAGTCTGAATTCTTGTTCATTCTCTACTTTTAAAATTAAAAATATATATTTAAATGGGCTTATATATCCATACATTTACTATAGTTTTCTAGATGTTGCTACTTCCTTTTGCCTTTTGTACATTATGATGCACAATAATCTTGTTATTTTCATATAGAGAAAAATGACATCCATAAATCTGTATATGATTATAGATGTACTGCACAGAACATGGATGGTAAACCTGGATTTTCTGCTCAGGTCTACCATTAGTCTTGAAAAATTGCTTTACCCCATTACAAAACTGGAAGTTTTTCACTGACCTGATTTGTAAATTAATTAGATATCTGCTACTAAAAGAGTTTGATAAGACATTGATATTACATTGTTATTCACAATATGTCACATACTACTAATGTGTAAAGTCATTAATTCCATGTCACGTTTTTACAGGTATTCCTGGTCCTCCTGGCACTCCAGAAGTGTTTGATATCTCTCGAGATGGCATGACATTGACTTGGTATCCTCCAGAAGATGATGGTGACTCACAGATTACTGGTTATATTGTGGAACGCAAAGAAGTTAGAGCAGATAGATGGATCCGTGTAAATAAAGTTCCAGTCACCATGACTCGTTACCGTTCCACTGGGTTGGTCGAGGGATTAGAATATGAACACCGGGTCACAGCAATCAATGCCAGAGGCACTGGGAAACCCAGCCGTCCTTCCAGGTCTGCTGTTGCCAGAGATCCAATTGGTGAGTCATTTCCTACAAAGATTAAACACATTATGGTAGAAGAGAATGACACTAGTAAAATTTACTCTTTTTTCTAATTTGGAAATTTATCTGGATGTATTAAAAAATGAGATTCTGACTGGAGAAAACGAAGAAAAATCTTTCATTTTAAGTTTTCCTGTATAAATTCACTATAGACTTACTACAGTTTATAAGTTGCAAGTTTCATCTTTCAGATATTCATAAAAACAAATTCTACCTTCCTATTTGGTCTTCTCTTCCAGCTCCTCCAGGTAAACCTCAGAATCCAAGAGTCACTGATACTACAAGAACATCTGTCTCCCTGGCTTGGAGTCCACCAGAAGATGAAGGTGGTTCTAAAGTAACTGGCTACTTAATTGAGATGCAGAAGGTTGATCAATTTGAATGGACCAAATGCAATACTACGCCGACCAAGATTCGGGAATACACCTTGACACATCTTCCCCAGGGAGCAGAGTACAGATTCCGTGTGCTAGCCTGTAATGCTGGTGGGCCAGGAGAACCTGCTGAAGTGCCAGGAACAGTCAAAATAACAGAAATGCTTGGTAAGACATTTCAAGTCTTAACTCCTGTTGAAAGCTGTCCTAAAAAAATTTTTGCCTAAAGCAGGTATGATATCATCTGTAGAAGAACATAGCATGACGTGTTATTTTTGTTTACAGAATATCCAGACTATGAACTTGATGAAAAATACCAAGAAGGTCTCATGGTGAGACAAGGAGGAGTAATCAGGCTTACAATACCCATTAAGGGCAAGCCCATCCCAGTATGCAAATGGACAAAGGAAGGACAGGACATCAGCAAAAGGGCCATGATTGCGACTTCTGAGACTCATACAGAACTTGTGATCAAAGATGCAGAAAGAGAAGATTCAGGCACCTATGATTTGGTACTTGAAAACAAGTGCGGCAAGAAAGCCGTGTATATTAAAGTCAGAGTGATTGGCATTCCAAATCCACCAGAAGGACCACTTGAGTATGATGATATACAAGCTCGTTCTGTCAGAGTGAGCTGGAGACCTCCTACAGATGATGGAGGTGCAGATATCCTGGGTTATATTGTTGAGAGAAGAGAAGTGCCGAAGACTGCCTGGTACACTGTTGACTCTAGAGTGAAAGGGACATCACTAGTGGTGAAAGGGCTCAAAGAAAACGTGGAATATCACTTCCGTGTTTCTGCTGAAAACCATTTTGGTATTAGCAAATCTCTCAAATCTGAAGAACCAGCAGTACCAAAGACACCTCTAAGTAAGTTTTCTTCTAGACTAAAAAAAAAAATAAATTAGTTACTACATTATGATCTAAAAGTGCAATAATATATGCAGAAATTTTAATGCTATGTCACTGTTATTTCTATTATATTTATTATTATAATTATTAATAGATCCACCAGAGCCTCCAAACAACCCACCTGAAGTGCTTGATGTTACAAAGAGTTCTGTCAACTTGTCCTGGTCCCGACCTAAAGATGATGGTGGTTCTCGTGTAACTGGCTACTATATTGAACGTAAAGAGACATCTACAGAAAAATGGGTCCGGCATAATAAGACACAGATTACCACTACAATGTACACAGTCACAGGACTTGTTCCAGATGCTGAATATCAATTCCGTGTCATTGCTCAAAATGACATTGGTGAAAGTGAAGCAAGTCCTGCTTCTGAACCAGTGGTATGCAAGGATCCATTCGGTAAGATAATGTCTGCCTTAACAGATCTTTTGAAGAGCAACTTAATGACATTTAGAGAAAAACTGATTTTCTGTATCTATTTTAATTTTCAGACAAACCAAGCCAACCTGGAGAAATTGAGATCACTTCTATATCTAAGGACAGCATTACATTAGAATGGGAACGACCTGAAAGTGATGGTGGCAAAGAGATCCTTGGCTATTGGGTTGAATATCGCCAGTCTGGAGAAAGCACCTGGAAAAAATGCAATAAGGAACGCATCAAGGACAGGCAGTTTACAGTAGGAGGTTTACTAGAGGCTACAGAATATGAGTTCCGTGTTTTTGCAGAAAATCAGACTGGCCTCAGCAGACCTCGAAGGACCGCTATGGCAGTGAAAACTAAATTAACATGTAAGCAAAAATATGTTGTCACATTTGCTTGATATCATTGTGATTTGCTGGGTCATAAGCCATGGTGCTGCATTTAACATGCTGCCTATTTGTTTTACATGATATTTGCTAACATGACTGTCCCAAAAGATGGTCTTTCAAGTATAAGAAGAACAAGTATAAATGGAAATTAATTTCCAGTAATCTAATAATATAGGAAAATTTCATAGTAATCATCATTATTTTCTTAATTTTCTTTGTTGTAGCTGGAGAAGCACCTGCCATTAAAAAAGAAATGCAGGATGTTACAACTAAACTGGGTGAGGCAGCTCAGCTGACATGCCAGATTGTTGGGAGACCTTTGCCTGATATTAAATGGTACCGCTTCGGCAAAGAGCTGGTACAAAGCAGAAAATACAAAATGTCATCTGATGGACGCAATCATACACTGACAGTAATGACAGATGAACAGGAGGATGAAGGTCTCTACACTTGTATGGCTACCAATGAGGTTGGAGAAATTGAAACTAGTGGCAAGCTATTATTGCAGGCTCCTCCTCAGTTCCACCCTGGCTTCCCATTGAAAGAGAAATACTACGCAGGTGCAGGTGGCACCCTCCGCCTTCACGTTGTGTATATTGGCCGGCCAGTACCAGCAATAACTTGGTTCCATGGCAACAAACCTTTGAGAGGATCAGAAACAATTACTATTGAGAACACAGAACAGTATACTCATCTTGCTATTAAGAATGTCCAGCACAAAACTCATGCTGGGAAGTACAAAGTACAACTCAGTAACACATTTGGAACAGTTGACACTGCACTTAATGTGGAAATACAAGGTAATTAATTTGATTTTCAGTATTTTTGTGGAATATTTTCTCAAATATTGACTGGAAAAAGAACTAAAAATTTTGTGCTTTTTCTTATGCAGATAAACCAGATAAACCAGTAGGGCCAATTGTTATAGAGTCTATACTGAAGAATTCTGTGGTGATAAGCTGGAAACCACCAGAGGATGACGGAGGTGTTATGATAACCAATTACATCATAGAGAAACGTGAAGCCAAGGAAGGAGCAGAATGGCAACTTGTATCTTCAAGTATTTCAGGCACAACGTGTAGAATTGTTAACCTAACTGAAAACGTAGGCTATTATTTCCGTGTTTCTGCTCAGAATATGTACGGCATTAGTGAAGCACTGGAGGTCTCATCAGTAGTTTTTATAAAGCCTCTGTTTGGTAAGTGGAGACCAAAATATCAATGTCTGTATGCCCCTGTGTTTTTGTTTAACCCCAGTCAGCAGCCAAGCCCCATGCAGCCGTTCATTTACTTCTCCACTGGTGGGATTGGGGAGAGAATCAGAAGGGTAAACGCTGGAAAACTCTCGGGTTGAGATAAAGACAGTTTAACAGGAAAAGCAAAAGCTGTGTGCACCAGCAATACAAAACAAGGAATTCATTCCCTGCTTCCCATGGACAGACAGGTGTTCAGCCATCTCCAGGAGACCAGGGCCCCATCACACGTAACAGCCTCTTGGGAAGACAAATGCCATCACTTCAAATGTCCCACCCTTCCCCCATTTTATATACTGAGCATGGTGTCATATGCTCTGAAATATCCCTTCGGTCAGTTGGGGTCACCTGTCCTGGCTGTGTCTCCTTCCTCCCTCCCAGGTACCCCCAATTTGCTCACCAGCGTAGCAGTACAAAAAGCAGAAAAGGCCTTGGCTCTGTGTAAGCTCTGCTCAGCAGTAACAAAAACACCTCTGTGTCATCAACCCTGTGCTCAGCACAAATCCAAAACACAGCTCCATATTACCCACTGGGAAAAAAGTTAACTCTACTCCAGCCAAAGCCAGCATACCCTGTAATTAATTAGTAAGGTAAGCTCACTTCAGTTTTTGAACTTTGTTATTCTTTACAGAAAAACCAGGACAACCTGGCCAGCCAGTAGCAAGTGCTATCACAAAGGATTCTTGCGTTGTCTCATGGAAGCCACCCGCAAGTGATGGCGGTGCAAAGATTAGAACTTACTATCTTGAGAAGCGTGAGAAAAAACAAAACAAGTGGATTTCTGTAACAACAGATGAAATTCGTGAAACAGTCTACTCTGTGAAAGATCTTATTGAAGGTCTTGAATATGAGTTCCGTGTAAAATGTGAAAATCTTGGTGGTGAAAGTGAGTGGAGTGAGGTATCCGAACCAGTCATTCCAAAATCTGATGTACCAATTAAAGCTCCACATTTCAAGGAAGAAATAAGGAATCTGAATGTGAAATTTCAAGCTAATGCCACATTTGTCTGCAAAGTCACTGGCCATCCTAAGCCAATTGTCAAGTGGTATAGACAGGGCAAAGAAATCATGCCAGATGGGGAGAAGATCAAGATACAGGAATTCAAGGGTGGATATTACCAGCTGATTATCACAAATGTAACAGACGATGATGCCACAGTATATCAAGTTAGAGCTACCAACCAAGGAGGATCTGTGTCTGGCACTGCCTCTCTGGATGTTGAAGGTGAATGAAGGGTCTTGATAACCAAGACAAATTTGTTTTAATTTTGAATATTTAGACTATTGATGCTCTTCTTATATGCTTTTGGTCATGTGTTTTTCCTTCTTCTTTCTATTCCAGTTCCTGCCAAGATTCATTTGCCCAAAAACCTGGAAGGCATGGGAGCTGTTCATGCCCTTCGAGGGGAAGTGGTGAGCATCAAGATTCCATTCAGCGGCAAGCCTCCCCCTGTGATCACATGGCAGAAGGGACAAGATCTCATTGATACTAATGGACACTACCAAGTCATTGTTACACGATCATTCACATCTCTTGTTTTCCCAAATGGTGTTGACAGAAAAGATGCAGGGTTTTACATTGTTTGTGCCAAAAACAGATTTGGAATTGATCAAAAAACAGTTGAATTAGATGTGGCTGATGTGCCTGATCCACCAAGAGGTCTGAAGGTAACTGATGTTTCAAGGGATTCAGTCAACTTAACCTGGAGTGAACCAGCTACTGATGGTGGAAGCAGGATCATAAACTACATTATTGAGAAACGTGCAACAACAGCAGAGCGATGGATTCGTGTTGCACAAGCTCGTGAAACACGATACACAGTGGTGAACCTGTTCGGCAAGACCACCTACCAGTTCCGTGTAATTGCAGAGAACAAGTTTGGCCAAAGTCAGCCTTCTGAACCTACTGATCCAATTGTAACAAAGGAAGATAAGACCAGGGTAATGAACTATGATGAAGAAGTTGATGAAACCAGAGAAATTACAGCAGCTAAAGCAGCTCACTATTCTACAAAGGAACTCTATGACAAATACATGATTGCAGAAGAGCTTGGACGCGGGCAATTCGGCATTGCACACCGCTGTGTTGAGGCAGTTTCAAAAAAGACTTACCTGGCCAAATTTGTCAAAGTAAAGGGTGCTGACCAAGTTTTGGTGAAGAAAGAAATTTCCATCCTAAACATTGCTAGGCACCAAAATATCTTGTATCTTCATGAATCATTTGAGAGTCTAGAAGAATTGGTCATGATCTTTGAATTCATTTCTGGGGTCGACATCTTTGAAAGAATCAGCACAGCTTCATTTGAACTAAATGAAAGAGAAATAGTAAGTTATGTACGCCAGATCTGTGATGCACTAGAATTTTTACATCGTCATAGCATTGGACATTTTGATATTAAACCAGACAATATTATTTACCTCACAAGAAGAAGCTCTGTAATTAAAATTGTTGAATTTGGTCAAGCCAGACAGTTGAAGCCTGGAGACAGCTTTAGACTCCAGTTCACTTCTCCTGAATACTATGCACCTGAAGTACATCACCATGACTTGGTCAGCACAGCTACTGACATGTGGTCGGTTGGTGCGCTAACATACATACTTCTCAGTGGCCTTAACCCTTTCATCGCTGAAACAAACCAACAAGTTATTGAAAATATTCTAAATGCTGAATACAGCTTCGACGATGAAGCATTCAAAGACATAAGCATTGAGGCCATGGACTTCATTGATCGCCTACTAGTAAAGGAAAGAAAATCTCGGATGACAGCTGCTGAAGCGCTTAATCACGTGTGGCTAAAACAGCAGACGGAAAAGACCAGCACTAAGACCATTAAGACCTTGAGGCACAGGCGTTACTATCAAACTCTAGTAAAGAAGGAGTGGAACACAGTTGTGTCAGTAGCCCGCATTTCCTGTGGAGGCGCAGTTAGATCCCAGAAAGGTATAACAGTGGCTAAAGTTAAAGTTGCCCCAATAGACATTGGGCCTATTGCTGGGCAGATAAAGCATAATGTTGCAGAAGAAGGAGGCCATGCTAAGTATGTATGTACAATTGAAAACTATGATGAGTCCACACAAGTCACATGGTACTTTGGTATGAGGCAATTAGAAAGCAATGAGAAATATGAAATCAAATATGAAGATGGTGTGGCAACCATGTATGTCAAAGATATCTCTAAATCAGATGATGGTACCTACAGATGCAAGGTAGTAAATGATTATGGTGAAGACAGCTCCTACGCAGAACTTTTTGTTAAAGGTGTGAGAGAAGTTTCTGAGCACTACAGATGCAGAACCGTTAGAAAAGTGAAACGACGGGTTGATACTATGAGACTATTAGAGCATCCCCCAGAATTTACTCTGCCTTTGTATAACCGCACTGCGTATGTCGGAGAAAATGTCAGGTTCGGAGTAACTATAACAGTTCACCCAGAACCTCGCTTAACATGGTACAAATCAGGCCAGAAAATCAAACCTGGGGATGATGATAGGAAGTATACTTTTGAATCAGACAAGGGTCTCTATCAGCTTGTCATCAATAATGTTACTGAAGAGGATGATGCTGAATACAGTATTGTGGCACGCAATAAATATGGCGAGGATAGCTGCAAAGCTAAGCTGACTGTAATTCCACATCCACCTCCAGCAGATGCCACACTCAGGCCAATGTTTAAAAGACTGCTGGCAAATGCTGAATGTCAAGAAGGCCAAAATGTCAGTTTTGAGATAAGGGTATCTGGTGTGCCAAAACCAACGTTGACGTGGGAGAAAGATGGTCAACCTCTATCCTTTGGTCCCAACTTTGATATAATTCATGAAGGTTTAGATTATTATGCTTTGCATATCAGAGATACTTTACCAGAAGACAGTGGCTATTACAGAGTTACTGCTACAAACAGTGCTGGATCTACAAGCTGTCAGGCTTATCTGAAAGTTGAACGCTTGAAATACGTCAAGCGTGAGTACAAGACGGAAGAAGAGCGGGAGAAGCATGTACAAAGGCAAATTGACAAGACCTTACGAATGGCAGAAATCCTTTCTGGGGTTGAAGCTGTTCCACTGACACAAACTGCCCAAGAGGCTCTCAGAGAAGCTGCTATCTTATATAAACCAGCTGTTAGCACAAAGACTGTCAAAGGTGAATATGAAATTAAGAAAGAAGAAAAGAAGGAGAAGGAGGAAAGAAGACTTCGTATGCCATATGAGATCCCAGAGCCTCGCAAACATGCTGCTCTTGAGGAAGATCAGCATATTAAACACTACGTGCCTCTCTCAGACATGAAGTGGTACAAGAGGCTGCGAGACCAGTATGAAATGCCAGGAAAACTTGAGAGGACAGTTCAGAAACGCCAGAAACGCATACGTCTTTCCAGGTGGGAGCAATTCTATGTGATGCCACTGCCACGCATTTCTGATCAGTACAAGCCTAAATGGCGCATACCAAAGCTGACACAAGACGATCTTGAAATTGTGAGACCAGCACGCCGGCGTACCCCATCTCCAGAATATGGATATTACTATAGACCAAGAAGGCGATCGCTTGGCGATTTGTCTGACGAGGAATTGCTCATGCCTATAGATGATTACTTAGCCATGAAGAGAACTGAAGAGGAAAGACTGCGCCTTGAAGAAGAGCTGGAGTTAGGCTTTTCTGCTTCTCCACCAAGTAGAAGCCCGCCACGATTTGAACTGTCTGCCCTTCGGTATTCTACTGCAGGAGCACAGGTCAGTTCAGAGGAAGAAAGAAAAAGAGAGCTGAGGTATTCAAGCTATCACATCCCAAGTAAAGCTGAGACCAGTGCAAGCTATGCAGAGCTTCGTCAACGTCACGACAGGGCTGCCTACAGACCACCTAAACAAAAGCAAAGAATAATGGATGAGCGGGAGGATGAAGAATTGCTTCGTCCTGTTGGCGCTGATCAACGACTTTCTGAATACAGGAGTGAGCTCAAATATATGGCAGAGGAAGAAAAGAGTAGACTCAGGAGAAGGAGGGAGAGAGAAATAACTGAGATCACATCAGAAGAAGAAGAAGAAATAGAAATGGTGCAATATGCTCACAGAGAATTTTCACCTCCCTCTAGATTACTAAGGAGAAGAAGATCCCTTTCTCCAACTTATATTGAGTTGATGCGTCCTGTATCTGAATTAATTCGACCTCGCTCACGGCCTCCTGAAGAAAGTGAGAGAAGATCTCCAACACCGGAGAGAACTCGACCACGCTCACCTAGCCCAGTCTCTACTGAAAGATCTCTCTCTCGATTTGAGAGGATGGCAAGATTTGATATATTTTCTAGATATGAGTCTATGAAATCTGCTCTGAAAACTCAAAAAACGATGGAAAGGAAATACGAAGTTCTGACTCAGCAGCCTTTCACCCTTGACCATGCTCCTCGCATTACCCTGAGAATGCGCTCACACCGGGTACCTTGTGGCCATAATACAAGGTTCATTCTAAATGTCCAATCAAAACCAACTGCTGAAGTGAAGTGGTACCACAACGGTATTGAGCTCCAAGAGAGCAGGAAGATTCACTTTACTAATACGAGTGGTGTATTAACTCTGGAGATTCTCGACTGCCACATTGATGACAGTGGAACATACCGAGCTGTATGCACAAACTATAAAGGGGAATGCTCTGATTATGCAACGCTAGATGTTACTGGAGGAGATTACACTACATACTCTTCCCAGAGGAGAGATGAAGAAGTACCAAGGTCAATTTTACCTGACTTGACAAAAACAGAGGCATATGCAATCTCCTCATTTAAGAAAGCATCTGCAGCAGAAGCAAGTTCCTCAGTAAGAGAGGTCAAATCAGAAGTGTCAGCAACAAGGGAATCACTTCTATCCTATGAACACTATGCTGCTTCTGAAGAAAAAGTCACTGCAGCTGAAGAAAAATCATTGGAAGAAAGGAGAGTACACAGAGCATTTAAAAGCACTCTGCCAGCAACAATCCTTACAAAGCCACGGTCAATCACAGTTTCTGAAGGGGAGACTGCAAGATTTTCCTGTGACGTTGATGGTGAACCAGCACCAACAATAACATGGCTCCGTGCAGGTCAACCTATTGTTTCTTCAAGGCGCTTCCAAGTAACACGAACACAGTACAAGTCTACCTTCGAAATTTCTTCAGTCCAGACATCAGATGAAGGAAGTTACACTGTTGTAGTGGAAAACTCTGAAGGAAGACAGGAAGCACACTTTACTTTGACCATTCAAAGAACAAAAATTCCTGAAAAAACAATTACATCACCTCCAAGGATCAAATCTCCTGAGCCTCGTGTAAAGTCACCAGAGCCAGTTAAGTCTCCTAAACGAGTGAAATCTCCTGAACCCATCAGCAGTCCCCCAAAAGCTAAGTCACCACCTGGAGACAAAATGGTACCAGCAGAGAAAGTACAATTACCAGCTGCTTCTCCACCAAAGATAAAACAGCATCTGAAAGCAGAAACTCTTGGAGATAAGGTAAAGTTATCCTGTGCAGTTGAAAGCAGTGTTTTAAGTGTCAGAGAAGTGGCTTGGTATAAGGATGGTAAAAAACTGAAAGAAGACCATCATTTCAAGTTTCATTATGCAGCAGATGGCACTTATGAGCTCAAAATCCATGAACTCATGGAATCTGATAAAGGAGAATACACCTGTGAAATTATTGGGGAAGGAGGTGTTTCAAAAACCAACTTCCAGTTTACTGGCCAAGTATTTAAAAATATCCATTCCCAGGTAAGAGGTGTATCTGAATCTCATAAAACACTTCAGAAAGGAGAGGAGTTGCTTACAGTTTCTACCCAGAAGAAATCAGTAGTGGCAACTGAAGAGAAATCTGCAGTTCAAGAAGTCATTCAAAAGTCAGTTGTTACTGAAGATGTCAAACAACTGAAAGCAGAAATTACAGCTTCTTCAACTAAAATGACAATGTCTGAAGGGCAGAAAGTGACACTGAAAGCCAACATTCCTGGTGCCTCTGAAGTAAAATGGGTGCTGAATGGAATGGAGCTGAGAAATTCAGATGATTACAGATACGGTGTTTCTGGAAGTGATCACACGCTAACTATCAAAAAGGCCAGTAATAAGGATGAAGGTATACTCACCTGTGAGGGTAAAACTGACAAAGGCATTATTAAATGCCAGTATGTTGTGACCATTTCTAAAGAGCGCTCCAGTGAACCAGCATTCGTCATGCAGCCTAAGTCTCAAAATGTCAATGAAGGACAAGACGTATTGTTCACCTGTGAAGTTTCCGGAGATCCTTCTCCTGAAGTTGAGTGGTTAAAGAATAATCAACCTGTAAGTAATAATTTAATATGTTTACTTGAAAAATTAGAATTACTCATAAAATCAATCTTAATGAAACCATTTTTTTCCCCCTCCTTAGATTGCAGTTTCATCGCACCTCAGAGTATCTCGCTCTAAAAATACATATTCTCTTGAGATTCGAAATGCAGCAGTGAGTGACACTGGAAAATACACAGTCAAGGCAAAAAATTACCATGGGCAGTGCTCTGCTACAGCATCTTTGACCGTACTCCGTAAGTTTGCTCTTCGGGTCTTGTGTTCAGAATAGTCACAACTTCTTGCTGTGCTGTGTTTACTAAAATGACTTACAATAAAAGCCATTGGTAATGTTGACTTAGGTGAAATTAATGTTTCTTTTGTATATTACAAATACAGCCCTAAAACAGCATTAGAAATCTTTTTAACACAGATTCACACAGAGCTGCTCTATGACATCAACAAGTGCATGTTAAGAGAAAGCTATGAGCATTAATTCCAGGATGAGTATGTTAAGACCTTGGTGCTGGTAATTCTTCTTTCCTCATTTACTAATAAAATGTGTTACAAGAAAACAAAGTCATTCCACAGATAAATTTTTTTATGGCAGCTTAACCGAACTGGGTTTAGTATTTTATTGGCTACACCATATCCCAGTTCCTAGCATCAAGGAGTGGCTGTGATTTGCTTGTACGACTGTGTTTGGATTTAAAGCAAAGCTGCAGTGATTGAGCTTTCCTGTTGCTCTTTATAGCTACAAAATAGTGCAGTGAAATATAGATTTTACTATTCTATGTTTGTAAGAGCTTGAAAATGTTTCACAGCTTCTACAAATATGAACTGAACACACACAATTTCTGTGTTTAATTCTAGTAATGGTTCTACTAAACACTGCGTGATGACTTGGTTTTTCTTAAGTATGTATGCTTTTCCTTGAAGCTCATACATACTGTAAGTTTCATTGCCTATTTTAAAACTTCTAAATTACTGCTTGTGATTTGGATATCTTGAATCAAATTACTGTAAACAATTGTATACTCCACTGCAGTTTTCCATTGAAAGCAAAGTATGCTGTCTTCATTTCTGTAAAATTAACCATACAGAACTGCATGACTTTGTCCGTTAATGTGATGTTGTTGCTTTTTCCTTCTATGTTTGCACTGCACCTCAGCTCTAGTTGAAGAACCTCCGAAAGAGGTAGTATTGAAGACCAGTGGCGACGCAAGCATGCACGAAAGTTTTTCTTCTCAGTCCTTTCAAATGGCTTCTTCTAAACAAGAGGCTTCATTCAGCAGTTTCAGCAGTAGCAGCATGACTGAAATGAAATTTGAAAGCATGTCTGCCAAAAGCATGTCCTCCATGAAAGAATCCTTTGTAGAGATGAGCTCCAGCAGTATTATGGGGAAATCTAGTATGACTCAACTGGAGAGTTCAACTAGTAAAATGCTTAAATCAGGTCTGAGAGGTGAGCATTACAATTATTGGTAGAGTTAGTGCTTCAGCTATCCTGAAGTAGTTCTCAGAGTAAGGCTGCTGCATGGCTTAGTGTAAACAGACTAACTTGGTATTTTTTCTCCTGTTTTATAAAGGAGTACCACCCAAAATTGAAGCTCTCCCATCTGACATCAGCATTGATGAAGGAAAAGTTCTCACACTATCCTGTGCCTTTTCGGGTGAACCTGCTCCTGAAATAACATGGTACTGCAAAGGGAGAAAAATTACCAGTCAGGACCAGCAAGGCAGATTCCACATCGAAACCAGTGAAGATCTAACCACTCTGATCATCATGGATGTCCAGAAGAATGATGGTGGACTTTATACTCTGAATTTAGGGAATGAATTTGGTACTGATTCTGCCACTGTGAATATAAATATCCGATCACCTTAGAGAGCTTAATCTGTATTATTTACACTTGTATTTTTACAAGTGACTCATATATGAACTGAAATATCTGATATGTAAATATAAAAGAAAAATATTTTTTTACCTACCTGAACGAGACAAAGTCCAGAGCTATACATTATGACTTATAGTCATTATTGACCTAAGAATTTAAAACACTTTTTTCACTGACATGTACATACTGTATATAGCCGAAGTTAACGGTTATAAAGTTTTGTACCGTTTATTTTATGACATTTTGAAACGTAACTTTTGGAACTAACAGTTGGCAGGGGAAAGTTTCCTGGCAAATGACTACCCTGCTCAACATTTAACTAATTTTTGCGCCTCAACTCATTGTTGATGTCTAAGAATGCCTCAACAGGTAGAGAGGCTCCCTGTTGAAGATTACCTGCATGTAAGACATGATACTGTGCATAGTATTTCATACGTGCACAAATATTTACGTTGAATCAGAAATGTAAGACATTGGTGATGTTTGCAATTACCCTCCTGTAAGCATTGCTTTAATGTTTTACGTTGGATCTGATTATGTCGTAATTTTCATACCTGACTGACAATTTCTGGACAAAGTGCGAGCGGCCAGCACTTTGTTCACCCACTGTCTTTGTACTGTTTCTGACACATTGACTGCCTTAATAGCTTTTAAAAAGTAACATCACCTGGCCATCCCCTTAATCAACAAAGCTATTTAGGTACTCAAGTGCAGCAGCAGTACCCCATCTCGGAGGTTCTTAGGGTGCAGTGATTGAGTTTGTGTGGTAGTATTAGACACCCAGTAGTCACTTCCGGGCAACTAAGCAGTGAACCACAGTTTGAAAACAAACTGTTGCTACAACATCAAATACCAGCCTGCACTTAAATTTGCTTTAGTTCTCCTAATGTAGCAATAGAGCTTGGTAGCTGTTGAACCTCCTTGAGATAGAATTGTTCATTTGAAATAAAGCATGCTTTCTGCACCATAAAGTCTGTGACTCTTTCTTTATTATGCTGTTTTTATAGTTCCTGTACTACATTACAGAAAAAGAGTTGCTGAAAAAAAAGATGGGGTAGAGATGTAATTCTCCCATGCAGGTAGTTAACTGTTGACAATCCAGCCATCTATCAGAAACAACCTGTCCACCAGCCAGTCTTAAAAAAAGCCACTTAAAAAAAAATTTTGTCATAGATTTTTCATTGACAAAAGGTAAATTCTAGCACATGCCTAAGCATTGTGCTGTTCTTATCCCTCTGTTATTTCCAGGCTTTCCTCTATATCTTCTTGGGTTTTTACCAGCTGCAACTGCTAAACTAGTACAGACTAGTTGACCCTAATTGCCTGGACCTACAAGCTGTCGTGGGTGATTAATCAATTCGTCATCCCACAGGTCAGCTGTCATATCTGTCAGAGCAAAGCCTGTCTTTACATTTGGTGGGGGGGCATGTTATCTATGGGAAAAAGAGTATCAAGGTCAAAGGAGCAAGTCTGCTTCTAGAATTCACTCTGTAGAAAAAGCTTGAGAGCAAACACACTCACAGAAATGCAGCACTTCAGGAGCTGTAAAATTCTCTTAAGTGGAGCAGGAGCATTAGTAAGCACACACAATGCATCACTGTGACTCTCAGCAGGCCAAAAAAAAAAAAGACTCAAGTTCATCAGAAGTAGTAAAGCAGGTAGAATGTTTAAGAACCTACCAAAAGAGACACACTATAGAAGCATTTTTATAATTTCCTATAACCCTACATACTATCAACCACTATCTATGCAAATGATGCAAGAAAGCTAAGAAATAGGGACAAAATGACGACTAAAGAAAAAAAAGAATTTCAGAAGAGCTAAAGCTCTGTGTCAAGACAAAATCCAAACTTTGTCAAGTGAAGGAAGCAGGAAGACTTAGAAACAGTCATAAATATCAAAGAGTTTAGGAGCGCATGGTATTTCTTCCTTAGGGAGAAAAGTAAAAAAAAATTAAGTAAAAATGGCTGTTTATTTTAATGTTTAAACCATTCAAAAAGAGAAAAAAAACCCCAAAACAACCAAACTCAAGAAAACTTCTAATTCTCATTTCTTTAGATGTTTAAAAAAACCCCATCCAACAAACTCAATATAAGACATAAAAAAGCATGGGTACAGTCTTGTTTAGCTAATAAGTAACTTGTGTACACAGGCACATAATAAAATTAACACTAACAATGAACTAGATACTTCATCATCTCAGCAGAAAGAAATAGTGATAGAGAGCATCTGCAGAATTAACCACTGCCTCTTCTTCACAAAGGCTACTGGAAATTCAGTCTTACATGGTCTCTACTGAGTCTGAAAATAGTTGATGAAGAGGAAGAACACGAGCTCGGCAGTGTAAGCAAGTTCATCCTGCCAGTACCTCTCAGGCCCAACTCTGCACAGCACTTAAGCAAGTACTTTAGGCAGATGAGTCACTCATATGTCTAAAAATAGGATTTAAAATACTTAGGCGCTTTGCAGAAACACAGCTTGAATAGATACTGTTACAGGCCAACCAGCTGAGCCAGTGTTTTTCCACCAGACTGCTAAGCAAATGCTAACCTACAGTGACATTGCTGAAGTTACAACCTAAAGCTTCAATATTCCATTTCACAGAACGTATCCATAAGAATAACATTTTTCAAGACAACATATTAAGTAGTCTCTAGATGAAAAAAACCCCATGTTTTGTATTATTATATCCAGGTCAAATATTGGGATTTCTAACTGTACAAGCTGACATTTGCTCTCTTCAAAGCTCAAATCTATTGTGCTATGGGATCAAGTTTAGAAAAATATCCTACCAGTGATATGCAGTATGAAGGCATTTGGCATTCATGTTTCCTGAGTGCTGATACTTAAACAAAAGTTTTCTAACAAAACTCTGTGAGCTGCTGTATAAATCCTACTATAGAGCTATCAATTTGCTACTAACATTTTACATGTGGCAGCCTGAGAAAAATAACTGTGATGATGGAGAGCCATAATAACACTGAGAGATTCATTTTAGTTGGTTTTCAGACATAGACATTTCCTTTATTCAGCTATAATATCCTTTTAAAAAGTTTCTAATTTACACTAACAGGAAAAACAGCTACACTAGAATACTTAAAAATGATAGGGGTGGAAGAAAACTCAAGTTTATCATTTGTGAAAATAACCTTAACAAAAACAAATAGCTGTGATTTCAATTTTTAAATAAGGAATAAAATTATTTTGCAGAAGCAACCTCTGAAGTATTCCTATCCCAAAGATTGCTTCCTCTGAGGAAAAAAGAAGTTTAAAAAGTGAAGCTGAATTACTAAGTTGAGAGACATACAAACATTAATTTAACATACTTTAAAGCCCCTGAACATTGTAATCTCAGTACTCACAACTCTCCAAATCATCACGTGCCTTACCATTAATTCTTTATAAAGAAAGCTGGTAATTTCTAAGCATTCTATTTCTAATTATCTGATGTTAGAAACTTCAGAGATATAACTTACCACTTTTCACCTAAGTATATGTCCCATGTTTATATTCTTGAAGTGATGAATACTATTTAGAAATTTGAATTGGTTTCAGATCTCTTCAGAAGCACTTGAGATCAAAACTAGAAGTACCAATTTATTCTGTTGAGGTTCAGCTCTCATTCTGCACTAGAAAAAACAATACAATCAGGCATTCCTGCTAAGTTCTCCCCCTAAATTTGGAAATGAAAAATGTAAGAGCGTCCAGGTATTTTTTAGTCTTACTATGCATGGATCATTGTGATTCAGACAGACAATTTTCAGAAATTATTTCTTAGCCCAGTTACCAAAAGTGTGACAGCATATCATCTTCACTGATTTCACTGAAACATGTTTTAGGATGTTTGGCACAGGTATCTACAAAAAGGCTGATTTTTAAACATATCACATATATATACATAAAGCTGAAATGATGGCTCTGGGACCTAAAAAAAACCCCAAAACAGTGCTGAAGCAATTACATGCAAATTTTGTGCTTGGATCTGACCACAACAACTTTTGTCTTGTGGCAGTATTTTGAATTATTACTTACTACTACATTCACTGATCAGCCTCACTTTTTTTTTTGCACAATGTGGAGTCCAACCTGTTTTCTTCATAGTAGTTAAAAGCAGAAAAAGGTATGTGTCACTGTGACATGTACTTAACACTGCAGAAGCTGGCAGAAACCTCAGTGAAATTTCAGAAACCACCTCTGACAGCATATGATTCAAGACAACACCCTCATTGCAGTATGTAGTTTACTTCTCTGAACATCTTTTTTAATACTTATTTTTACAATTTTCATGTCATACAGAATACATTTAAGCAAACATTCAGAAAAAAATGTACAAGCATGTGTGTGGCTGATATGCATATGCCAGTTTGCATGAAAACTGACAGAACTGAGCAAAAATGACAGCTCTGAGCTGCTATCCACAAACCCCTTTTACAAACCATTCCACTCCACCTGAACCTTACATAATGGTTTATAAACTGGCATTTTATATACGGTCAATGACTCATGTTTTTCCTCAACAATTGGACCTATTTTGATTTAGATAAATCAACATTCCAAAAATTTATAAAGAAAGCTCCCATTCCCATCCGTTCTTTCCAGCCTGCTTCAAATGATTTATATACACGAAAGGAAGACTAGTTAAACCAAATTAAAGATCTCATTATAAAAACAGGTTTTGGTATGTGCTTGAGTACAAAAAACCCTGTACATTTATTTAGCAATTGTGTAAATCAAGAACAGTAAATGGCTTGCTTAAAGTGCTCTACAGCTAAGACTTTAGAGACCAGGTTCATCCCTAAACCAACACCCAAAAAATCCCCAAAAGCTTACAACGCTAACATTAACAACCTTCTTGACCAAGGTGCTAGTAGGCACTATTATACTATATTACTCATTAATTATTAAGAGAGTCAGACTCTGACCTCACTTACAGTTAACACAAATTTACACTGATGTAACTGAGAGCAGAATCCATCTTCTGGTGTATACCATCCTCGAATGATACCAAGGAGTTCCAAAATCAGACGCTCCCTTTTGTATAAATATGTCATAAATAAAACATGTATAGATACAAATATTCAATACAACAGCAGCTTAGAACGGTCTAACATTTCAGCTCTTGTTTTTATCATACTTTGCTAAAAACACTTCTTAACTAAGCAGAGTAAATCTTAACTGTATTAATTATTTATGATGCTACACACCCCAGAAACAATTTATGCACATTTTGAAGCCTTTAGTAGATCTTTAGACCTTTAGTAGTGAAAGTAGGTAGAAATTTTTGATGAAAAAAGAATAAATAAATAAAAACTATTAAATATCCCATGTTTGGTACAAATACTTCATATTAAGTTATTTTTATACATTTGTTTAGAAAAATACACTAAATATTTCTACTTTCATTGCCTAAAAATGAGGACTGGATTATGTATATCCTTGTGTTTTTAAAGGTGGCAATGTCAATTACCGTCAAGCTGCTGGAGCAGAGCCATTAGTGCCCCTTCCCACAGCCTTTACACTGGCAAAAAAAAAAACCACTGTGGGGCTAGTCACAGCTCCAGGTGGATGACCTGGTACAAATGACCAAGAGGCCCATGGCACAAGTTGCATTTTCTCCAAAAAAATGAAAACTTTTTGCTGAAGTTTATAATGCGTGTTTACTAACGCTTCAGTCAGGCCTCCACACTATTTAAAAAGAGTTGCATTTACAAATGTGGATGCTTATCTGTTAAAGCCATCATTTGTTCCAAAAAATGCACATTCAAACTGTGAAATATTAGGAAAATACTCTTGCAAATAAACTATATAAAGATAAAATACACTTCAAAGATAGTATTTATGTTATTCTATAAAGTGCAGAGAAATCCTTCTAAAAAGGGAAATAACTACTTCCTATAACAACAGTATAATTACAGCAGCTTTTGCATAGCATTATTTATAGAAAATTTAATACTTTCAGTTGCTTCAGGAGGAAAAGGATGAAAGAGTCTCTTCCAGTTCAGATCTTTCCTTTGACACTGATTTATTTTCTTCAGGAATGGTTGATGATACCAGATCTCCATTGACAGCACTTCTAGAACAATGAGCAGATCCTATGAAGAGATCAATTAATTTTAATTTTCATCCCCAGAAAGTATCATCCAATCCACCAATTATTGTATTTGCAAAGTATTTCCTATATATAAGCAATCAGAAAAACTAGTCAAGTTAAAGTCTGCCTGAGAGGAGTTATAATGGAGTCAAAATGCCAGCAAGTGCAAGAAGGAAACACCACAGAAGAACTGGCTACTAACTCAGTCAGCCCATCTAATCAAGAGGGAGTAAATTTTGATCATGATCTTTATTACTGGCAAGGCTGTGTGCCTTCAGAGCAGTGCTGTTCTCTACCAAAGGCAAGGAGCTACTGAAATGAACCATCCTTCCACAATGCACTGAGTGAAAATCACCCCTGCCAAAAAGAGAATTTCTTCTGTGACAATAAGCAGGTGGCAAACAGCTGTATTCCAGATCACTTACTAGAACATCATTCTTGTAAGAGTCTATTAGGACAAACATCCCTTTTCTGGATATGTCTTAATTTTATCTTGCCAGTAGTCCCACTGATTTCAATATAATTACTCCAACTGGAAGATCCTTTGTAATGTGGATGGAAGCCAGCACAAGTCAACCAGGTAACAAACTATACAAGTGCTCTGAATTATAATACAGGAATCTTATAAATAATACATTTTTCTTCATGCCAACACCAGTGCTAGAACAGCTGCTGTAAACAGGGAAATAAATTGTATGGAAAGATACAATGAAAACTCCCTCCCTTTCAAACTTACTCTGAGAATCTTCAGAAAGTGTATCACTGTAAGATTCTGTATCCGAGTATGTTCTTCTGCGTCGCTGAAAAAATCGGTGATGAGATGAAACTGGCTCTTTTACAGAGTGATTAATCCTACAAAGGAAATGAGATCTATTAGTAAGCAAAATCTGTAACAACCCACACAAATTTTATATACTTTAAATTTGAAATAATTTTGGTGCTTAGATTAAATTGTGAGTAACAATGCTTTTTACTATCCTAGACTAAAAATGACACAGTCAACAATCTTCATTTCACAATTGCAAAGCCTGAAAATGGACATAAAAACAAAGAAAATAACTTGAGAATCTGAAATACTGACTGAGAAAGAATGTTAGCGTTTCAAGCCCTAAGTCTAATTTCACAAACTTGTCAAAACAAGCCATTTGCGTAAAGCCTCTAGCATGATGAAAATTTGGTAGTGTATTAAAAACAAGCTGCCACTGACAGTTGATAATCTGCATCCCTTGTCTTCAAAATTAGATCAATTTATGACTTTTAATTTTTTTCCCCGAGCAAACAATTCTTCTCACATTTTGATTTTAATGCTAGCAAGTTTGGGGAGGTCTTTTGAGACACAAGAAAAAAACTTAATGAAATAGAAGATTACCTTTCTGAATAGCAAGGACCAGGGTGGCTAACGGAACGCTTCATCTAGGGGAAAAAAAAATTTCAAAGAACAAACAACACCAGAAATGTCACAAGCTACTTAGAAGAATGATATGCATATCTACATTATTTTTTACTTTATTAACAGTCTTTATAAAGAGAGATGGATTTTTTTTTTTATAAAAAAGCAACCATTCTCAGTCAAAAATCTGATTTAACTATATGAAAACAGATGGATTGCCATCAGTATTAAAAGTTTCAGAACATTCACACATGAAGATGCTACCTCCTAGGTATGGAATTCATTCCCTCTTTCACCAAAGTTCCTCACAGAGCCATTGTTAGTTGCTATGATATACAGAAGTATCAAGACATTTTTCCTTTACCAAAAGGAAGTTTAAATTCCTCATTACACAATAAAGCCAAATTATGCCTCTTGATTCTTTGTGGCTTCTCTACTATCACTGTCAAATCTCTATGCATATCAAAGAAAGTTATTATTTTAAAACAAAATGATCAGCTTTTTAAGTAAAGTGATTGAATATAAAGAGATGAAAGATCCAAAAAATTCCACAATACAGCTCATCTTGGAATACATTCACAAAACTGAGAAAACATTTGATTCCCATACACTGTCCTTTTAAGGGAATTAATCAGTAGTGAATAGTTATGTAAGTAATATTTTTACCATTATGTATATTTTTTTTGTTAAATAAAGGAATGATATATTAAGACAAACATCTTGAATTATATACACTGAAACATATGCTTTCTTCCTAAAGTGCTTCAAGTCACAAAGCACTTAAGCAGGAGGTGAAGTTATGTAATTTTTATGATCAGTGTAGAGTTAACACTAGAAAAAAACGCACAGTTGAATGGAGGAAAATTTAACCCTCATTCATTTATGAATATCTCATTACAGAGCCTTGACACATATGATAAATTACTCTGATGATGTAAAGGCTAGGAAACAAAGACTGGGAATGGAAAATTGATTTCTATTTGGGACCAGTACTGATTTTTCACATAGTCAAGATTTCAACATCTCAGCACGCAGCAATAGCATAGCATTCTGCCACTCCTCCCCCCAGTCCAACCATGAATATGACCCTTAGAAAAGATAATATTTCAAAATGTTTAAACCATTTGAATAGGTGATGGTGACACAGGAGAAACCAAGGGATCAGGGTGAGGCAGCTGGAACATTTCTGGCTTAAACTTGGCGTTAGCGATTTTCACACATTCTTCAAGTGTTGTGATAAATGTATTACATGTGGCACTAAGCAAGGAAGAGGCTTCATTCATGTTCTGAAAATAAATTAAAGCACAAGCATAAGCAAGAAAAAAAATTAAAATATGCAAATACAACTCTCTCCCAACCCTTCCCAGACACACTAATTTCCCTCATTACTGCTAAGAATTTACATTTCCCATTTAATTTAATCAAAAGTGCACCTCACCCATAAGGCTGATGGAAGAAAACAAATGTGACAGCATTGTAATTTCTTTCTGACATCTGAGTTTCTTTAGGGTACCAGCCAACAATGCCTTACAGCAAAGCTTGTCTCAGAGTGACTAACTGGTATCAGAAGATTATTCAGTGAAACAAATTAATTGCACCAGAAGGTGTGAACAGTTTTATCACTCCAGAGCAAGGAGCTGGAGGTCCGTTTCACCTCCCTAAACTGAAAACTTGCTCTGTTGTGACTAATCATCAACCCCTGGATTTGCACTAAATGACCAACAACATTGTTCACATGCTGCTCAAGAGTGCAAAGAATGAAGTCATTCATAATTTCCAGTACTTTCATTCAGAAGCAGGAATACATTCTAGCATTGTGTTTGTGCACATTCAGAGATAGATATCTACACTACATGTTCCCAAAGCCTGGAACACTAGCTTTCACTGATTAAAATATGGAATGCCCTCCTACGCAAGGAAGTAAGAATGGACAAACAAGATTGTTTCAACTACTTAAACAAGAGATGCAAAACAAAACAAAATATTGTATTGCTTCTGGCTTTTCAACCAAATGGCTCAGAAACACAACTGCCTCCTAACACCTGGCACAATTACAGTTAAACTATCCAGGTACTTTACACTCAGAAAATCACTATTAGTACATCTACACACAAGCATTCAAAAATTGCCATTAGGTTAAGTCTCCCAACACTGGGGAGATGAATAAGGTTTAAGACATCAAGAGTAACTTGAGGTGTATTATATAATGGAATGAAAAGAAATTCTAGAATTCTGCACCTCAATGCTGGGAGGAGAGCGAGTCTCATCATGGTGAACAAATTCTTGTATTGTATGAACTTGCTGCATTAAAAGATCACAGTAGAGACGAAGTTCGGACATTTTGGTTTTAAGAGATTCATTGGTCTCACTTATTTCTATGAAAAAACATAGAAATATAAATTTATTGCATACAATGTACATACACATTGTAATTTTTAAGCACTTTTCTTTTAAATATCAATTTAAATATCCACTTAAACTTCCACTTAATTTTGAGGTAAACTGGATTCTGCAATAAATCAAGAATTATACTTGAAGCAGACAATACTTTTGGATAACTGATGGTAATTTAATTACTATTATGAAAAAGTCATATTATCAGGAAAAAAAAGTTGAAATCTCTCTTAGCTGCAATGCAATGTAGAAAAAAATTATTGGATAAAATTTATGCTGACCAGAGTGGCTGGAAATTGTTACATTAAGCCCTCCAAGAAAAACTATGGGAAAAAAGAATAGTTACTATGAAGAGTTACTAAAACAGCAGAAATGAAATGGCTTCAGTACAGCTACAAACAATACGTTTGTTCTTGTGACAACAATACCTTACTGGTATTTCAGATTCTTAAGATACAAGAGGTCAACAGAGGTCACTTCTAACTCTAACACTGAGGGGGGGTTTACCATAGAGATGACTAGTAATAATTACAATTTATATTAAAAGACAATAATGCTGACTTTGTACCACAGTATTTGCACTACAATTATCTGAAAAAGTTATATACTCTAGGTAACACACATACCTTTTTCTTTTTTTGTTCTGGTATCTGCTAAACAGGCTTTTGCACTCCCCAGTGCTACCAGCCATCTTTGCCTTTCAGCTGCATTAACTGCTTTCATGTAGAAATGCTGCTCCCCTGGGATGATTAGCTCCATTCTCGTGTTGTCTGTTGCATGAACTTGTGATGGAAGAGAAAAAAAAAATTGAAATAATAATAACCTCAACTCAGTAACAGTCATTTATTAACTACTGCTCAAAGTGTTTCAAAATGCTTATGATAATCCCACAGTAATACAGTAAATCACAATGCTCCACTGCTGAGTAAGGAAAAGCCCAAAGCTGCTCAACCTTTGTCCCCCTTTCCTTCACCAAAAGAACAAGATAATGAGCAAAATCAACTGGTATGGCAAAAATAAAAAAATTTTAAAAAGTGATCCTCTCCACTTTACATCACTGATTCTATCTACACTAAAGAAACACTAACAAAAAAAAGTAATATACAGTGTGTTCTAAATCTCAAAACAGAACTCTATTCACATTCATTATTATTTGTGAACTATGAAGCTGACACACTGGCCTACAGATAAACAAAAACAGAGGAGGAAAAACTTGTGAGGCAAAAATGTATGATTGGTGATCTTTTCTATTTCCATGGCAGATAAAATTTCCTCAAGCAGAAATCTATTCATTCTTACCTTTTATTTCACACACAGCCATCTTTATACTTCCTTTGCTGCCTTTGCAAACATCATCCTGGGAATCATAGTAGGACAATATCCCATTGTCTAGAACAAACCACCGAGGCTGCCAACCTAGAGAGATCAAACACATGAAAGAGAAAATTTAGTCTAATTCCTAAATTGTAAATCAAATTCATCTCTTTGGTTGTTAAAACTTTAATAAAAGAGGCAAATATTAAATTATTCTTGTAACACACCAGGAAGTAAATAATCTATACAGTCTGAAGACCAGAGCCACTCTATAACCAGACTGGTGTTACATGGATATTCCACTCCCATTCTTTTTGGGTGCAAGATCAGCTTTCTTCTGTTTTCACTGTATTCCATTCTCGAGAAATATTAAATTTTAATTTAGCCACCATAGAATCCTGTTTTGAAGGCTGTTAAATTACATATCTCTGAAAAACCATTCTCATTCAAATATATTTTTCAGGCAGATTTTTCTAAGATTGTAGGAACTTATTTTAAGATACAAATAAATGACTGATGCCATCAACTGCTTTTCCTTTACCTACTGTATTTCAGTGAAAACTTTATATTTCACACTTAAGTATTGACACTTTCTCCATTTCTACAAATAACATAGCACTAAAATATCCCAGTAGAGCGTAACAATTACACTGGCCCATTAGAGTTTGGGCCAGCTGCACAATAGGAGCAGATTATCCCTCTATTTCACAACTTGACACCAAACTTTAACTTCTTGGTTTAGGTTTGAAATGGTAAAAACTGTGTGGCCAAGCCCTCTGCGTATTTGGCAATACGACAGTGTTGCCCAGGGTGCTTTCCAGTTGCCATCCCAACTGAGCAAGCTGAAGCCATCCAGCAGCAGCATATTTTAACACAGGAGGCTAAATGAGGTACAGACTCTGAAATCAGCTACAGGCTTCATACTATTCACATTCTTGGCATTACAGAATCATCAAAGAGTGGAAAAGATCTCCAAGATCATTGAGTCCAACCTTTAACCAATCACCACCTAGTCAGCTAGACCAAAGCACTAAGGCTCATATCCACTCGTTCCTTCGACACCTCCAGGGATGGTGCCTACCACCTCCCTGGGCAGCCTGTTCCAATATAACCCTTTCCATGAAGAATTTCCTCCTGATGCCCAAACTGAACTTCCCATGGTGCAGCATGAAGCAGTTTCCTCTAATTCAGTCACTTGTTATCTGGGAGAACAGGCTGAGCCTGACCAACCTTCTGTCAGGGAGTTGTAGAGTGATAAGGTCACCCCTGCGCCTGCTCTCCTCCAGGCTGAGCCCCCTCAGCTCGCACAGTTGGTCCTGGTATGACTCAGTCTCTCGACCCTTCAGCTCCACTGCCCTTCTGGGGACCCTCTCCAGCACCAGCATCATTACAAGTTGCAGCACTAATTCAAGAACCAGGCTGCATTAAATCACGTTACCACTCCATGATAAAGAAAGAACAACATGTAACTGTATGTTGGTGTTTTTTGTTGTTTACTAGCTGTAACAGTAAGCGTACATGTCTTTTTAAATGCAGAGTGGTAACTAAAAAGCAGATCCACACTTAATTTTAAAAGCAGAATGATAAAAAGTACAAACACTGAAGGGTAAGAATTCACACAGGAAATATTTCAAATGGTACGTGTCTGTCAACCCTAATACTCAAAGAATATGCAATTCAGAAGACACTGTCCTGTAAAACGCAACTCAAAAACATACAGATCTTTTTTTCTGCTACATTCTGTTGCAAGACATGGACTCTGTGCTGTCCTTATCTCCTAAGTCAATGCCTGTCTTATTCTGCTAAATATTCAAAACAGTCTTATTCTGCTAAAAAGGGAACCTACATGAATGACTATTCCATCCTCACATTATTCTGGTATTGGAAAAAAACAGAAGCAAAGGACTTAAAAGGCCACGTGCCTCACAGAAGCAAGCCAAAGAACAAAAACACCCCTTGTAATTTGAAACTGGGCAGTGTCCTACATTTGAGAAAATAGTTAACAAATTTGTACTTTGCAAATTCTTATTTGAGGAGGGGAAAAAAAAGCAGCTGTATTTCTGGTTTGCTTTTAATGAAGGCAGAAACTAAATGTTTTCCACAATGCTTCAGCAACAATAACAAGCTCCTTTGCTGCTTGGTGTCTACGATTAATGAGAAGTACTACAGCATATTTTCAGCCAAAAAAACAGATACTATACAGATAGTAGAGTAACCAGGCAGATGGTAATAAAATTTAAACATATCAGTAATATGGTTAGATTACTTAAAAAAAAAAAAAAAAAAAAAAAAAAAGCTGCCTTCCTACATTCTGGAAATTGTAGGCAATCATTGACACACTGATTTTGAAATGCAGGAGTAGATGCTCTCTATTGGCCAGCACAAGCCTAGGGAAGGGTTGTGAAGTTTGCTGTTTTAGAGGATTACTGGCTTTCAGCAGAAGTTAGCTGCATGCTGACAGAACAGTCTATTGTGTATACAGCCTTCACAGCTACTGTCGAGTATTTGCTTATTAAATAACAGACTTAAAAGGGGAGCAAACACCACAAGAGTTCATTGCCTGTATCCATTTATCTTTTGTTACAGAAACGTTTTCAGTCATGTAAGTGAAAGGGACAATTTTCATTGTTTTGAAAACAACCTTGTACTCATTCTTTCTCTCCTAACCACTTTTCCTCTATGTGTTTTCTCTATAGTTATTGTGAAGAAATGACAAAGACATCAAATATCTATTTAATTACAGCACAACTGCTCCCTTTTATCAGAAGACCCATATCTGTGGACACATAATTGCTCCGAAAAATGCAAGATTACGCTCTGAACACTTCATTTCACACCACATCTGTACAATCCTCACAAAGTGGGCCAGATTTTATAATCTCTCAGAACCGAGTTTCACACGGGTGCATACTGAAGCAGAACTGCTCACATGAAGTGCAGAAGAACCAGAGGTCAAAGAAGATACTGTTAAAGCAGTGTTACACGAGGCACGATTAATGCTGCTCTGCTTCGGAGAGACAATTAGTCCTATCACAGTGTCAGAGGAGAAATGTTTCACCTTGACACCACTGCCTGCTCCAGAGAGAGATGGTGTCTCTGTTACAGCAGAGGATCAGCCAAACATAACCAGGCAAATGCTAGTTGGTGCACCTTTTGTCTGAAGCGCTTCTAAAAATGCGTTTAATGAAACTAAAGTTCATCGTGTATGTCTCAGGATGGGATACACGAGATCCTGCTGAGACTCTCTGACTAACTCGGCAAGGCGCAATCCAGGTCGCGAGAGGGGCTCGGAAGAAGGTCAGGGCCGGGCAGAGCTCGCCCGTGCGGCTGCCGGGGGCAGTCGGTTCGCAGGGCTCCGGCCGGCCCGGCCGCACCGGGCGAGAGGGGGGAGCGCGGCGCTCCTCCGCCAGGCTCGTCCCCCGGCCCAGCCCCGGAGCCGGCTCCAGGGGACCGCCGCGCCAGCCGCCCGGGGCTGCCTCCGTCGCTGCGCAGCGCTCGGCCGCTCGCCGGGACTTGGCTCCGCACAAAACGGGGGCCGACGTCTCCGCCAGCGCGTTACGGGACGCCGGGAAACCCCCGGGCTGCAGCAGCGGCGCATCACAGCCGAGGCCGAGCC